>CM060949.1:78386534-78454034 GCA_030765055.1 Mantis religiosa
AGAAGAAGAAGAGAAGAAAGAAGAAGAAGAAGAAGAAGAAGAAGAAGAAGAAGAAGAAGAAGAAGAAGAAGAAGAAGAAGAAGAAGAAGAAGAAGAAGAAGAAGAAGAAGAAGAAGAAGAAGAAGAAGAAGAAGAAGAAGAAGAAGAAGAAGAAGAAGAAGAAGAAGAAGAAGAAGAAGAAGAAGAAGAAGAAGAAGAAGAAAGAAGAAGAAAGAAGAAGAAGAAGAAGAGAAGAGAAGAAGAAGAAGAAGAAGAAGAAGAAGAAGAAGAGAAGAAGAAGAAGAAGAAGAAGAAGAAGAAGAAGAGAAGAGAAGAAGAAGAAGAAGAAGAAGAAGAAGAAGAAGAAGAAGAAGAAGAAGAAGAGAAGAAGAAGAAGAAGAAGAAGAAGAAGAAGAAGAAGAAGAAGAAGAAGAAGAAGAAGAAGAAGAAGAAGAAGAAGAAGAAGAAGAAGAAGAAGAAGAAGAAGAAGACTGTAAGGTCTTGCATCAGAGTGGCTCTCTGTTCACCCTAAATCTTCTTAAACGAGTTAACTTGGGTATAAGGATCCGTAGGCTAAAGAGACATTGCTATGTTTTTAAAAAATGTGTCGATATGTGATGCGTCTGTAATTCCGTACCTTTTGAATGAGAACGAGAAAAAATAATTAAAAAGAACTTAATAGCTAATAAAATGCAAATTAATAACAGACAGTATCAAAAGTTAACGCCACAAAAGTTTTATTATACATTATCAGTCAGTGAAACAATTGAAAAAAAGAACAGAATATCAAACAATTTTACGTTTGAAGTTTAAAAAATTGAAAGTGTACCTACGTTATACAGTTTAGGCAGTTAACTGTTCTGGAATGCCGAAATAGAGAAATACGCTATTCCTGTTGACAATTCGTTTATTACAGTATAACAAATATTTTACTTGAGTCTCGTCGAATATTTGTTCAATATAAAGGAAAATGTTTGGAGACCGAGAATGATGAATTCAACAATGAATTGAAAATAAAGTTGAGAAAGCTATTGCGCTAAGAAATGGTCTGGAATTGTGTTATAGACAGGAAGAAAAATCGCGATAAAATAATGTTATTATTCCAAACCTAATTAATATCCAGAATATGTATGGTTTTATACAACGAAAAATAATTACCTAACATAAAGGTTATAAACATTGGGTGAATCTCACATTTAAACCCACAAAAAGTAGATTTTGATTACTAAGTTGGAAATCAGCAAGCAAACGTATTTTTTTTTTTTTTTTAGGTTGAGTTGCTTTAAGGGAGGCCTACTTTCAAAATACTATCTAGACCTACATAAATTAATTTCATCCTGGAAGAAGAAGTGAAGGGTTGTGGCCGTAATGGAAGACCGCAGGCAAGTCCAGGATCGAAGGCTAGTCCCATTGCTGAAGTGATTTAAGGGGACATTGAATCACTCGTCGACCAAAGAGCCGTCTAGTATCCATGGAAATCGCTTTTCTTTGAACCATCATCCAGATCAATTTGCCCGGAACCGCCACACGCCGCGAAACCTAGCAAGCTGATAAACGAGAAGAAACGGAATAAAAGGGAAATTATGCAAAGGAAATAGTAACAGATGAGAAACCATCTCAGCATTCGCCTACTATTCAGGGGAAACCATGAAAACCCGAAGTCAGAGAGGGCAGTCGCCCAACCTGGCTTAGATTAACTCATAACGCAGTATAGCAAATTGCTAGTATGGCAGATACATAGCGAGGTTAAATTATTTCAAAAAATACAACAATTGCAATGATCAGCATTAGAAACATAAGTAGATGACATTTGTCCGCCCCCTACGAGACTGATTCATATTGCCTCTAGCCAATTACTTCTTGAAAGAACTATGCTTCTGCCACTGACAGTATACGATGTGTTAAATAATACACTTATTGAAACTCAAAATCATTTTTTTTTTTTTTTGCTACAGAAATAGAGTAATTAAATTAAACAGGCATTTTACACAAACCAATAGTTCTTTTTCTTTTTACGTCCTCCAACTCTAAGCCATATCAGACAATTAATTAAATGGGTGAAATGTTGCTCAAATGAGTCTAGGGTCCACAGAGGTTAGAGTTACGTGGCAACCATCATTAGGTTAAGGGGAAACGCGGGAAAACACCTTATCCAAATATCTCACCCTGACCGAGATTCGACCAAAATTTGATTAATATTTCAGCGACAATACATGCTTTGGGCACATTATTTGGAAACCTTGCCAGTGTGTGTGAATAGGTGTATACGTATTTATTTGCTAAAGCAAATTGTCCGATAAACTCTAAACTTACTTAAGTACAGTATCTTCCAAAAACCCAAAGTATCTTGCCAAACAAAGGTATCCCAGGAAACCGCCATCAAACGCTAAATTTGCAAAGAAAGGAAAGAATTATTAAAAATATTACTTTCCTAGAGATCGCTGTTTAAAGTCAACAATTCTGATTAAAATATCTTATGTTTAAAATACTTATATGCCAAATAAATTGCATGCTGTAAATTTCATGGGATAGCCTGTGGACCCTTCTTCATTCGGCTTACTGGTACGGACGTTCTCTAGGCGAGTTTGTTGCTACTAATCCCAAGATCGAGGGTTTAAATCCGTCCTGGACCATACTTTTAAATGTGGTTAAAAGCGATATTCTATGTCTGTAGATTTACTGGTATATAAAACGTTAAATTCCAGCAAAACGTTGACGCTGATTCGATCCTGGCAATTAACAGACGTTAATACATGTATTATATAAGATAATGAACTACACCGAAATATTTTTAGAGGAAATGGAGATGTTAGAAAAATGACCATGGGTGTTCCTTTACCTGAATGTGTGTGTCTACTGTTTTTAAACAAGTACGAGGGCTGTTCAATAAAATATGACCATAATTTTTTACGGTCATAATTTTTCGCACTAAAATTCAGTCTTATTATATGGTGTTAGCTTAATATAAAACAAACACGCTGTAGTAGTTTAATTGTTGGTATTCCTGGTTCCCGCCTGTGAGAACCAGGCAAGTTCACACATGTTCAGTATCGCCTACCCCTGCAATGGAGGTAACATGCAGTTAAAGTTGATGTTAGAGGAAAATCCGGAGTTTCTTTCAAACGTTATCACTGCTGATGGAACTTGGCTACATCATTTTGATCCTGAGAGCAAACAGCAAAGCTCAGTGTCGAAATCTCCTTCATCACCAACCCCCAAAGGGCAAAAGTGGTTGCTTCTGCTGGGAAAGTTACGGTCATTTCATTCTTTGATATTCATGGAATGGTTTATCAGTATGCTGTACCTGCACACACATCAGTAACTGGACAATACTACAGGGATATCCTGAAAATATTGCAAGTTCCTATCAGACGCAAAAGACCGCATTTCCATAAAGCAGGCTGGATGCTGCACCACATTAATGCGTGGCTGCATATTGCCAAAGTTGTTGCTGAATATCTTGCAAAAATCAACGTGAAGTTCATCCCTCACCCTCCCTATAGTCCGGATTTAGCACCATGTGCCTTTTTTCTATTCCCTAACTTGAAAAAACGCCTTCGTGGGAGCTATTATCCGTCATCAGAAGCAGTGGTGAAGGCAGCGGAGGCGATTTTGAAGGATCTCTCAAAAATGGTTTCCAGCATGTCTTTGAAGACTGGCAGAAACGCTGGGACAAGTACAATGCATTCAGGGGAGACTATTTTGAGAAGAACCATCAAAATTATGAGGATGAGTAAAAGGTACGTTATCAAAAAAAAAAAAAAAAAAGTAAAAGAAAAAAATGTGTGATCATTCTTTATTGAACAGCCCTCTTAGGTGTAATCCAAATAGGAACATTCGGTTGAAACCTTGACTTGGTATTGGAGTTCCAGTATTTTCCAAGCATACGATTGCCTTACATGGAACAACTTTCAAAAATTCGAATTTTCTCAAAAATGGTTCCAAATATTTTGAATAAAATATTGTACTCTGAAACTTTGTCATGGCATGTATATTTTGAATTTCTTGTAATAGCCTCTGAACTCCTCTACTTTCGTGTGTTTTTCCATTGCTGGTAAATTATAATAAAGACAAAATAACATTACACAAAATGTATAAGAGCACCCCGTTCGTGTCAAACCCATTTCTTGTAGAGCAAACCATTTCCTAAAACGTCATTGTTGTTGTTTTGAATATTCAAATTTTTACACCTTCTGTAGTATTTACACTTTTCTTATCCTTTGGCCGTGCAATGAAAACAGACTTGGTTGGCCCCATAGCTCGGTTGGTAGAGCATCTGCCTGCTCTGCTAGGGGTGCCGGGTTTAGTTCCCGGAGGTAGGTGTAGAGATTTTTCTCCAACGAAGATGATTTTTTATCTTCCCCGAGTCTGGAAGTATGAATGATAGTGCGAATGTTTACGTCATCTAATGATTAAAACCCAACAAATACGAGTTAACACATTCGATATGTCCCCAAGGAGAACGGCCGCTGATATGACCATTGCAGTGAAAGGCGGGATATAAATGGAACAAATAAAAACAAAACAGACTTTTAGATTCCTTATTCTAAAAATTTGTGCTTATGCCCTTTCTACTCTTGTACCTTCAAGGTAATTTCTAACAACGTTTTCTCGGTTAACATGAGGTGGACAGAGAAATTAGTGTTTGTAGGAATCTTTGTACAAGAGTAGAAGAAGCCATAATGTGTGCAATACCTCAGGTTAGGTGGTGGCAATTACCTTTTTTGGAATTAAGACGGCATGTTATCCCGATAAACCATCGTAAATGTATATAGGTATTGTGTTGCATTACACAATAGGATATAATTTCGTGGTGAGTGACACCATTAATGGCGTTTGGACAGCCATTAGTGTTTAGAAGCTAACAGATAAAACAAAGAAAACACAAGTAGTAGTTGATATGCGCATGGCTTGTAATGTAACATCTGCTGGTACTGTAATAACGGCAATATTGTTCCCCGGTATTTCCAGCTAACCAATCAGCTTTGAGATCTTAGCCACGACGGATGCGACGTCAATGATACGAACGAACTGAACCGCGAAATTAATTTGAATACCAGCCACCTCTAAATTAACAGAATCGACGTTGCGAAAATTCCAGGTACCGTAACTTGAATAGGGAGTGTGGGTTAGCTACTGTTTTCCAGCAGGCTACTGAACGTATTCCATTGTACAGTTTTAATAAATTATAATACCGGATATACCCTGCTTTGGCTGGACCTTTGACTATCAATTGTACAAGTGTTTGTGTACGTTTAACAGTTAAACAACAGCAACATTGATTGTATTCAACTGTTTTTAATTTCATCAGATGATATCCCGATTACCCTGAGGTTTACCTCATGATATATTTTAGCTATAGAATCAGTACCCTCTTTCATTGCCATAATCATATTTATCTTTATTTTATGAGAAACAATAAGTTTTGACCGCTTCATAGTTATTGTAGCAGATTTTCCATTCTAACCAAAATATTCTTAATAGTTTCCTATCTAACATTTTTCGAACATGTATCTAAGGGCGGTTTCTCGCATTCCCAATCCTATAAAAGCATAATTTATCCTTATATTATTGAGAAAATAGGTCCAGTTGAGCTGAATATCCGCTTTCTAACACTTAACACCCTCTCCCGTTATATATTACTTCACAATCATTAGGATTAGGATTTCATTACGGAGGGGATTCGGCACGTAGGCCACCATGCTGGGCTCATTGTTCCTATGCCCCCCGGGAGGAAGGATAAGGCGAAGGAGACAGAGGGTGGCCAACCCAAGGAGCCACGACAGTACAGAGGGCAGAGTCCCTACAGCTTACTTTGATAGAGACTTCCCCCGACAGGTCAGGACAACGGACGCCCTCCTCTACTGCGGAATGGCAACGAACGCAGCAGCCGAGCCGCAAAGGTCCTAGGCAGGCGATCCCGAAATGGCCCCAGCAGAGGAACGGAAACCGGCAACTGACCTACCGGAGGAGTAAGCAGCTCACCTCAGAGCATACCATCCTGCCATGCATCGCCGAGACACCCACCGACACTTCTACCCTGAAAGAGACCACCAGATGAGAGATGATGTGAAATGATAATGGAGATGAAATGGAGGGACAAGAAATTCAGGGGATGTAATTAACCTACCCAGCATTCGCCTAGTGACCCGGGAAACCGCCGAAAAAACGCGTACTTTGGCCACGGGAAATGAACCCGGCCTCCCGAATGCGGGCCACAGACGAACAGCCTGAGCCATCCCGCTCGGTGCACAGTGCATATCTACCCAGCAAGTGACACAGTTGTAGCCACCAAAGGCATTTCTCAGTATTCTTTATATTTCTGAGCCTTCTATGTGTCTAGAAAGAAGATGAAAAACTGAACACTTACCATTTTTCAGATTATAAGTTAGACATTTTCTATTTCGATACGAACTTACATTTCAACTGATTAATATTATTTTCAAACGCTACAGGTATAATATAACTCGAGAATTTTAAGTAGCAAAAAATGATCTGTCCTTCAGTAAGAAAAAAAATAATCTTAATTTGGCTAACCTGTGCTGCAGACATTAGGATTTGGATTAATATGGAAAAACTTGTACGTTAAATAATTTACAAAGAAATTATAAGGTTAATCTTTAAATACATATGCAGAAGGTTTTGTCAGAGGTCATTAATGATGCAACGTAATAGCTGAGGAAGAATCCTGTGTGGCTAAAGTAATTAGCATTCTGGTGAATTTAGTCGAAAAATTACCATTAGCTTCAAAATCAGGTAACTGGAAATCAGTTAAGTTTAAAAGTCCAAACTCGGAAAACTTACATAGGTACGATTCTGAAAATTAGGAAGGGAAAAAAAATATAAAGTAGAATAAAATCTGAATATCTAATAGCTGGTTTCTGTGATCTATACCAGGTCATATTATATAACCTTTATTTATTTCTTTGTCCATTTTTAAATCAAATTATGTAGAATCGTTTACAAATTTTGCAGATATAATCTACTTTCTACCTTTCTGCTACAACTTTAATTACTATAACAAACTACGAAAAACTATTTCCCACAATTTTAAATTTCCTCTTCTGCAACTGGTATCCAAAGCTTCCTCCTACTCTTGTCCATTTCCTAAAGGGACTGGCACATCAGTAGTTGGAGCTGGTTCGTCAGTTTCAGATATCCGGGTTATCATCTTCCCACTTCTATATAATCATTTGAGTCTGTCCACTCTGACACATATTCTTCTCTCCATATAACATTTCTGGTTCGCCTGGAGTTCTTCTATCTATGGCTTCTGGTCTTCCTTCCGATATCCATAACTGGTGTCTTCTATTCATCAGATGTGCGTCTTAAATTAGGTATTTTCAAATCTGGTGATCTGTCTCTTCAGTTTCTCTTGGTGATAATATTTCCCTCCAACAGTCTCTTAAATAATATTCTTTTCTCATAGTTTTAAATGTTACTATATTTATTTCTTGAGCAGTTTAACTGCTGAGATTCACGTGAATATGCTATTTTTAGTGCAATATAGTGAACTGCTACAAGACGGTCGAAGGAAACTTGAAGGAACATGCTTATGGAACAACTTAAGCGAAGCAGAAAATTATACACTTTTAGAAAATATTTCTCAGATAATATCCTTAAGGCATTACACAAAATTGTTCAATAAATTAAGAAAGGAAATAAAATTGGAAATTTATTCCTATTTCACACTAGCCCTGTGTAGTAAGAGGTATAGATGGGTAGAATCAGACTAACAAATTTAATGCATAACAATTAATTTCCATTAATTGACCTAATAGTGGTTACAGCACAGTAAGTCGCCATTAAGAGTTGTTTCATGTGTGTGTTAGAACTCCTAGTGGTTTACTGGCAAAAACAAGTGTCAGTTGGAAAATTTAATGTCATGCTAGTAATTTTCCCAAGGTAGCTCAATGGTTAATAACAGCCAAACTGAAACTGAAAGATCCGTGGTTCAAATCCCAGTTACAGAAATAAAGTTCTTATGATTGTGAGACTCACAGAGCCAAAATTGTTTCAGATAGACATTAGCAGCTTTAAGATTTTTAGTAACTATATGTTGAAACATAATAGGGACAGTCATATAGGTGGGAGTTACGTTGATAAAACAGATTTAATTTTTAATTTGGAGTTTCACTCTTACTGTGATCAATTATCGGCAGTCGCAGCGCTTAAGGACACTCGGGTTTTCTATGTAGATTCAGTGGTTTTGCATAGTATTTCTTTAAGTTATGGCAACATACTGTGACTTTGTGGGTTCGTAGAATTAAAAGTCCAACTTTCCGAAATTCTAAATGTTCTTTATTTCCGTAGCAATACACTGTTCAATACTCACGTAACAACATTACATCACCTATACAAAACCAAGGTCGATGCTAGCAATAAACAGCTTACTAAACTTCCACTGTTGACAACACTCTCGTTACATGTCTTTACAACAACTCTTGTTACACAACTAACTCTGCTTACTCACTCTTGTTTACAACTCCCGACTCACTCAATCTTCGAGCCGTCACGTCCTTAAATACCCAATTCGTAATTCGAGACTCTTCAGGAAGAATAAAGAAACCTAATAATCAAGAAATTACCAGAAATTTCCATTTATCTCAGTTTGTTACGGTAAGTCTTTTATCTGAAGCGCTATCATTATTTCTTCCGGCATACTTCTTATCTCTAGGCTTTTTGTGTACACAAGCCGCTCTATCGCGATCGGGTTCGGGACAATACTGTCGCGAGGCATTGTTTTGCGGCGGGCAGAGGCCAGCGCGTGGGCGCGGATCTGGACGCTTGTGGAGAGAGAGAAACAGAGAGAGAGAAAGAGACAGAGTTATGTCTGGTTAATTCTTTCCTTCTCTTGCCGTCGTGAAAGGCCGTGAAAATTCAGCAGTTTTCGAGAAACAATTGCTTGGTTATAAATAAGCGGTAAGGTGAAAGAACAGTTAGTTGCTGGTCAGTTTTAACTGTGTTAAGTGTGTTAAGTGTTTTTGTACTTGTAATAAAGAGCAGTTTGAATTTCTGCAATCTAGACTTTTAATTTTACGAACCTAAAAGGTCACAATACATTTGCATTATTACTACGGAAACAGTTATCTTTAACTGTTATCATCTAGATAGTAGTTTGCGGATATAATTCACTGGTTACAATTTTGAGTGATAAGATTATGTACAGTACAATTCTTCAACTTCAAACACTCACAACTCGCTTCAAACATTCACGATTAGCTTCTTCCAAATTTATCACCCAACTTCATCAGTTTTGTGCATTCTCATCCTACCCCTCCATGCATATTCTGAGAGAATGTTCTCATAATTCATCACTGGGACAGCAGACAACAAGAAATACTTACACTT
This sequence comes from Mantis religiosa, assembly GCA_030765055.1. NCBI lineage: Eukaryota > Metazoa > Arthropoda > Insecta > Mantodea > Mantidae > Mantis > Mantis religiosa. Next base: position 78,395,865 of record CM060949.1, read on the forward strand.
CAGTCCTTTACAAACTGATATTTGAAAGGTATTATTCTATCACGTTGAACCAGATGAAACCTCAGTTCACGTTTTCACATTTGTTGTAGTTTAGTTCTGGTAAAGCTGTGATATATTTGAAATTCCGTGCTCTTTGTGCAACCACCAGAAAGAAATGAATAGCCACTTCTCAGTTCAGAAAAGTTTAAGCATTTGAAGAGTTAAACCAATAACAAAGAATATCTCCGAAATATTATTTTATACACATTATGAACTTTAGCATGACCTAACAGTGCAATTTTGTGCGTTTCTCATCATATACAACGAGGTACGTCCAGAAAGTAAGCTCTGTTTGGTAATAAAATTAAATTGTGTACAGATATAGAAAAAATATTTATTGCACAAAATTCTACAACTCTTAAACTACTTTTCCACATAACTGCCGAAATTATGCAGGCATTTTTCATAGCCAGGCACAAGTTTTTGTATACCTTCTTCATAGAAGTTTACCACCTCTGTCCTCAACCAGTTGGAAACTTTTTCTTTCAGCACTTCGTCATTGTTGAAGTGTTCACCGCCAAGGAAAGATCTGAGATGCAAAAACATATGAAAGTCGCTAGCAGCGATGTCAGGGCTGTACGTGGGGTGGTTAAACACGTCCCAGCCAAATCCCTTTAGGATGTTTTTCGTCGCATTTGCAGTGTGTGGTCGTGAGTTGTCGTGAAGAAACACAACACCTTTTGACAGCATTCCTCGGCGCTTATTCTGTATTGCGTGGCGCAATTCTAGCATTCAGAAAACGAATCACAGATCTGATTTCACAAGCGGCGGGATTTTCAATCAGCACCGACATTGTAAACAAGCACAAAGCGTACTTGGCTGAAAGCGATCTCACAATGGCGCACGTTTCTTCTCCTTGATTCAGAGCGTCTACCGCACATGTGCGAATCTGCGATCGCAGCGCTACAGCGATAAATTGGACGCCCCTTGTAATTAAAAGAAATGTATTTCTAGAAAATTTAAAATATAAATTTCACTTGTTATTCAGGTAATTTTAAAATTTTCTATTTAAATGAAAAGCAGTAGGATATGTTTGAAGAAATAAAAGAAACAATTGACTGCTTAAACAACATCTGAGATGGATATCATCTTGAAAATCTTATCCCGTCATCAAAAATACTTGACTAGAGATAAAAGTATTATTACTCACCGACATTTGGTGTGTGATATATACTATTCTGAAAACGCTGATGTGGACATTTTCCTAAAAAAAATTCTCTACTGGATTTCAGGAAGTTTTCAAACGTGTATTATCTCTGAAATTTTGACAGAATTATTGATGTATTACAATACTTTCTCATTCAGATATATGGCACAAAAACAATAAAAAGAAAAATTGGGTTTGTCCTTTTGGAATCCATGGTTTAGTTAGCTTTTCAGCGAATAGATGAAGACTAAGTGATACGAAGCAAAAGACCATTCTGGTATTAGCTGATGGCCAAGCTGTATAACCAACGCCTGCCTCCTTGACTTGCAGGCAAGCTCTGTTATTTAGTTCGATCAGTTAAGGGGTTTCATTCTTAAGGAGATCAGATACGCCCTTTCACGTTAGTAGGTACTCCTCCTGCCTAATTACCTTTCAACCACTTCATAAGCTGCCGCCAGAGTGAATCCTGTTCGCTGAAATTTCCGTTCCTATGAGAATTACACGTAAACCCTATAGAAATGGTAAAACATGCATTACATTGGAAAAATAAAATAATTTATGCTTCGTCTTAATATGGATCTTATAAAGCAATTTTTTTTGCTTTATCTTCAGCCGTTAGTTAAAGCTGTTATTTGCGTATCAAATTCTTCAAATGAATTTTAGGTATAGGGCCCAGTATAGGTACCTTGGCACAGTAATTAACTTCTATGTTTTTCTTCTTTTACTTATACCTCTATACCAGTTAGGGAAAATGTCCCGGGATGGCTATATGTCGAAGGCCCCTGCTCTTCGGAGTAGACACCACTGCTGCTGTGTTCTTTTATTTGTTCTATTTATAGCCCACCTTTAACAACAATGGTCATATCGGCGGCCTTTCTACTTTGGAATATATCGAAGGTGTTAACTCGTATTCTTTTTTTTTTTTGTACTCATAGATCACACACACACATTCGCACTCACATTCATATTGCCACACTCTGGGGAAGAGGGAACCCGGGATCCCTCACTTGGCAGACAGGTGCTCCACCGACTGAGCTACGGGGCCAGCCAGCTCCTGTGTTCTCTAAGCCTAAATTTCACATTTGGTCAAGATCTCCGTATTGAATTTTTGGGTGAAATACATTTCATTTACACTATAGGTAAATAGTAGAGAAAATCAAACTGTTTGTTACTTAAATGTATAGACAGATTGAATTTCCTACTTCTGAAACGAGGGATGCTCTGGAGGTGCTGATTTCAAATAACTAGAGGTCTAGACAGGAGTTCAGAACGAAAAGCCGTCCATTACTCAAAGTAAAATCGAGTAAACCTTTGCAGCATTAAAATTACTATAGTTCATTTCGAACAGCGCGAAAGCGCTCTTTGCTTAAGTCTGCATCTTATTGTATGCATCTTTAGGACTTTTCATGTTTATTTGGGATTTTATTCCAGCATTAATACGCAGCTGTCGTTGATTCGATATTCAACAAAGCTGCATGGTTATTCCAGCCTGTAAACTTTCATCTGTAAGAACATCATTTATTTCCAACTTTTAAGTCTCAATTGTACTTTCAAATACTAAACACATTATTGATTTGGGGTGCATTTACATTATCGTAGACGTTTTAACACTAGCTTTCTACTTCCCTGTCATAAAATAGGTGAGATTATTTAATCAGCTTAGCGAAAGGTCTCAGGATGTAGGTTCTGCTATCCCTGCTTGTGTACGTGAGCAAATTTATAGCTTTTGAAGCTATCTTTGGCACACGCCGTGCTGAAAATCTGATCACGCGATGTACAAAGGTATTTGTAAACGACACATTAATATACACTGCTATTCTTGGCACGCAAACTCACTCAGCTTAGGCCTACAAGTTTCCCCTGATGCCCATCATGAACAATTGAAAGCTTAACGGGCGACAAGGTCAGCGCTCCCTGCCACAGTTTTATTTAATGGGCTCTAAAGCTACCTTTAAAAACAATTTTAGTTCGCAAAAGCATAATAAAGGTCTAAATACTGATAAATATTTTTCTATCAATTTTTTTGTGCAACCATTTTACACATTGTTGACATAAGTTTATTTTGGTACATTGGTTTTATAGAACATTTAATTATAAATTAATATTTATCCAAGGTTTTAATTTTTATTCACCCACACCTATTACAATTTATCTTAAAATGGCAGCATAAAAAGCTATTTTTGAATTCTAGATTTTATTTAATGTCCATTAATTCTAATAAGAATATTACAAAATTAAAAGTGAGATTTCATTCCGTAATGGTCTACAGTAGTAGTACTCTGTGGAAGAAAGACGTGAACTTTTAAAGTGAAAGATAATATCAAAATTCACTGTTATTTTACAAGAGAAGAACGTATTCCTAACGAAGAAATAAGAGAAGAGTTAGGATCACTAATTAATACAAAATCATAAGCAAAATGGTTACCAATCTATTGCTACCGTCTTACAGAAGAATTTATAACTAACTTTTCAAATACATGACAACCTTAATTTCATATTTCATACACAGAACACAATAGATGCTCAATATTATACGTTATTTTAATTTTCTCTTAAGGTTTTCTGGTTTGATTTTATATGTTGCAAGTTGTTTATAGAACGAACACCATCACTGCATATAAGAAAAGCTGCATAATATCCGAAGTTACGATATCAATATTTCGTCGCAAATACATGTTTTGAGATTTAAAAGAAATTTTGGATAAAGTAGCTAGCGCACTTGTGTGTTTCTCTGGTTGTGTACCATATATAACACAAAGATAAGTATTTAGTTAAAGCTTTGCACTTCCAAAGATATGGCATGACTTAAGAAAATCCCGCATCCATAAATGTCTCGTTACATGGAAGCATCCTCTTTCTCTCAAAAAGGCATTAGTGAATTTTTTTATGGTACAAAATACTGAGATACTGACATGAGCCAGAAATTTTGCCTTGAATTTTCTATGACTAATCTGTCAAGACCTTTATCTGATAAAATGTGCAACTAGGCATCTTAAAATGTACTTAAAAGAATGTAGCGGTGGCTAAATTCCAAAAACTTTTGTCAAATGTTTCTATATTGTTTTAAAAACGTTCAATTTTATAGCTTCTGAATTTTCCAAGGGATATACAGTAAAAGAATGCTTTTAATTTTTCGTCTACTTACATTATGTACATAAAATAAGTACATGAAGTACCATATTCTACTCACATATTCGGAAACACACGTTTGAGAATTCCTGAATAAAAAGCTTCATCTTGAGAAGTAACTGTTGTGTGTCTGTGTGTGTGTGTGTGTGTGTGTTTGTGTGTGTATGTGTGTGTAAACAGTGTTACTCAAAACAGAGTAGTCAGTTACACACCAATGTTTTTGTGTTCCAGTTTAGGATGTGGCACAAAGATAAAAAAATAAATGTATAAAATAAAAAATCTAACTTATCCACTATAAAATTTTTTTCTAAAATTTTGATTTTCTCAAAAGTAGATTACGATTCTGGTTAACTTGCCTTTTATAAACAGTGAAATGTATACCAGGTGGCCCAACTGTCCCGTGTTTCACGTAAGCAGATATCCCTTCGTGCGTTAGAGCAATTGCAGAACGCAATGGGTGTATCCTGTTATAGGGACGGTAGCGGCAGATTAGTTTGATTTATTAGAAAAAAAATTAATATGGTAGTTCATAAGAAGATATTGGATATATTTTGAAAACAAGGGCAAATAATTTCAGCATCTCCTTTAATGACATAATTTTGGTATCTCCCATCTAAGGTCACTGAGACTTCTGTATTTTCGTGTTCATTCAAAGAGAACAGAATCTGAATGCCAATCACATATCAAGAGGCCTTTGAAAAAACTTGGTTAACATTTTAGTTTGACATTTTTTATAGACACATAGTCATGAGATAAAGCAGCCACGCATTTATCGGCCTCTGATGTCGGGCGTACGCCGTTCTCTTGCTGAGATTCCAGTTCCCGCTATTACGTTTCATATGGCGTGACCCACTGACTCACGACACGTTATGACAAATGAAGGCATTAGCGAACGTTCTTTAGTGTTATTCTGTGTTAGTCCACTCATGGTGCAACGGTCCTGGTTACTACAGAACAAAGAGGAATTTGTTGCAATTTATAAAACACAGATCTCTGACTCTTTTCCTCTGCCTTAGATTTTTTTTCTTTTGGGAAATTTGATTGATTAAACCATATTATTACAGAGCGGGATGGCTCAGGCGGTTTCATCTGTGGCCCGCAATCGGAAGGGCCGGGTACGATTCCCGTGGCTGACCTACCTGACCCATGGGTTTTTCGGGGGTTTTCCCGGGTCGCTAGGTGAATGCTGGGTAGGTTAATTACATCCCCCGAATTTCCTGTCCCCCCATTTCATCTCCATTATCATTTCACATCATCTCTCATCTGGTGGTCTCTTTCAGGGTAGAAGTGTCGGCGGGTGTCTGGGCGGTGCATGCAGTATGAAATGCTCTGAGGAAAACTACTTCCTCCTCCGATTGTCGGTTGCCGGTCTCCGCTCCTCTGCTGGGACAATTTCGGGACTGCCAGCCTGGGACTATTAGCGCTCGGCTGCTGGGCTCGTTGCCGCCACGCAGTAGAGGAGCATGTGCATTGTCCTGGCCTGTCGGGGGTAGTGTCTGTCCAAGTAAACTGTAGGGTCCCTGTCCTCTGTATTGTCGTGGCTCCTTAGGTCGGCCACCCTCTGTCTCCTTCGCCTAATCCTTCATCCCAGTGATGCCCCACTTGGGGACATAGGAACAATGGACTCAGCATGGTGGCCTACGTACCAATCCCCTCCGTAATGAAATCCTAATCCGAAACTGTCTTATTTAATATCGGAATATTGTCACAAGTGACTTTTGTTTAATTCAAATAGTTTGTAATAATCATTTGACCAAGGTAGTGCGTGTGATGTCATGTCACGTGACCTCTCCTACCTCTGGTGAAGCATGGACAAAGCTTCGTCTATCTCTCGTGAGCCAGCTTTGGTCAAATGCGGACCTAGATCGGCTCTCTGTAAGGTATGTTAGCCAACCGTGTATTTCCTATTATTGTAGTAAACCTTTCATGTCTAAATTGTAGTTTCAATATTTTGTAATGTAATTGATCCTTTATACGGAAATCCCAACCTCTCCTGAGTATGCCTACCTCTGATTTATTAGCCCCTGAGATGCGACCTGGCTACGTGCCAAACTAATGCTTTACCATCCTGCCAGATTGTCACAATATTACGAGAACTGCAAACTAATATAGAAAGAAATAGCCAATATATCTTAAGAATTGTAACCGGGTTATGATAAATTATTAAGAGGCTGCCATACCTGTCTTAGAACACAATGAGAACATTTTCAAAATCTTCTGCGCAGTGAAGCAACGAAATTCAATATTGTAGCTTATTTGTCTCCATTTATGCGTGAGTGTGAGGGAGAAGCAGCATGTCACCACGAACCAGCTGCCACTAAAAGCTTTGTGGCTTAATTTTCTGAACTGCTCCTACAATTAAATGAGAATATGAAGATTTATCTGTATTAACAAGTCGAAAGCTTACTCTCCATTTCTTCTTAATATTAATCAACCTGTATATAGATATTGGGTACAAAACTGAATAGAGCAGTCCATGCGTTGCAGCATATCGAACTTTTCTCGGCTATTTCAGTGTAAATATTCAACGATATTAATACTTCTTCCCCATTAGCAGAGCGTAGGCTATAGTTTGGATAGGTAGTCAGATTGAAAAATTCAATACCATAGCCGGGATTTGAACGGTGGATCTCCCGGTCTCTTCCGGTTGTTCTTAAACAATGAGCTACTATATCCAAAATGCCAACATGACATTAAATTCTCCAACTGACTCGTATTTTCCTGGTTAACTACTAGGGGCTCTCATATACAATGAGATATGCACCTTTTTGTGACGACTTAGATACCAAGCTGTAGGTATACTTAAGTCCAAGGCTTCATAGTTACCACTATTAAGTAAATTGGGTAAAATTCAATCTGACTCTACATCGCCTACGCATGACTAGTGTGGAAGAATGATTAATTTCCATCAATTTACCTAATAGTGGAATTATGCAGCCTGGGATTTAAATACTCACAGATAGTAAGTCGCTACAGTATAGTAAATCTCATTGTATGTGAGAGTCCCTAGCGGTTTAAAGGGAAAATACGATTCAGTTGGAGAATTATTGTGCAATGCTGGCATGTTGGTTATAGTAGTTCAATGGTTAAGAGCAACTGGATGGATACCAGAGATCCGTGGTTCAAATCCCGGCAATGGTATTAAATTTTCAATCTGTCTCTAACTGTTGTAAAAATCCAAGGGCCTTATTCATAGTCAGACTGGTCCTGACCAACTTGGCACTTCCGGTGGACTAACGGTGAACCATAGATTTTCTTATTCGTAAACCGGATTTAGCGATAGTCTGGGGACCAAACACGCTGGTCCGGCTTCATATTTTGGTCCGTCTCCGAGGGGCAGATTAAAGGCAGACTATCTTTGCAACGTGGCATACAGTAAAGTGATGAATGTAGCTGTGGTGCGTAGAATTCGTAAAATAAGACGACAGAGGAATACTTTTCTTCCAAGAATAGAAATTATTGTGAAGTACGACGACCTAAACTTCAAAAGCAGTTACAAGTTTAGTAAAGCGAACGCCAGAAAGCTGATAGAAATGATTTGTACTATTCTGTAAGTCATGCCTCAAAAACAGAGGCTTGAGTATCTCAATTGACACTCAGATCCTAACATCATTTCGGTATTACGCCAGAAGAAGATATCAAGACAACACTGCTGACCCTTACGATATTAGTTAGGCATCAGTAAGCCGCTTTATCAACAAACACGTTAAAAATTTCTCTCCATGCCGCATCCTCTCTCACATTTGTATTCGTCGACACGGATTTATTTTTTATAATGCTCATTCTTTTTTGGGCTAGAGAAAACATTGGTCTCCCTCTGACCAATTGATATCACGCTTCTTCATACACAACACACCAAACTTGGTTACCGAACCTTAAACAGCAGTAGGAACCGTAAGAGTGATTAAGAAACATCTGTGAAACTACCACAGAGATTTATAAATTTGTAGGTACACCGTGGTTTATTTAGCACTCGATGGGACCCGCGCATGCGCAGAAGAACCGTACGTCGGTAGAAGAACTACGTGGTATAACATTTACGGCTTTACTTGGTCCGGAGCTTTTTATAGTCTGTGAATACTAACAAGTTGGACCGCGTTTGGTCCGGACCAAGTTATTTGGAAGATAGTCTAGACCAAAGTGATAGCTATGAATACGATTCCAAATTTATATTTCAGATAGTCATTCCAGATAGCCCGTTATATTTTAATTTTCAAGATTACTATTACGTTCTCCTTGATGCACAAATTTAAGCCTTTTTAAAATAAAATTACCCACTTATTGCTAGAGAACTGTGCAAAAAAGTTAAATTTATTCAGTTTACCAGGCATTACAAATCAAGAAAATGTTAAAAAGTTCAAAACATTTCCTAAAATAAAACAAAAAAAAAAATCTTTCATTTTATGTAATAGAGAAACTTCTAATAAAAAATAACTCTTTTGATAACCCTCCGGTGATGCATTATTGATGCCACATGTCAATTGTTGGAAATTGTTTGGAGTTACAGTGCACAACACATGCCGTTTGTACATTGTCCATTAGAATTCTCTTCACATAAAAGCATGTGCTTCATAGAAGAGCCTGAAGCCGCCAAGATAAGTTTGTTGCCGCATAAATGCTGCGTTACATGTGCTCGTTGATCGGCTGTTACACAAGGCTGACATTATAGAATTACTCCATTTGTTTTGAATATATCTAAAAATTCTTTAACGTACTGCTGCAACCCAAAACTAACACTACTTTTACTTTCGGCATTTCAGTATACACACGAATCACTCAACATTTATGTTAAGCACTACTCGACATTTCTGAACTTAACTGAAGGAACAGTTACAGAGGAACAGGTACAGAGGAAAGAGGAGCTGTTTGTTATCGTAACATATACTATTTTCTGTCCTGTGTATTAAGGTAGGCCAGCTCATTGGATTTCTGCTGAGGGTCATTCATCAAGAACTAACGCGCAAACTATACTATACTCCATCTCACGCTAGTTTAATCCTGCTGTAAACAACAAGGTGGAGCTGACTCAACTCCCCACGTGTTAGACGCTACATGCACGTGTATAAGTTTTGCAACATAGCAGTATATATAGCAGGGCTATCTTCTAGATAATAATTATAGTTGTGATACCGAAATTAAGGGATGCAATAAGTAAAGAATCGTAATGGATTTCAAAGAAATCGGAAACTTAATAATGCATGACAACGGAGTTTTGGGTGAATAAGGAGGGTTTTTGAGAGATGAAAGTGACACTCACAGCTGTTCACAGTGAGGACATACAGTCCGTGGCGGGCAGGCCATTAAGACGGTCCTCTGGTTCTGTCTTGGGCGAAGACAGGCCACCAGCGATGAGAAAAGATACCTGTCTGTTCATACGTAACGACTTAAGAGCTATTGCGCACTAAGCAGTCTACATATGATAACATATATCGGTAACACTAGGTCAGCAACTTGGAGTTTGAGGTGATGATATAAAAAATCACTCATTAAACCAGTTTGAAACTTGCATTCCAGTGCCATTAGAATCGCCCTTACTCTCATACATATCCACGCATACCCTGAGAGTACCTCTTTGCTATACCCTGCTCTGCCCGGCTTTACTCATCCTTTTATTTGCTTCAGTTGCGTTACACGTTAACTATTAAATCTATGAATTGGTTCCATTTCTAAAAAAAAATAATCATGAACTTTCATGCGTATAGCACTTTTCGTAAAATCGTCGTAGTTCTCTACGCGCTGTTTGCATTTACGCGATATTCCCGGTGTTCCGGATGCTTACTGTTCCACTATGTACACTTTGCGGAAACACCAAGATCACCAGTTTCTTTCTCAATGTTTCTTATAAACGATTCCGGGTTTCTTTCTTTAAGCACCGCGAAACAATGCGTGAAAATTCGCCCTTGCCACTTTTTAAAGGTTTACCTCGATTGTGTTTAATTTCGGCTAAAGCACTGGCCTGCTCCAGATAAAATGCTTACTGATTTTAAATTGCATATATGTAAGTGTTCTTGATCTTGTGAGGTACGCAAGATGAAAAGGAAATACACGTAACGTTAATGCCAGATGTTCTACTCCCATTAGTCCTGGACCCGTAGGACTAAGGACCCGGGCTTCTTTCGACCAGGGAGTTACCGAATTATCCCAAAAGGGCGCCCGGCGCGTCCGTGGGGCTTTCCATAGGGCAAGACTTAAAGACTAACAAGGCCCCCCATCTGGTCCTGTGGACTCAATACGAGATGGAAGTGGATACGCTACTTACGCGCGCCAACTCCAAAATGGGAAGGCTACCCCTCGAGTCCAACCCAATCCAAACAACTCTCAATCAGGGAGGAGCTCGAATGTTCGGCCCAAAGTTCCTCTAGTAACGGCAGAGGTACCAAGAGTACTAGGGGTCCGCAGCGCCTGCACCACGGCAGCTGAAGGGGACGGATCCCCTCCCCTACGGGGTGTACAGGAAATACAGTGTTAAATATCACAAGCAACTCCAAACTATAAACAATAACATCTTAATCAGCATTCAACTCGATACAGACCTCGCGGCACGAGACCTGCCTGATATAGAAATACAAAAATGTTATATAACAGCAGTGTCCTTTTGTAATTGTTATATAAAATGTAGCTTAATTTAACATAAGTTAATAAATATAATTTCACTTTTCTTCTGTCTAATCGGTATATAGTATACAAAACACATCTATGTGGTATGTGAAGCAGAAATATAAAATGTGGGGCTATTACGTTTTTAGGAATCGAAACATTTGCATATTTACTCTGTCCGAAATTAGCTCGCGCAGAGTAGTGATCAGAAGACTACTTGCAATACTGTACTTAAAGGAGGGGTTTGTCCTACGCATGCAAATAAAAGAAAATGCCCATTAACTTCGCTAAACCAATCAACAGCTTAACCGTCTTTTTCCGCAGTATCTCTGTCTCTCTTCGCACCCAGATGTTTACAGCAGGATTAAACTAGGTTGAAATAGATTATAGTCGTGTTTAGTTCAAGTGCAATGTGCAATACTTTGACATTGAAATCTTTTTCCTGCGAATTTCGTATATATGTTTATATTGTAGTGAGTTGTTGACAACACGTAATCTAATCTAAGGTTACAGGATAAGAGAAAGTTTCTCCTCTTATAACCAAAGTAATGTTTGTCTTCCACACACAAAATACATAAAATATGCATAAAATATAGCAAAATGCATAACATTATGTACAAATAACTGAACTGTGACAAATATTTAAGTACATAAAATGTATTTACCTAAAAATCCGTTCTCTATAAATTACGGAGCTGAGAATGTTTGGGAAACAGAGTTATTCGTTACAGTTGAATAAGGTACAACAATTAACTACTTTCTGAAGATTTTATTCTTGACAAAGAACTGTTTGTTTTTATTCCAGTTGAGGATCCTAGTTAGTATGGCGCGGAGCAAAGAGGATGAACAGCACGTTCTGATGCTGGCTAGCCCTGGCGCACAATACTGCGGTAGAATGCGAATACTTGAAGAAAAGGTGTGGCGGGCGGAAAGGAGGGAAATATCTTCCTAAAAAGAAATTCCATATATTAGAGAAGAAGCTGGGCTTTTTAAAGAGGACGTACTCTGCATGCGAGCTTCGTACCTTCACCACCAAGATGGGGAAATCTAAATGAGAAATCCGCGAATAATGTAATAAAAATTGTAGTCAGCTGACCTAAAATGCAAGGTCTTGTGGAAAATGCCTAGAGAGAAAGGAAAGGGAAACTTTAGTATTCAGGAATAGATTCTTTCTTGTGGCATATTTCATTCCATACATTAAACTATTTTTTCGTCTCCCGAAATTCTCTGAAGAAGAAGAGCTAGTTCGCAGCTGCAAAGAAAGCTTTTCATTTATATTATGAAATTCACGTTTCATTCTAAAGAGGATTATTTGAAATGAATTATATAACATCATGGTATATAAAATAACTAAAACTGAAGTGAAATATTGTGAATGAAGATATAATCACAATCGATTGTTAGAGTCGACAAGAAAAATTCAATACCACGGCCGGGATTTGAAGCACGGATCTACAGATCTCCAGGCGCTCTTACCTATTTAGCTACCATGGGAAATTTGCCGTCATGGCACTAAATTCGGAAATTGACTCATATATTTCCCCTGTAAACCACCAGAGGCTCTCGCATTCGAGATACACTGTTTGTGGCGACTTACTGTTGTAAGTACTTGAGTCTAAGGGTTCACGTTAAACTCTTATTATTTAAGGTAATTTATGTAAATTATTCATTTCTTCACACCAACCGTATACAGGCTAAGGTATTGGATTGATAGAGTCGACATGAAAAATTCAATGCCACGGCCGGATTTGAACCACGGATCTACTGGTTTCCGTCCAGTCGCTCTTACCCATTGAGCTACCATGGCCAATTTGTCGTCAGGACATTAAATTCTCCAATTGAGTCATTGACGGATGCGAGAGACCCTAGTGTTTACCGGGGAAATATATGAGTTTATTGTTGAATCAATCAATCCAAAATCTTAGCCTGTATACGGATAGTTTGAGGAAATGAATAACTTCCATCAGTTAAATTAAAATAATATTCTCTAAGATATAAATGTTCCTTAAGATTAAATCATCCAGATGAAAATGTAATTTCATTTTCTAATTTTATCATAGTGTAACTGATATCATAACAGTAGTGCACCAATTCAACGAAGCGAAGTATACGTCTTACCAATATGCAAAGTTGTTATTCTGCAGCAGGGGCAGAATATCTTTTTTAGGCTAAGACTTTCCGTTAATATTTTGTCTGTGAATATAACTTATTCTTTAGAGAGTAATTTTCAATTATCTTAATTATAGGAATTCCATTTCTAAAGCTCAGTTCCAAGGCCTAGTTTTAAATGTAACCAGTTCAAAGAAAAGCCGCACCGATTACAATGTTGGAATTGATTAAACGAGCACTTTAAATTATTGTGGTTAATTTATAGTGTCAGCAAGTCCATTCATTTGACATGTATTAATAAATCCTTGTGTCCTATCCTTGGAGGATGCTGATTTTGCTATTTAACTACGGTTTCATAAAGATCCTCCAACCTTATATTCATATTACATAGAAATAATTTCTAAACCATTAATTTTATGAAAAGGTTGCTTCAACGGTTTTGGTTAAACTGATACATTTTTTTATATTTTCAGGACAAATTTGTTAAAACTTTAAATTTTCTCTAAATAGTCCCTTCCATTGTGGATATTTTTTTTTCTTTTTCATCGATGGTAGACCATAAGGGATAGACAAACAAACTCTTACTCCACAACAGTTTAGATGTGCGTAAAGCACGTAGTTTATCTCAAATATGTTGTACATTTTGTGGAGTTAACCGTTTCCAATATATTTCTTGTTATGAGTAAAATAAATGTTTTTCTATAATACGAAGATATTCGCCCCTCCCCTTCTGGTCATGCAAATAGAATATAATTTTGAAGCCAAATGGTTCAGCTACTAAACAATTTGACTATCGTTTAAGATTTCTCTACTCTCCTTTTTCCTATTCTGCCTACAAGGAAATATGTAATAAACCCATTTATACAAATGCTTAACTTAAGTGACATGAAGTAGATGAATGGTTTGAAAAACTCGTTATAACATCACGGTTTTTAAATTTAAAAGCTTTCTCTTCCCATTGGAGAGATGGAATACGTAAATAGACTTTATAACAACGAAAACAAGTCTTGTATATCTCGTAATATGCCTAATTACACATATCGCTCTAGTATGGATTATACACTTTTGTGTACAAACGAGCTTAGGGCATTTGTTATATATCTTTATTTCATAAATCTTCAATATCAGACCTGTAATGATCTTAGTGATGAAAAAAGAAGCATTTATTTACCCATGGTGAATTTAACTGATGGAGTTTCACGATAATGCATAACTTATATTTTATAGCGAGTGTTAGTATGCAATGTCCATGTGTGCTATACTTGTCAGCAGTACGGACATTGATGATACATGACATCAATTGGAAAAGAAAACGTTGTAGCGCTAACATTTGTACATTTGACAGTTTTTTTTGTTGTAATTTTAATTTACTCCCTCCAACGTTATCATATCGGACGATGAATGGAATGGGTGAAATGATGCTCAAATGGACCCAGGATCCGTAGACCTTAGAGTTGCCTGACATTCGTCTTTCAGGATAAGGGAATACCCCGGAAAACAACTTATCCAGGTAACCCACCCTGACCGAGATTCGAACTCGGGACCTCTTGAGCGTGGGGCAGACGTGCTACCATCTCGCTACCGAGGCTGGCACATTTGGCAGTTATGAGGATAGCGAAAGACCTGGAAAATCTCTCAGTTGGAAAGTTCATTTAAACTGTGGTCTTCATGCTCAGAACGTTAAGGTTTCAAGTAATGACAATTTGATGATTATTTGTATATAAGGGCGCTCAACTGCTTGGTCATCAGTGCCCTTACAAAAACAAATTCATGGCAATAGCCAGATATAAATTACTCAAAAAAGAGAAATAAAAAAAGAAAAACAAAGTGACAATAAAATAAATACATACAAATAAAGAGAAATCAATAAAAACTATAATTAACCATAATATACCAAAAGACATAGAAAGGCCATTTTCAATATTAATATGTTATCAAAACAAAATTACCTGCTCAGTGGTGGTTGAATTAGTTTGTTCCTCTTCTTAGGGGCAGGGCTAGAATTTTCAGCAGGTTTATCCAGCCTTTTTCTCACTGTCGTTTTGGCAGCGAGGACAGGATTTACCTGCTCCTCATCCTCAAAGGAGCAGGACCATTTTCCTACTGGTAAATCGGAAACCGCGATCAGCGAAGATGAAAGCCGCCGATCTGAGTCCTCTCTAGATGATTCCTCAGATGTTCTCGGAGGAGGTGGTCGTGGCCTTTTGCGCTCCCTTTGCTTGGTACTAGCCTTATTTCTCTGAGATAGTCAGTTCTTTCATTTGAGGTCTTGAACTTTCTGGGCGATGCATTATATATTACAGGTACATATATTTTTGAGGTATGCTTTCTGCGGTGACTTGGCTACAATGTTCTTTACAGGACTAGACTTTAGTAGGTGTAGGTACTGTTGCTCGTGCTGGTGTCTGCTGCTTTGGCTGTGATCTGGATGTAATTGCTTTTTCGGATATTACTGCCCCGTTTATGTCGCTAACTTGCGTTGCGATTTCACGTCTAGATACCGGCTTAGCTGCAACTGCACTATAAGTAACGGTCCTAGGTACAGAAGGCTGACGAATACGCAAGAGTTTCCGGGCTTCCATGAAGGACATCCTCTCTCTTACCCGGATCTCTCGGATCGCCTTCTCCTCCATAAATTGGGGACATTCTCTGGAGTTCGATGAATCACTCGTGTGGCCAAAACGCTGGTATTCATAACACCTCAATGGATTGGGTATATACTGACTCACTTCAATAGCTTCATACCCTCTCTTAATCCTTTGCGGGAGATCCACCCGATCAAAGGTAAGAAACAGGGTACGTGTGGACACTAGTTCACCTCCTTCTTTGCGGTGAACTCAATGTACATTTGTAACACTTTATTCAGCCAAGTTTTCCTGAATCTCCTCATTGGACATACCATCCAATGCGCTAGTATTTACAACACCATGCGAGGAGTTTAGAGTCCTATGCAATTCCACGCGCACCGGATAGCTCGCAAACATTTTGACTTTCAAGGGTTTTGCAGCCTGCGTCGGAGAAACTGCTTCGACCAGGAGCGTGCCATTGCGAGATCGAGCACATGACTTTGAAGGACCATCAATATTATCTAAACTCTTCTGAATAATGAACGGCATCACGGTAGAAAATTTTCGACCTTCCTCAGTTCTGCAAATAACTAAATAGTGAGGACCACAAGACTCCACTATTTGCTTTCCACACTTTTTGTTAAGGTGTGCCATAAGAAAGGGAATGTGCTTCATCTCTAGTGCTCCCGACGCATAATGGAGCCCAAAAATCTGTCATCCCACGGGATGACAGGGCTACAAAGAGGATATAGCGGGCTCGCCGTCCCACTCACCCTGGAGTTCGGCTCAGTACCTAGTCCTGGCCGATTGTTTAGGGGCGGGTTAGTCCCTAACCTCCCGTTTAGGCGAAGCGTATTGGAAATGCGCCACTTCCCCGAATTCAGAAGAAGACTGGAACGAGCTCAGATGCGCATCCCTCAACCACCAGGACAAACCATTCCACCGACACGGGTCTTCACGCACGGCCTACATGTGGGTGGGTGTTTTGTCTGACTAAGAGGAACCCACATCGAGGGTGTCAGGGTGACCCGGGATAGCCAATTCCCGTACCTACCGCAGTAGGCCCCTGGGGGAAACGACAATTTAATAACAACAATGTAATGGCAGAAAAGTTGTATTTTGGCAAACCTTAACATATTTTCAATGCATTTAGGGGAAATATTATCTCTAAACCCTCTTTTCAAGTGATTTTTGTTGAACGGTGACTTCAAACTGATGATGTGAAGGAGATATTCACGAAATCGCGATGCTAGTCAATTTATAAGAAAACGGTCATCATTTCTTATAAGTGAAGTTTTTGAACTTAAAAATTATTATATTTTTATATAATCAAAACCAACTTTATTTCTTTTTTATTTACTCAAATTTGAAAAACTTTAGAGCTAAATGTGCTTTCTATGGGAAAAGTACAACTTACGTTAAATTAAATTGTGATGATAACCATTTACGAGTTATGCATTGCTACTTAGTTTCTGAACTTAGTTTTGAAGTCTAAATCAGTATGTGATGAAGAATTGTTTAAATACATGGCTATCTCTCAGCTACTATATTCCTTTAGTAACAATAACAAAATATACAATTAATTTATTTCTGGAAATACTTATCTCCAATACGTGAAGTAGAGAGAAACATGTGCTTTAATAACTAGAACAGAAGTAATTTAGTAAGAGTGGCTAGAGAAAGTAATAACAATATAATGCACACTTTTTCTGCTTTTACCATCCCTTCGTAGCAAAATTAGACTTCTAGAGTTATAACGAAGGAGGGCAATGAAAGTAGCGGAGAAAGACATACAAAGACTGAGAAGAGAGACTCAAGAATGTTACATGAAACTAACCTCAAGATGAGTTTTTAGAAGTCTTCTTCAAAGACTGCACTACACTCCGTATTTATTACTACCGTCTAATCCAAAGTTAACTGAGTTTATGTCGTCTTTCACGAAACTAGTCATTTGCACATGCATGTTCATCTCAACTTCATTTGTGCTCCTGATATGCAGTGTGCTTGTGGAACACACATCCTGCTGCAATTTTAGGGTGGTACTGCACAAGGAGCTGTGCATGTGTTTAGGTGTCTGAAAGCCATACCTGAAAAAATAGATAGGTAAATTAAGGTTGACAAATGCGAGCAAACAGTGAAATTATATCCAATCCAACTTTCACAGGTAAGTGCACTGCCATTTTTGTCTAAATCTGATGTACTTGATGTTCTGTCAGGAAAGCAAATTAAATTTGGTCTGCAAAACACGCTTTAAATCTAATTGGGAAAAGCTAATTTCAGTGTTATTACTGAAAATTAAATTCGTGATGTTAATAGGAGAACATGTTAAATAAAATATTTTATTTGGAGTTTCGAAAAATTAATTGATGTATCTTTAAATGTCACCCAATTGAGATTTGTATAACATGTGTGAAACCCTACGGTCTCCCATAGTTTTATAAGCGTATTAAACACAATAGATCAACTTTTGAGAAACAGCTGAATGAATGTCATGAATATTGCACATATATTTCATATTGTTTAATTGAAAATAATTTTAATGCAATGGTCATAATTAGTGTAACTATTACAAATGAATCCCTTTCTATATGTTTATTATAATGAATAATACATGACGTTGTAATGGATAGAGGAAGTAATGTTTGGTTTACACATCAAATTTTGTAAATTGGTTTTGTTTCTGATGTAATATTCGAATATATTAATCTAGCTCAACTTTCACTTCAGTTTAGTTCACTTTTGTTTGCTCGTAACACTATAAAACACTGCACAGACCAGCCTTCTATTCCTTGCGCTTCATTCACGGGAATACTGACCAAACGACCTTCTCTCTTTCAGTAATTCCAGTAATTATCTACTAGGATTCTCCACACACGCAATCGGTCTATAATATGGAATTCGTTGAATGACCAGCACTGAATAATATAACCCCACTTACTAAATTGCAGCACATTCGCTTATACATATAAGCTGCTTTTTTTTTTTTTTTTTTTTTGAAACTCCGTAGAAACGGAAAGAAACACACACAAATATTCCGTTCTATCTCGATATCACATTTGGATTTATGAGAGGTGAGAGTGCTTCTCTATTTCCCCTTTTCAACTAGCCAACCAGCCGTGAAGAACACTTCCATATGCTAGAAAATTTTCGCGCTACCAGAGAGCGCTGAAGTTGTGTTGTTTACAAGCTGTTCAAAATGACATGTGCAAAGAATATCTCAAAAATAGTTTACAGATATTGAAATGTAATCTTATAGTAGTTGTTAAGTGATTTCTTGTAAGTTCAGACTCTTCATATTTCTTTTACTGTGCTTCAGCATATTGTGAAAGAAGAGCATGTTTAGAAAGGTTACCATAAAATTGTTTGCTGAAGCATTGGGAGCCTTTCAGGATGGATTCCATAGTTTATGACAGCCATAAAGCATCCACTATTGACTGAAAATAATCACCATAGTTATAGAATGGAGGGGACAAATGTGAGCTCATTTAAAGCATTTGAGACTCAACAGCAAAGACAGGAAGAAGAAGCAGACGAGGAAGAACGTAAGCGTAGAGCTAAGGAGCTGCAAAGTATAATCTCAAATGTTTTGCACTGGGACATTGATGACTATGATGCATGTTCTGTGAACAGCAGCCAACACATACCTGTGGTGAGATTTCAGGATGAAAGTGGTAAGCAACTTGGTCACAGTGGTTCTGCTTCCAATCCAAATCAGAATTCAAATGAAGTTCAAGACAGTGGAATTCAGACATTTGAAGAAAAAGGTGCAGGTGATAGTCACTTAAATTATGGGAAGCACTTGCAGCAACACCAGGTTTCAAGTGATAGCAAACCTGTCAAAACTGTGCAGTTCTACACGGGTACATTAATGGACAGTGCTGGTAACAATTCGGATCCATCTCTGCGCTACGCCAACTCATACAGTAAAAGCTACAATACGCCTGCATATGACAATGAAAGATTTCGGCAAGCAGAATATGACAGTAAGGAGCAGTTGCAGGTATTGTATGAAGTTCGAGTTCGTGAGGTAGAACGGCTTGCTCAGCAGTTGGAAGAGGTAAAGGCAAGTGCAGCAGTGGAGAAGGAGCAAATGTTCAGAAAACTTTCACTTCTACAAGCTGAGAAGGAACGTGCTGTGTTGCAGAATACTCAGGCCAATCAGCTCCTGGTTGCTAGTAAAGCAAGAATAAATGAACTGGAGCAAGAAGTCCAGACCATGAAGATGAACCTTACCAACTTAGAGGCATCTAATGCAGAGTTAAAGCAAGACCTGGAAGCAGCCAGAAGCTCTGTAAAGGATTTGGAACAGAGGATAGCAATGTTCGATCGTGAGAATTTCAATACTACAGGCATGTTTCTCAAAGGTATTCAAGAGCGTCATGAGAAGGAGGTGTCTAACTTGCAAAGGCAAATAGATACTTATGCAGCAAAACTAACTAACAAGAAATCAGAATGCGAGTCATTGCAGTGCCGTTTGTCAGACTTGACGCGATCCCATGAAACTATGCTGATTGAGAAATCTGAAACAATAAATCATCTGGTAGCAAATTTAGAAGAGAGTCAGAAGCGATGTCAGCAGCTAGTAGCCAATCAGAACTCTGGACATCAGACTGTGAATGAACAGTTAAAGAAGCAATATCAGCTGCTTGAGGCAGAGTTAGAAAAAGCAAAAGCAGATATAAAGGATTATGAAGCCATGGCACAGCTAGGGGTTCTGAGAGTGGATGACTCGGATACATTCATGACAGGATCCAAAAACAATCCCAAAGATGATGAAAATGTGAAACTGCGTGGCCAGCTTCAGCGATGCCAAGCAAATCTGAAGCTGAAAAGGGAGGAAAACAAGAAACTGAGAACTCAGGTTGAAATGAAGGATAAAACACTTAAAGAGAAAATGGATGCATATGTTGTAGAAGCAGACAAATTGAAGGACAATGCAAAAAAGTTGCTAGAGGAATTGAGCAAACAAAGGATTGCTTGTTCCACAAAGACTTCAAATTCAGATGAAATTGACATAGCTTCCTTACAACATCAGGTTTATGAGCTGCAGTCCGAGGTAATAAAGATCAACTCTGATAAAGAAAAACTATTGGAGGAAATCCAGATACAGGCAAAAAAATGCAGAGGAGAGGATATTGGCCAAAGAGCAAATAAGTGAGGAATATTTGCGATGGCATGATGCAAAAGTTGCTCATATTACGGAGCAGAATAAACAAGAACTTGAAATAGTACTAGAAAAATAAGTGTTCAGCTGGAGGAAGCTCGCAAGGAATGTGATGAAGTAAAGAGGCAGTATATTGAAGTATGCAGTTCAAAAGATAAACTGATAACAGCCCTGAAGTCTGAAAATCAAATCAATGAAGAAGTGACAGAGAAAATGAAGGAAAGTGAAGCAAAATTTAAGGAAATCCAATCAAGATTGGAAGCAGAAGGGAAAAAGGTCACTCTCCTGGAGGAAGAGGTGCTAAGGTTAAAGATTGTTGCGTCAACAGCAGAGAAAGTTCAGAAATTGTTAACAACAGAACAGCAGAAGTTGATTATGCTACAGAAAGCCTTAGATGAAGCTCAGCAACATGAAGCACGTTACAAAGAAACTGTTGTTGCAGAAATTGAAAAAGCAAAGGCAGAGGCTCTGAAAGAAATTGAGAGGGACATAAGAGAGAGACAAAGAAAGCAACCTGTTACCATAAGTGCTGCTACTTCGCCCATACAAAAAGGAAACCAGGAAAAAAAGGAGAAGGAGGAGATGGAGAAAGCTTTTGCTCAGCAATTAAATGAAAAATTGGAACAGGTAAAACAAGAAAGTGTGAAATGTCTGGCTGATGAACTGGCAGCAGCTGAAGCAAAACATCAACAACAGCTAGAAAAGCTGAAAGAGGAATATTCTCATCATCTGTCTACATTCAAGGTTCATATTGACAGCAAGGCTCGTGAGATGGAGCTGGTAAAGCAGGCAATGTTGAAAGATCAAGAAAAGCTGCGAGCAGAACGAGAAAACACTGCTAGGTTAGTTGCTGACTTGACACAAAAACTGGCAGTATGTCAGCAGGAACTGACTGCTACAAAGGTAAAGAACTGTGATCTACTAGCATCAACAGAGGAATGGCAAAAGAAACTAACATCCAGGGAAGAGGAAATTGAAAGAGAGCGACAAAAGATGGCAGAGATGATTACAAGTTGGGCTGAGGAACTACAAGGACTTCAGACACAACATCAGGAAAGTCAGAAAATGATCAGGGAGCTTCAGGAAAAGTATGAGAATGCTAAAAAGACAACACAACGTTATAAAGAGTGGGCCAAAGGCAAAGAGGAACATATGTCTCAGGAATGGCAGCGTATAAGTGCAGGGTTCCAGAGATCTGTAGAAATACTTCGTGATAAGATAGATGCTGTACTGTCCGCTGACGAGAATCAGCAAAGGTTGATTACAAAACAACTGGAAGTTCAAATAAAAGAACTGCAAGAGAAACTGAAACAGTATCGCAATAAACATCCAAACAGATGATAAAATAGTTGAGTATTAGTTTTAAGCATTTCAAAGTCAAGCTGTGCTCAGATTAAAATATAATGTACATAGCTGTGTGATAGTTGCGTAAAGATGACACTTCCTTCTGTGATATAAATGTTTGTAAATAACACTGAATTCAGAATGATATCTGAATGTAAAAGGAAGAGTTTCTAAGAAACGTATTATTAAACTGTAATGTAATAAAAATATTCTTTATACAAAAAAGAAGAAGAAGAAGCCTCACACAGATACTGCGCCAAAATATTTATTTATTGTTAACTCATAAGTGTGATATAGATATGTCTATAAAAGGTGTATGGTGAATGCCCAATATAGCTGTTCGTTCTAAATTTCATTTGCTCTATGTTCTTCACGTTTCAAAGCTGTACAATCTCTATGCCGCATAGAATTAAGGAATTACTGCCTGCTATAGGTCTGCGGCAGATAAGATTGCAGTAGTTATATTAAATTTGTGGCTATCGGATAAGGTAGTGAGTGTGATATCAGGCAGTGAACATGTGTAAGTGTACTTCGCTCTATCTCCACTAATTTACTCTTTAGCGCCAAAGAAATGACTATGCAAGGTTTTTGAGTGGTTTAACCAGCGGAAGTCTGAAGTGGAGATGTCGAGTGTAATTCCTGAAGAAACAGTGGACGTTCTCTCTCCAACTTTCAGAGTGCTGCCTTACGGACATTGACAGAAGTTCAAAGTCTTCCAAAATTTGTCAAATATTGTGACACTGCTTTAGAAAATGAAGGGGTTAACTATACCTTCCCTCTTAGGTTTACGTTTATCAGTGATCTTTACCAGGATCAAAGCAGATAAACTTCGCATCGGCATAGCACAGTGCGAATAATTTTCTGCCTGTAGTTTCCATTTTTGTGTTCTTAGGTCACTTGGGCGACCGTCACAATAGGAGCTATAGTCCCAGAAACCCCCTTGTCGTCAATCGTTTGTGTTTCGGAGACGTTGTTTTCTTTCCTCTGGAACATTTGTGCGTCCAAACCTTGCCAGCATTTCCTGTAATTCTTTGGATTTACGCTCTTTATGTGTGGTTTTATTGCTTGTATGCGTTAGCCAACATCTTCGCCTTGTAACTTCTGGAGTGCCGCCAGGTGGGAATCTGTGGTTTCCTTCCTTACGAAAGCACATTTACAGCCACTCCAAACAATGGATATGGCTGATAGCTTTGTTATTCTCCCCTCAGTCCATATGATTTTGTAATAGAAATAAGAGCCATCATATTCTAAAAATTCATCATCTTCTGCTTTTTACGAGTAATCAATAATAATTGATTTCAAGCTTGATCACGCGAAGGTTAAAGTTTGGAAATCTGAACCATAATGCGAAAAATAATCTGTAGTTTTCCTGATTCAAATGATGCTCCTGCCGTTTAACTTTAAGCTTCAAATCATTTTTAACTTTATTCAACTCTCTGCCAGAATAAAGTAATAAATAAATACAATATTAAACCTGATTGCTACCAACTGAATTAGGGTTTATCGTATATTTTATCTATTTAGTTTACCGTAACCGCTGAAGTACTGTGTGTTGCGGAAAGAATAGATGGAACTCTAAGCCTAATTTCCTTTAAAATAACTTATGCAGCATGCCAGTATAAACATATTTACCTTGATAAACTTAGTGTTTCCGAAGGGCACAGTATTACTCGTGATGCGATCTCTAAATTTGTATCAATAACTACCAGTAGATGGGGCAGCGGGGTAGTGCAGTGGTTTCGTTCGCAACTCTCGTCGCGAGTTCGAATCCTGACCCTGGGATGTCTATTTTAAGTCGGCACCACCCGCGCCTTCACCTCTCTCTAGCTCATGTGAAGTGTACCCTATGCCCAACGTGGTTCAGAGTCCACGGTAAAAGCTGTAGGTCCTCTCGCGTCACCGTCATCTTCACTATCACCGTGTCATTGGAAAACAATATGAAAGGACCAAGAAAGGAACCCTGTGGTACTCCATGTTTAATAGCCAAGCAAAGAGAATTATTGTTATCTATAGATACAAATTGCTGTCTAATTGACAACTACGCTTAAATAGCTAAAGAAAATTACTTGAGAGACCATAATACTCTAATTTACAAATTATTAACTCAGGGACAATGCAGTCGAAAGCCTTAGATAAATCACAGAGAATAAGTAACACCACCTTCTGGCGCCTCCACCCGAGAAATGCGTCCGGTCATCACGTGGTTGGGTGAGGCCTTTCCGAAGGCTGTAGTTGTACGTATTGGTATACATACATACACTGCCAGTATATGAAAATAAGTTTGGGAGGCGAATGTCTCCAGTAACTGGAGCACAGTACGCACATAAGCCATAGCGGGCTCTTTGTGCTTCTAATGTGATCCCTGGAAAAGAGAGCTAAGTTGGAGACCCAAAGGCCTACCAGATGGAACGAAGGTGTGCGCTAGCAAACATGGGGTAGGTATCTAACGCTTCCAATACATCCACCCTGCTGCCTTTTAGCCACTCTCAACCTACAGACCCCTCAACGAATGAGCTACGATGAATGAATTGAGTGAAATGCTGACCAGATGAGCTCAGGGTCCATTAACCGACATTCATCTTTGGAGCTCTGGACCTCTTGAAGCATACACATTTATGTGCGTGACTGTATTTTATGAATCAAAATGTACAACTGATATTCGCCAACCTTCATTTTCATCTAATGGTTCAACTTCCGAAGATGTTGTTGAGCTTTTGCTTCTTAGATATTAGATTATTTAATTGCATTCAGTGTTCTTGACGTATATCATAGTACGAATCTCCTTTACAAATTATTTCTATATGCTTTGTAGAGAAAGACAGCGTTCCTTTTTCATCATTACACTGTTGTAAGAACATTCAAATATGATAAAAATTGTATTACAAACATACCTGGGTCATAACAGCAGTGAGCTTCTGTTGTCTCAGTTTAGTGTATCAATTACGAGTAGCGTGATCTCACATCCCCTGTAACATTAGAAGTTCATTTGGCAATGTTTCGGCTTGACTCGCGAAAGAAAACATAAATTTCGCTATGTTTGTTACTGTTTGTGTGTGATATATATCGAAAAACTGTATTACGTCAGTTGCTTGGCATCAAATTATACCTTCTAATCAACATGGACAGCAAAGATTATCTCCCTTTTACCCGAGGATTGAATCAGGTGTTCATTTTGGGTTTAAACACATTCTTTGTCTAATATCGCTAGGCTCATTTATGTTTCCTTCATATAGAAATAACTACAGGAGACATGTGCCTTCAGTAATGTAACAAAATAAGACATTCAGTAATGCAATGATCCTCCACAGTAACCATGATCTTGCTAAGCAACCGGCCTCATTATTTTAATCAATAATAAATATCCTTTACCCCTTTAATTTTCAATAATTAGGTTATATCTCCTTCTAGAAATAAATGTCATTGAAGTTGTTCCCATACTTCCAACGTCCCGTCTGCCGATAGAATAATAAATAATCTACGACATAAGAGGTCACAAGCGAGCCAGAGCCTGCCACTAGACTGCCGGCTTCACGCCTACATACGCAAGGCAGAGTTGGAGAATCTTCCAGCCGATATGAGGAAATCTGGTCAGCATCACGGCACCCTAGCCGGAAAGTTGGCTTTCTTGACCGCATTCGCTGCATATCGTATTCCTCAAATTCCTCACCCTCACTTAAATTCCGCTCCCCCGAGGGTAGGATCCAACCCGGACGCATTCCATATAAGAGAACCAAAGCACAACACCCTAGCCCACTACACCACGCCACAAGACCTCTGTCCGATAACTGAATATATAATACTAAATGCACATATGATTGCGTTACATTTGTTTGTATTTTATCCTTCACATTTATTGATTTTTAGTGAAATATATATTCGTCATATTCAAGCAAGTCTTCTCTCCCATTACTGAATCGTTATTGCTATTTGAGCTTCTTTACGGTATTTTATTTCCAACTATTAAGTATCCATCGTTTGAAATCATCTAACATTGATCAGTAAAGATTATACGTGAATAGACTTCTATATTTTTTATATTTATTTTTCCCACTATGCTAAGATAAGCTTTAAGCACGTCCCCATTATACGTATATACGACATTGTCACATTTCTATGAAAGTCCTGCTTATATATTATGTACTGTATAATTTTAAACTCGAACGTAATGACTGCAGTCTTAGTACGCCAGTTGTAGCCGCACACAATCCCAGACACACTAGTTCTGGTGAAGACAGGTGGCGGTAGTGTTACGTCAGCTCCGTCAGCTCTAACCGCCAAATATGCTCCCGAACGAAAGGCATGTTTGCTTCTGACGTCACCGCGCTGATTTCTGCTGCCCATGAGAAAGGAAATTATTTGACGTGTTGGGGTTCGGGCAGCGAAGGAAAGTCAGGAAACGTATAGGGTATTCATAATATGTACAACTTACATCTTGGGTGTTGTAATATTAATGCTGAACGCTTTAGTTACACAATTGGTCACAGTTTATAAATAATTACATTTTGGCTCTGTGCTATTAGAAAATATATAAAACTTCAACTCGTAGTTTATCCGAAGGTCAGGCATGTTATAAAGTAAATATAATAAAACATAAAGTAATGTCTTCTGCTAATTAGAGGAGACTCATTCAGATCAGAATTGTGTGGACATTTTCCAACACTTTCTGTTTCGTGTTTCTTTAACTAGTTTATCAATGTCAGAAGGTAGCAGGTTAGATTTACATCCGACAAGCTACTTAGGGGTTTGTACTTAGCTAATTTCATAACAAAAAAATTATACGCACACATTAGCCGAGCCAAACATACACAATGTCCGTGCGGCAAGTGAATACAACCTCGGAAACCTGGTTTGGGGGACATTCTTGTGAAAATCAGCCAAATCTTTCTTGCGTGTATATTTGCCCTTCAATAAATCATCACATTGTAAACTTAACAGTTCCTTTTGGTACGTCGCAGCTACATTGTTATCATCGAGTGCACTACACCAGACTGGACCCTCAGATTCTGTATTCATAGCGCCATTTATATAGGCAACTTGGTACTACACTTCCCTTGTCTGACGTCAGTGCACTGCAGGCCTCGCTCCCGGCTGAAATACGTCACAACTCTCGAAGCTGTCTTCCTCTGCACTAGCTTCAGTTTTAGTTTAATAAAATACCATATAAATACTTTATATTTACAAAATCATAATCAGACTAAAAGCTACAATGCTAGGGCACGGATTTGGAATATGGATCTTCCAGTTCCTCAAGCTGCTCTAAGGAACTCAGCTATCATGGCACTATGCCGGTACGACATTGAATGGCACAATTGACTTGCATTTTTTCCGACAAGCAACAAGTAGGTCTCAAATTTATTTCCGCATGACATACTTCAATAGTATTAGTTAACGGTAGTTAATGGAATTTTCAAAGAAGCTATATGTAGGACAGGGTTGGAATTGTACGATAGAATCACACTGAAATCCAATGCCAATGTCTGGCAATACCTTTCCAGCTTCTCATACACACGGCTTTGTGAATGAACAGTTAATTAACTTTGTGTTTCATAATGACCAGACATCGGATCCCGTACACCTTAGCAATCAATGTACGTGCATAGGTAATACACAAGGTCAGGTGGGACATCAACAATCGTTCGTGTCAACAAGTATACCGAAGCTCTGTGTGTGTACAGTCCGGTACGGATACAAAGTGTAAGCTGCGTTACAACATGTCAGCCTTCTCATTGCTTTCGGTGCGGGAATTACAACGAACAACCATGTTCATTCGTAAATTGTCGAATGTGAATGTTCTGCGCCTCTCACTGAAACAGTATAAAAATTGGGAGAAAATTCGTTCAATGTCACTGACGTTAATGGTGCATATGAGTAGTACAAATCATTTTCATAATTTTGCCCAAGACTTAGTTTATTTCTTATATTACCCAGCACTGAAAATCCAGTCTTTTTGTGTTGAAAATTGGACAGTTAATGTTTTGTTCGTTTGGTAGGTGGTGCATTGCCTATATTGTTAATTTTTGCAAACATCTCCTCAACTGCTTTCAGACAGCACGAAAGTACTTTCTTCAAGCAGTTTAATGGTGGTTGTTAATACCTGAAACTTTTGATTTATAAAATGGAGATTGTCCAATAATTGTTGTGAAAGTAATGCTATTAACACAACATGTCTAATACTTTTCATTAACTGAAAGGCAGATCTACCTGCATGGGGAGCAGTAGTTGTAATTAAACTAAAGCTACTGTTCTCCACAGGAGGCCCGAGGCCTGAGTTGCAGGGGGTTTGGCGAAGGTTCCCACACCGTCCCTGGACAGGATTATGACACCCCATGTCAGTACAGTTACAGACGATTCAAAAACATTCTGACGGCATTCTTCAGGCATTCTCTGCCACACACACTCGCTTTCCTTGACCCACTTGTAAGACAGCCCATTCCTTTCAGTGACCTTGTGTGCGTTGCTGGAAAGCACGTATTACGAACCGGACTATCCCTGCGTGTTGTCCTCGGAACTGACGTCAGCAGTTATATACTGTGAGACTCGTAGACTTCATATCCCCTTAAATGTGTACGGGCTCCGATGCCTGGTAATGACTATGTTTTAAAATAAAGAACGTATGTTTCACCTTCTGTGAAGCCATTCTATTTACTTATTGATATTTGTCTCTATGTCAAGGTATTCCGCAATGAGATGTGGTCACAAACAAGTTATCACCGCTACACTATTTTGAATTAAATACACCTAGGCCTAAAAGAGTAACTTATTAGAATTACAAGAGAATGTTGTTCACCAACGTTACATGTACATACATATACGCCATAGTAATTATTTTATGCACTCTTCGCTAATGGAAATCCGTCTGCTTAATAATTGAGCACACATGTACGCATTTTACAGCGTATCCTGGGGCAGTAATTTGTCCGTACCGGAACGTCAACCTGACAAAGCTCAACGACACTACCACTGTTACCGTAGAGAAGTTATAAAAGTTGCAGGAAAACAGCAGATGTTCTCAGGAATTCCCTCTTTTTTCCATCCTCTTCTCTCTTTATTTCCCTCTGTGGGACAGGAATACAGAAGTACAACAAATTTTCGGGGTTAATGCATTCTTTCAATGGAAGAAAGAGATATTCGTGTCCTAGCAATGTCGAGGAATCGATAGCCTCGCCCATCGATGTAGAACGGCAGTATTACAAGCGGTCACCGCGTCTGCATTGGTTGGCCTCATTTGAAACGTAATGCTGTTCGGAACCGTTATTGTAAAGACGACACCGAAAATAGATTGTTAATAGTTAATTATGGTACACAAAGCACGCGTATCAGAACACAGTAATTTGGCATGGACTGGGAGGAAGGGGATTGTATTAATACCGCATTAGGAGCGCAGCATCATAGGGGATATGGATAATTAGCGTCCGAATGTTCTTTCTACGAAAGAAATCTGCACCAAAACAGATTTCCGGTTATTATCTTGTTCGCGTACCATGTTCAAATATTAACAGAACGGCAAGGGCACGTTTGTAAGCTTAATGACACATGGTTGTTCCATTGGTGCCATAATAACCTTAGCTTTGATGAGCTGCCAACCCGTAGAATACACAATGTTAAGTATAAAAAGTTCCATAGGGTAAATATAGTTCCTTTGATCTTTCGTTTTTACCTTGTTACCTGCACAGCACAACTATTTCTAAGCTATTCTAATGGAGCAGCAACCAGTTACAGTTAAACTTCGGTGATATCAATACTCCCGGAGTAACAAAGCACTCGTACGCATGAAACCAGGATTATATAATTTTGTAATTAACTTAAAATAACGCATTTATGACTTTTCTTAACTCCATAACAAAACAACACGTGTACAACAAACTTATTATCAACTAGAGGGCGATCCATATAAACCTGAACCACTTCCATAGGTCATAACTTCTGAACCAATAATAGGACACACGTGCAACTTTGGGAGACTATTGTAAGTGCAACAGGCATAAAAGTTTCGGCACACATAAGAAAACAGTCGGCGAATAAAGTTTCATGGTAATAATGAGCCTTGCTAAGTAGTTAATGATAGCGCGGCAATTGTAAACAAGTGCCGGCAAGCAAAGATAACTGAGGTAAAGGACTCGCCGGCATAGATTAAGTTACTTTGGTTCCTTTATTCTTCCGGAAATTTCTGGACTGATAGAGATTGTTCGGGTTCTGGCTTATTGTAGAACAATCTAGAGTTACGAATTAGGTATTTAAGGAGGTGACGGCCCGCAAAGTTAGTGAGGAGTTGTAGTTGTAAAATGAGAGACAGACAGCTGTGTAACGAGAGCTAATGATGTAATCTGCTGTCACTGTTTGTTATTGTGATCGACCTTGGTAGACTGATGGTGTATGTAACGTAATGCTCCTGTAATCTATAAGAGTATTTCTACGAAAATAAAGGAGATTTTAATTTCTGCAACTCGGCCTTTGATTCTACGAACCCACAAAGTCACACTATAATACACAATTGGGAGATTACATTACACTATCTACATATAAGGGAAAATATTGGAAGTGTCCTCCACCAGCATCTAGACATGTTTGCACTCGTCTCACCATATTCTCTGAAGTTTCACGGAGATTATCCTCGCCAATGTTACTTATTCCGGTTCAAATGGATTCCCTGAGTTCATCAATTGTCCGTGGCCTATTCTTGTACTCTCTCTTGTACAGTTACTTTGATAATAGAATAATTTCAAAAGGTCTGTAGACCCACCAGATCCCCTGACCTAACCTCACCGGATTTTTCCTTGTGCGGGTATCTAAAAATAGAGAGTACAAGAATAGGACACGGACAATTGCTGTTCTCAAGGAATCTATCTGAACCGAAATAAGTAACAGTGGGGTGATACTCTCTGTAAAACTTCAGAGAATATGGGGAGACAAGTGCAAACGTGTATAGATGCTGGTCGAAGACACTTTCAACGTTTTCTCTGAGATGTAAGTAGTGTAATGTAATTTTCCAATTGTGTATTATATTTTCCCAAAGTTACACTTATGTCCTGTTACTGATTAAAAATTATGGCCTACTGAAATGGTTCAGATTTATATGGACCACACTATATCAGTTCATTAAGGTACATAATTTAATATAGATTGATTGTGGTTTTCAAACAATGTTGTTTCTTCCAGTACTTCAAACAATCCATGATTAAAGAGTATTTAATAATGGTTGCTTCAAAATTCTAAAGCAGAAGAGAGAGAGAGAGAATGTATTAATTTACGAATCATTAGAGACTTCGAGCTAAAAATGTAGTAAATCCACTTTAAGTAGACATTACTACCAAATTCAGCCGGGCTATTATCTTACTATGCTTATTGAGGAAGTTTTTGCTTAAATAGCGCTATAATTTCTCACCTCTTCTACCTTTAAGCCTTATATTTAAGTACAGTAAAACTTTGAGCGATGGCGGATTATGGACAATACAGGAAAGCAACAAGTGAGGCAAATCTTCTATCACCCACTTCTGAATTCACTGCACCACTGATACGCACGTATTTTTGATACAATCAAACCTGTAATATTTTCAGCGATACGGTCCACGAAATACCATTTGCATTGCAAAATTTGGGACAGATTCTTTGTTCAATATTTTAATTCATTGTAAAATCGCAACACACCTTTGAGATGTACTAGCAAAACGGCGCCCCGTAAACAAACTAGATGACAACTTTGCGTGGGTATAGAGGAAAGATGTACCAGCTTAGTGACAGAATAATTCCGAATCCCCTTTTATACGAGATTTTTATATGATTCTTGATAGAATGTATATACATAAAGGAATATACACATTTTTGTATACACACATATCATAGAGTTTCCTAATACAAAATATATTTAAAATGTTTTCACAGAAACCTTATCTTGTAGTAGAGCCAAACTTCCACTTATATTAAATATTTAAAATTAATTGTCAGTCGATCATCCTCTTTTGAAAGCCTGGTTATAATGTTTGCTTAACGCCCTCAGCTGCATTCATGTTGACAATATAGCCTACACTCTTGTTCCCAGTAATAATGGGGAAGTCCTCCAAACACATCGACTCGACAAAACTCTTAGAGCTTTCCACTCTTACAATCTAAGGCATGATCTTCCCGTCCTCTTTTTCGTACCCGATTCCAAAACAAGTGTATGAATGTGAATATGTGTGTGAATATAACGTTGAAGCCTCGATCACCAAAGCTAGGAAAGGAAAACCTGTAATACAGCGTCAGATAAGCCTACCGCTACAGCTTGCATCCAATTTACCGGAAACCTATCCGGCAGAATCAGCAGAATTCTCGCCAAATACATCAGGACCATCCACAAGGTACCCACGAAGATTATACATCTGTTGAGACCAGTGAAAGACAAACTGCACTTCTAAGTTCCGGGAGTGTGTCGCATTCCCTGTGAATGTGGGACACCGTATACAGGACAAACCGGAAGAACCATCGCTACCAGAATAAACGAACATGAACGGAGCATTCCTTTAATGCATCCTGGAGAGACGACATCTTGGCAAAGTGTAACAATTACTGCGAGCGCAGAAATAAGGAGGCTGTGGCCATTTCCTTTGAGAGAAGCACGCTTAACCGTGATGCTGAATTTCAGTTCAGCTCCTCTTGAAAGCCGGCATTAAAAATGGAAATCCGGCGAATTAAGAAGCACAGATCACTACAGCTTGATAATCAATTAATTTTCTATACTCACGCCATATCCTGACCTTGCATTTAAGTTACTGAAAACAGTCTTTTGTTCAGTAATGCGAATGTGATAGTGTTTTGGTTTTGTTTTTATTTGTGTAATATCCAGTGATCCATTTGTGGTTGTAAAATTTAATAAATATGCTGATGGGAGACATGCACACTTCCGAAACGTCGATGTCTAATAGCATTTGCACCTGGCTTGCTGCACGAGAAGAAATTGAACATTCCCTTCCTTTTTTCATACCCGATTGCAAAACAAGTGTTTATTATTTCAATCTGTAGCTTCATAGATGATCTGGATCCTAGAGGTATCTTAGTATCTAAATCTTAGCCAAAAATAATAACTGGAAGTATTCATCTCTCTCGCTCTAGTCCCTACATAGAGAAAAACAATTTTTAATTTCATCTAAAGGAGACTAAAGGTTATTACGGTTATATTTACAGAGCTTGTGTACCGATTTGTTTACTCCGGCTTTGTATTACATGCATTATATGTACTTAATATTCAGTAGAAGTCCAATTGCAAACTTGGTCAAGGAAAGCTATTGCTCAATGAATGTATCCTCTCTATGATAACATAGAGAAGAATGTGTTGAATAAATCCTATCTCTAATGTACGCATCTATTGTCACATATTCACCTTTTCAAACACGAAAATGAATAGTTTACTTTGCAGGTAAATAGTTTCGCATAAATATAAAATATGGGAATGTTTACTTAGTGGACGTAGCTGAAAATTGACACACATTACACAGCAAATAACGAAATTCCCTGTTACACATATTAACTAAACCACCACAAAATAACAGCTGCATCTGGCCATAAAATTTCTAATTGGATTGTAACAAAAGCTTTGCGAGGAAAGCCAAACAAACCTTCCCAGTGACACAGAAAAGCCGGTCGTCTATCCGGAGCATTAAATGTTATACACAATATGCAGTGACATTCTCAGAGATCCAGGTCAGTGCTTCTAATATAAATACACGAACACTATTGAACGAATAGTTTAAAAGATACAATTTCGTTGACTACTCCAATTGCATATCCTAAACTCTGAATTATGATATTGGCTAAGGAGTATCTCGTATTAAGCCTTTCAAATACATACAAATGAAAGCCATGGCAAAGACATGCAGAGATAGTCCGTTATTTACAGCTTCGTAATACGTCATAAAGTTAAATTTATATTTGAGATATTAAATAGATAGGTTTGAAATAAATCTGTAAACATATGATACAATTTAGAACAAGGTATATTCTAGTTAATATTTAGATAAGTAAACACATATTCAAACCAATATAAGCCTATTTGAAGCCAAATCAGTATTTTTGTAATGCACCGATTTAATTTTATTATACAAAGTTCACTCATTCTGTACTATACTTGATTTGTACTGACTTAAAAGAAAAGTCTAAGAAGAAACAGTGACAATGGTAGTTAAAATTCCTAAAATATGCTCAATGTTAGAGGCATTTTCAAGAAAGTTTGAGAAATAGTTTGCAAGTGTCCAGTAAGAATGGTTTACAATGGGCATCATGTCATGCTTAACAGGTTAAGTGAGTGAGTGAGTGAGTGAGTGAGTGAGTGAGTGAGTGTGGTGTTTAAGGGCCCATCGACAACAAGGTCATTTGGGCCCCCTTAACAGGTTAAAATATGTGCAGTATGTTGCAGCGGAAATTCAGGTGCATGGATGGTGGATTATCTCCGATCACAACGTTGATTTTCTCCAAGCTGGACTCTGGAAATTACCTCTGCTGCTAATGTTTTAGTATGACATCCAATTTCAGGGCACGGCTGCAGATAAGAAGCGGTGGTAGATTTGAATGAAGTAATTTAGTTAAACCATTTTAAATTTAAACAATTAACAAATAATAACGCTAGTGAACTTCGATATTATATAATATTAAAAACAATTATGTATTTTTCGCTAAGATTTTTGCACCGCGTTAGTTTCTGCAGACTTATGGGCATTCAGACACACACGTCCGTTCTTTACGACGGTTAAGTACAGAAGAAGGATGCTAGCTTCAGCCAATTTCGTGGTCCTGTCGTTGCTATGGCAAGTCAACATCTTTCTATTCGTACGTGTCTTTTTTCATTTTTCTTTGCCTAAACTTCATGGCTACATATAATATTTTACAATCATTCTTTCCTTTAATTAGTTCCCAAACCATTTAACACCCCAATTAAAATTTCTTATTGTAAAATTTCAGCTTACTAGAGCCATAAATAACTTTTAATGAAATATCTAAAACAACTGCTGGCCCCGTAGCTCAGTCGGTAGAGCAGCTGCCTGCCGTACTTGGGGTCCCGGGTTCGATTCCCGGCGGTGGGGGTGGGAATTCTTCTCCAACTAAGATCATTCTTCATGTTCCACAGAGTCTGTAAGTATGAATGTGTGCTTGATCTAATGATTAAAAAAAATCAACGAATACGAGTTAACAGATTCGATATGTCTCCAATATATGCCGCCGATATGCCCATTGCAGTTAAAAGGCGGAGTATAAATGGAACAAAAAGTAGGGACTTACCTGAATTCTCCATAGGGATATACATACTAAGTGCAGATGTTTGTATTCGTAATTGAGGACAGTGCAACAAACGGACTTACAGACTTGTAATTTTCCTTACTAGGAGTAATTTGTTTTCCGGTAGGCATGCCACAAGCTTTATGTGTTTATTTTGCCGAAAAAGTTGAAGCGGAAGACGTAACGCAGAGTGGACCAATCTCGCGATAACGAATATAACAGAGTTCCAATACTTTCTAAACGGCCAATGACTGCAAATTGCCTAGACCAGTTGCAAATTTGGAGATGTGAAAGCAAAACGTATAGTAAATACTGGCAAATATTGTACACTTCGCAGCGCAACTTAGACTATGCAAAAGAAGTAGGTTGTAAACCGCGTGATTGGTTATGGGAAAATTGTTATATCGCTCGCAAAAGTTAAAGGCATAGGGAAACTGGCCAATGCTCAAGTGGGGCGTTGTTGCCAAGCGTAGTACGTGCACCTACAGAGATTCCGTGTACATAAGAGCAGTTTTACCCGCCAGCAAGGGTTGTAGCTATTCTTCACGTAATTAAACAACACATTAAATATTCTTAAAGCATTAACATCTTACCTTGACACATGTCAAGCAGTGGAACAGTAAACACGGTTTCCAATTCGGTAACTCGCTTTCCGACTTCATGGATCTTTCCCGGAAATTGAAACACAGGTACGCTCCCTTTTTCTAAGAATGAAGCTGCTTCACTACAAATTCGTGACATAGTGTGCACACTACCTACACCACAAGGTTACAGAAATGTTGCTGGGATTTTGAAAAATTTACAGTTGCCCTATATCCTGATTCGAGGAGATTTCGTAAAAATTTTTCATATTAAATATAATTCCTCTTCCCTGAAAATGAATCACTTCACGTTTGTTTATCGAAGAATCACTTGTCCCAGCTTCGAGGGACATGTTCACGCATTCAGATCCCAAACACTGGAAAAAAAGATACGTGTGTAGTAATAATTTAATTTAATATTAACAATATTTCAGCTCAAGTTCAACACACGACTTAACGATGCCATTCACTTTAACTAAACAACACCTCTACTCTGAAAACGAAATGAAAATTAACTCTGTTTCAAACTGCGTGACTTCTGTTTTCATAGTAGGTGCATTATTTATGCTTGATGTAAATGTTATGAAGAAAGAATGGTGTTGTTTTTCAGGCTTTATATGTGTTGAATGGTTGGATGTTGGGTGTAACCATAACTATAGGAGTATAAAAAGTGCATCACTCGCGTTATAAGTATCGTACAGACAGGATTTTTGTACGGTCATGATCAGAAAGTAAAATTCTTTCTTGTTATAAGATTGGTATCTGTAATTTTCACATGCTTATCCGTAACGTTTAACCATAACCATGTGAAAGATAAAACGTGCATCGCTCGTGTTCTACGTATCGTAGAGACAGGAGTTTTGTACGGTCATGATCAGAAAGTAAAATTCTTTCTTGTTATAAGATTGGTATCTGTAATTTTCAGATACTTATCCGTAACATTTAACCGTAACCACGTGAAAGATAAAACGTTCATCGCTCGTGTTCTAAGTATCGTAGAGACAGGATTTTTGTACGGTCATGATCAGAAAATTATTTCTTATTATAAGATTGGCAATTGTTATATTCAAATACTTATTCGTAACGTTTGACCATAACATGTGAAGATAAAACGGGCATTGCTCGTGTTCTAAGTATCATAGAGACAAGATTTTTGTACGGTCATGATCAGAAATTAAAATTATTTCTTATTATAAGATTGGCATCTCTGTCATTTTTTCAAATATTTATCCGAGTGTAATTAATATAATTTTCTCAGTTCAGGCGCGCGCAAGCTTAGGATTGGCTGGAGTTTGCAGTCCGGCCCGCCTCCACATGTCTTTAACTTTTGCGAAGATTAAGGTGAAGGGAAAGAAACACACTGAAGTGGATACATATTAAATTATAATTTATAAAATTATCTGGACCTATATCTAACTTTCTGTATATGCATATATAAATCTAGTTACTTTGACAGCACCACTCTAAAAAGTTGTTCCTATTTTCAAATTGAATACTATCTTAATATCAGTTGAAGAGTCCATTCTAAACTGTAAGTAATGGTTATTAACATAACAGTAGTTAGTAAAAGAATGTGGACGTCTGTGACTATGTGTTATTCACCAAAATAATTAACAGAAATAATGCTAGCGCTTTGCGGGTCGCAGCATAAGGAGTTGTTGCAGATTAATGTCCCATCCTGTTTGCGGATGGAGACATATGTGCGCATTAGCCAATTGATAGTCGGTTGTGCTTCAACGCGGTTTATCCATTGTTGTGCTGTATTTTACAGCGATCAAATATTCACTGTGGTAAAACAAGACATAAATTTAGGGTGGTTTGTTTCCTAAAGGCCAGCTTGCGTGTAGAGAGCGTCCCAGCATTAAATT
The DNA here is from genome assembly GCA_030765055.1 of Mantis religiosa. NCBI lineage: Eukaryota > Metazoa > Arthropoda > Insecta > Mantodea > Mantidae > Mantis > Mantis religiosa. The sequence goes on from CM060949.1 coordinate 78,433,652, forward strand.
TAAACAAAGTTTGAACGGTTGGTTTTCACATAGGACCATCTTAGCAAACGAAAGCCTCATATTCCTTAGGAAGTCATCACAGTGTAAAAAAAGTTTCGTTTGTCTACGGCAATTTCTAATATTTCTATATATCAGTGCATCATATACTGCTTACATGTAGTTAAAGGTAAGCTAAAAGCTTGTAACATTCTCTTAAAAGAAACCTGCTAAAGAGAATCTGTAATAACTCTGACCAGCGGTGCCCAAAGTTCGTTCATAGAATATTTTTTTCGTTCTGTGCACAAAGCATTTCCGTTTCACTCACTCGAGTAACTAAGCATTATCTATTCCTTACATTATATTTTAATTGGAATACTAATTGAAAGAATAATACAATTTTGGTATAGGTGATTGGTCAAATAAGAAGGGGAAATTATGAAATTATGCATGAGACAGAAAAAGAGATTAGGGAACTCAAATAGTTGGTGGGCAGAGATAGGATGAATTATGGAAAAATAGGAATGGGACATATATGGAGATTAGAGGAAAGGAATACAAGCGATGTGGGTAAATTGTTAAAATGCGGAATAAAAGATATAGAAAGACCGGAAATATGGTGAAGTCTAGAAAATATGAAATTATTATATTTTTACAAGCAAATAAAAAGAAATTGGGGACGAAAAGCATATACAGATTACTGCAATAGGCAAGAGAGAGAAGGGTTAGCTTGGATGAGAACAGGAACAATATTTCTGAAAGGGATAAGAGGTAGGGAAAAGGGAATTTGTGAATTGTGTGGGGGAAAAAAAGCATAGAACACTATGAAACAGAATGCGAGGAGGTTGCAATGTGGAGATTAAAGGTTTGGGAGTTAAAATGGGAGAAAGTAGAGAATAGGATAGTAGCTATAAAAATGTTAACAGGCAGGGAGGAAAAGGGGGTAAGAAGTATTGCTGAGTTCTTGCATAAAGTAAAAGAAAAATGGGTAGAAATGTAAAGCAATATGAGGCGGAAGAATGGGACTAATTAAGTAACAAGAAGGTATGGAGGTTAAGAGTTACCTAGTAGAGCAGAAGGCCAGAGTGTCATGTAAGCCAAGGCAGCAACAATAAAACTAATCTACTCTATATTATATTTTAATTGAACGGGATGGCTAAAGCGGTTTCGTCTGTGACCCACATTCCGGAGGCCCGGGTTTCAACCTGGGACCGACATACCTTAACCATGGTTTTTTCTGGGATTTTCTTGCATCTTCGGGCGAATGCTGGGTAGGTTAATTAATCCCCCAAATTTCCTGTGCCTCCATTTCATCTCCATTATCATTTCAAATCATCTTTCATCTGGGAATCTCTTTAAGGTAGAAGTGTCAGCGGGTGTATCGGCGGTGCATATTAGAATATTCTCTGACTGAAACACTTCCTCTTCCTCCGAACCGGCTGCTGGGACCACAGTAGTTGGGAATGTCCGTTGTTCTGGCCCACTAGGGAAGGTTTTCATATAAGTAACATGTAGGAACCCTGCCCTCTAAACAATCGTGGCTCCTTGGCATGACCACCCTCTGTCTCCTCTCGCCTCATACTTCCTCCCGAGGATGCCGCTCTTAGGGGCATAGATACAATGGCTCAAGAATGGACGAATTCCCTCCGTAGTAATGCTAAACCTAATCCTATAATTCTTTCATACCATTAATAACAATGATTTGTAAAAGTATGCAATCATATTATGAATAGAACTATTCTATTAAGGAAAAGAAAATTTCAAAATTCTATGCCTATGAGCCAGTGTAAAACTGCCTGTAACATAAGCCTTATCAAATAATAAATATAGGTTTTCATCACACTAGTTAATTTGTTTTTGTTGTTGTTCACATAGACCACGCCTTTCAGAAAGGTAATTTAAGTAAACCCACCTAATGTATCTATTAGAGAATTTTGCTGAAGAAGGAAGAGGTTCATTTGTAAAGTAACAATGTATTTAACTGTACAGTCAGTTTGTCAGTTTAGAATCTGAACTTTTTGTACAACAAAAACATTCTTATTTTTGTTTATTAATTGTTTTAGAAATACCTTCCAGCTCTGCATTGTTTTAACTTTTAGCTCTAGAACCTGTTTGAAGTGGACTGTGCGAGAACAGAGTTTTAAATCGCAGTTGCTGGCGTTACTGCAGCAAGGCGGCTGGTCAAAGCAGACGCCTCTGCTCCAGTGTGCGAAAGCTAATGACGCACTCCATTAGCCCAGACGATGCAGAGCAACAGCCAGACCCTCGAGGCAAACATCTTGTGCTATAATATTTTAGTACCTAAACCCTCCCTCTTCACGCCTTTGTCTACTGGGAAACTACCCACCAAATCCCCATCTGCCTATTCTCCCGCATTGTTTGTTTTCTAGTTCCATCGCCAAAGTGCAGACCTAGCTTTCTTCTTGATTTAGTCTTTTTAAGGAGCGAATTTGTTTTCTCCACCAAAACGAATATTTCTCGTTTGTTATAGCGCGAGACAGCTCCCATCCTTTAGACTTTGCTATGTATATGTGTGTTTCTGATTTATCAGAATCTTCTGAAAATTCTATATTTTTCCGTACAATAAGGATATACGCATACATTTTTGTCAAACGTTTTACTGCAGAAATCTCCCTTCTTTAACCTAGTTCAGACTTTTCAAATACACAATAAGAATATGTACCATTCACCTGCTTATGAAGCACTAAAATGCTGTTTACAATCAATACATATTTACGGAACGTCTGTGATCGACATCCAATGAATCACAGACATACTGTGATATCCCAAACAAAAGCCTTAGGGTAAGTGTTACCATAACAGTCAACAAATACTACATTTCCAAAATGCACATAATTAACAGACAAAAGGTAGCACAGTAAATTTCTATTAAGTTTCCATGGATTTCTACCATATATAATACGGCATTGGCTATGCTTAGCATTATGCATTTGTTAATTGCTAGACCAGATGTATGGACTGTTTTGTAACGAATTTCTAGGGCTGACAAAATCGGCACCTAGAGAAGTGGCATTATTTGAATTGGGTAATACAAAAAGGAGGGGAATAATAATAGAAAAAATACTTAAATTCTGGTATAAGTGTATTATAGGGCAGAAAGGGGAATTATTGAATCTGTGCATGAAATAACAGAAGAGCATGAAGAACACAAATAGTTGGTGGTCGGAATTGGAAAGAATGATATCGAAGATAGGCATTGGAGACTTATGGAGAGCAGAGCAGTCAAATCATAGCGGTTTTTGGAAGGAAGTGAGAACCAGAGTACAAGACATAGATAAGAAGGAGATTTGGGAAGTATAGAAGAAAAGAAATCTTCCTAATTTTATAAGCAATTAAAGACAGAATGGGGTAAGGAAAATATACAGGTCAATGTGACAGAATTGGAAGAGAAGGCATAGCACGGATGAGAGTAGGAATAATATATCTAAAATGGTTGAGAAGTAATGAGGTAAGCATATGTGAATTTTGTGGAGACGAAGAGAGCACTGTTCATTACCTGAAAGAATGTAAGGAGTTAACAAATTGCAGCAGAAAAATGTGGGATAAGAAGTGGGACAGCGTGAGCAAAAACGTAGAGGTATTACGCATTTTAACGGAGATGAGTGAAAAGAAAAATAGATGCATTGGAGAATTCTTATATAGGTTAAGAGAAAAGTGAATTAGGGTAAAAGAAGCGAAGGTCAGGAAGAAATAACAACAAGCTGTTCAGGAAAACCAAAGGCTTACGGCCAGGGTACTTGAGCCAGCAAGTAAATCTTAGGACAGAAATTCATGTATTTATACAGGATGTATAATAATGATTGTTAGATATCAAAGTCATTGTAGTGAAAAGGTAATGGAAACTGTACAAATAAATATCAATATCAAATATCATATCAATATTTGTTAATTGCAGAAAAAATGTCTGTTGAAAAACGTTTGAGCGGTAATGTAGGTTAAATAACAAACTTTGTTTTTAAGGGTCAGATAACGCTCCAATATTATAAAAATAAATCCCTCCTTTTCAAACTACCTCTGCAAAAATAAATCGAACTCTTTATTTTCTCTTACGATCTTGATTAAATTGTTTTCGTTTAGGGCGGTTTCGAGACAAAATGTAGGTATACATTTAATTTTCTGGGAACAGACTCTGGAAGTCCTCTTCATTCTGAATGACTTTTGCAGAATGGGTAATCTGTTAGTAAGATCGACAAAGTCTTACTACATAGTACATATCTCCTTAAGGCACACAGTCTAATTATGTTAAAATGTTTTGTGGCATGAACAGTTTCTGAGGTATTCCAATTATGGATTTGAATTTTTAAATATTCAAATAATTCAAAGTTACTCAGCTTAAATCCAAGTTCCATAGCTAACCCACTTTTTGTGTTATGCTGTTCACAGACATCACTAAGTATGCACATATACAATGATCGTTTTATAAAAAAGTGCTTTTTTAATTCACAGGAAATTCAAATATCTATTAAGAGTGAGATTTTGCTGTCAAGGTTTTGGGTGAAATGTGCATATCCATTCATTTACTTAAAAAATTGAAAAAAGTAGTACATAATAAAATATTAAATTTGGAGAATATAATTTTACATTAATAAAGGGGGAAATAGTTACAGAACTCATTTTAATTTAACTGTAGCAAAAATAAATCAAAACAAATAATAACATACAGACCAGTCTATTATTATTTCCTTATCACATTAAACTCTCTTTCGATAAATTATTTAGCATGAGGAACCTATATAATATTTCTTACAAAGAACATTAATTTTAGTTAGTCTTTTCTTATAGGATACCGTGCAGAAATGTCACTTTCGTTTCAGAATAATCACGTATATTGTACAATTCCAAATATTTATTACATATCGATAATCGATAACTACAATACCAGTATATATCTCCTTTGTTGTTTGCATATTTTATATCTAATTTGTCTAAACGACCCAAAGGGGTATTCCAATTCGACCTGAGTAAGGTGAGTGACGTAAAGACATCGTCGTTGCGGCTCCCTGACGTTAGGCTACTTCTTTGTCTTCTATGCATTGCACAATGGAGCGCGATGGGGACAACACATTTTAGTTGTTTCCTTTTCGTTTTTCCCCCTTTAAAGAGATTTTCGCTGTTGATCAGTGTTATCAACTTTATTACCATCTAATTTTATATAGTTATTAAAGTTTAGTGAATTCAACATATCGCAGCAAACCGTTAGTTACTGCAAACGATATTTTCCTTTTTTCTTTCCTTTTTTTAAACGAAATGATTTTTTTTTTTTTTTTTTTTTTTTTTTGCAAAGTGATGAGTGAAACCATTACGCTGTGTTTTACCACGTTGCTTTATAGAATCAATAAATACATAATAAATGACTATTACAATTTTACTCTTGTTTTTAATTTTCTTTATTTAACTTCCGGAACATTCAGTTTAAATTCATCCTGAGCAACCAAACCTTTATTTACAATTATGCCTTAGTAAATGATTTGTATTAATAACATTACACATTTTAATTAAAGGCTTTTGAAATAACATTCGCTCTTAAGAGGGCTTTCGTTTTCTGTTTCAAAGGTGTTCTGCGGTCTGTAAATTAATTGTGTAAATAATCTTGGTTTGTCAGGGTAACTGGGTAAATATATTTATAAAAGCGCTTTAGGTATATCCATCTTTTATGCAAATAGTAATTATGTATAGGAATTTGGACGCAAATTCCTTTGGATATGAAGTGATACTAACAATATCCTCACAATCAAACGAAGCAAACAAAAGTGCCTAATTGTCTGAGTGAACGAGGTACGTTCAGATTGTAATACCTCCTAAATTTTTTTCCGGACTGGAACCAGATAGTAACTTCTAGACTTTGCGACATTTTCATTGCAAGAACACCGTGTAATCATTCATTTTCTCCATTTTCGTGGTGTGACACCTATTGAAATTCATCGCCAGTTAAGTGAGACATGTGGTGATGGTACTATGGTTGTGTCTAATGTGCGTTCCTGGGTGCAACAGTTCAATGAAGGCAGAAAATCGTGTGACAACAAACCAAGACAGTCAGGGCCTCACACCAGCCGGTCTGACGACATGATCCAGCGAGTGGAAAACGTTGTTTTGGAGGATCACCGATTGAGCATTTTCAGATCTTACATATAGGATTGTGTGCACAGATCATGGAAACGCCAATTTTGAAGGCCATGTCTGCAGTTATCTCGGTTTGTTGTTACACGATGTTCTGATTTCATTACGAACACACATTAGACACACCCACGGTACCATCACCACATGTGTCACTCAACTGGCGATGAATTTAAATAGTTGTCACACCACCAAAATGGAGAAAACTAATGATTACACACTGATCTTGCAATGAAAACGTCGCCATTTTAAGTATCAAAAACAGTCCTAACTCTCGTCGCTGCCACTAGGGTTCTATGCACTGTACAGTGCTTTCATCTCTATGACTCATTCATAAAGAGTCCACGTGTATTTTAGAACAAACCACAAGTTCCTATCTGGTCCCAGCCCTGAAACAAAATTAAGAGGTTTTATAACTTGAACGCATCTCATAAGAGAGAGGATATATGTGTGTATGAGAGAGAGATAAAAGAACAAGATTGTTAAAACTGAAAGATAAATCATTCAATAAGACTGTTCAATGTTTCGCTCATCCCTTAAACCGGAGATAGAAAAGCACACCAACAAATTGCACAGTCGACTGCATTCCTAGTAATGGCCGCATAAAAAAACTGTATATCGGCTGTGACAATGACTAAAGTACACCTACATGGTGCAGGAAATTCAGTCCGAGAAATCGGGCCAGGTATGAGATGCAGATTAGGTGACGTACGCAAATTTTCAAGGCAAAGCAATGATTCAAAATGTGTGGGAAACAGTGAGTAAGTTTATGGGGTTTTAGGGGCCATCGAAAACTAGCTCATGTCCAACAAAAGCTAAATTAATGTGGAAAAATGTGAACCACATTTCACATGTCTTTGACCATACGTGACTAGGTTTATTCAATTATGAACAGTATAACCTTTGTTACTGTTACTATTGTTGTTGTTGGTGGTGGTGTTGGTGTTCTTGTTCATTTTATAATATTAAGTTATTTGCATTCCAAAGGACTCGTTAATACTGAAAGAGGCAGAGATAAACGTAAAACAAGTTGCAAGATCAAAGCCATATCAGTCATTACTCTGTGTCTAAGGTTACTATAATATCTCTTGTAAAGTTTATTAAAACAAATAAAAATCGTGGTGATCGTGGGCACAATACTTATATTTGAAATATATTACTCTCTCTCTCTCTCTCTCTCTCTCTCTCTCTATATATATATATATATATATATATATATATATATATATATATATATATAACCCTTATATGACTTTCTCTAGTAGTTCTTTTAAGAGGTAGTCTTTAAAATAAATATTCTTTCTATCTCATGTAAATCGAAATATGTAATTTGTATAAATAGTCTTCTTACGTTTTTCCTAAGCACACCGTGTGAATAAAGGAACCCAGTAGAGTTAACCGACAGTCAAATCCCTTAAAAGCTGGTAGCCATGTGGTAGCTTAGTCCTTTCGTTACCTTTGGTAGGACGAGAAATAAACGACTTCTCAATTACAAAAATATATAACAATTGGAAAGTTCAAACAAATTCAAGGAATGCCTCTGAAATGGTTCAATCCAAGGAGAAAAAGTACATTACATAAAATTTGTGTTTTGAAGAAACTGACACTTTTGAGGTGTAGTACGTACTCTCTCTAGGTATTATGGTCTATAAATTATGCAATCACCTGCTGAGATATGTGCCAGAAAATTAATATATAATATATATCATGATATACGAAAGATTTTAAACGTAAGTTATTTTAAATTAAAATGTTAGAACCATTTTGAAAAAACAAAATAAAAATGTTTGTGAGCAGATTGATACATAACAATATTTCTAGTTTTCCACAGTATTCTTCTTTATTTAATGATAAAAGTTCATTACCGGTGTTCCACATCAGTTTTGGACGAGCCAATCTCTTATTGGCTTGATCATATCCAAGACACTGCGTGAGTAAAGCCCTGGCCTTGATTTGCGATCGGTTAGTACGGAAGGAGTACGGAAACATTTCACCTCAGTGGTTAGAAGGCATACTTTGTAATGTCTGTCCACACCAACTCCTTGGGGAGACCATATCGTATTCAAATGATGTGAAAGTCCGGCTGAGAGACATTAACCTACTAGCACAAGTAGGTTTCAGGCTAAGGAGCGAAGAAAAATGCGGGACAAATATTAAGTGAATTAGCGGCTTAGCGTTGTAGAGGTTTCTTGCCAAGATGTACCATTGCACATTGTATCGACACGATTCCATGTATCCAAATATACATGGTGCAGTCACTACAGTATAAAATAATACTTTAAAAAAGATGCTTTTCTAGTAACACTGTACATCAATAAAAATACCGTTTCTCAGAAAAGTAGCCAGTCAACTAAAAATGTTGAGAGCTGAAATAACATCGCACAAGTGTATAGAGTTGTGAACAAGAGTTCGCGTAGTTCATGAAATCATACCCTAAGCAATCGCTTCTCAAAGGAACATAACTTCTGCAGAGTTCCCTTCCAATTTCTGCCCTCCGGATTTGAAAGAATGCGTAAGTTGGCGCTGAAAGAAGAGGGATGGAGACAAAGGGAAAGAGAATGTGTATGTGATACTATTGGTGTGTTACCTCATTCCACTTCCTCTAGATATATTACTTTCCCGAAGTTTTACTGTTATATTTTTTATTCTACTGAAAAAGGATCATTAAACATCCAATGAATTCAATTTAGAAAGAAAAAAAGTACACTAAAGTTTGCTATTAACTTCATGCTGCAGGATAGTATCTCGAATTTAACATTGATTTCACATTCATTACGTAAATGAATCGTTTGTTTTCGTAGTCTGTGTGAGGTGTATCTTTAAGTTTGCAGTTACCTTTATACTTTCACTTCCCAGTTGGATAATTCATCTCATTTTCTACAGAAACGGTAAAAGAAGTATATCACGTATATTTTTGCGGTTATCTGAATAGGACTTTATCACGTATGTGCTCCTATTTTCACGTCGATTTGCTGCATAAAACAGTACGGAAAATCCATTGAAATTGGTAATTTCATAACGAAAATTGATATTTTTGGATGGTTTTTAAGGAACTTTCACTACACCAAATAAGGCTTCATCTCGAATATTTATGTTTACTTCAAACGTTATTAAAATATTAAATGAAATTATTTAATTTGAATTACAATTTATTGTAAACAATCCATGAAGTCCGTTTCATATTTCTGAATTGTGTTGAATGACTGAGAAGTTATATACATGGAAATGAATGTCTAATTATACTATACACTTTATGTAAAAGTATCTGTATCACTGAAAACTTTAAAAAATAGTTTTGCTTTAAAATACGTTATATTGAATACATCTACTTAAAATTACGAAAGGCTGTATGCAATGTAACAAATGCATTTATCATTAACTAAAAAGCTAAGTATTCTTCCCTTTAAAATTGTTATAAACCAGCATTACTTTCATCAAAACACATACTATCAACGGAAAAATGTTAATAAAAATTCATATATGCCGTAATACATTCTCAGGAACAGTAGCAAAACTTAGAGAAAAATTAATGTCAATCAAGCGCAATTTTGAGCATCTGCTAATGGATAAAGAGAGTTAAATAAATATGGGTATTTGTTATCAAAATGTCTGACAAAACTGATATTTCTATGTAGTTCCCAGCTATATTAAGTTAATTATAATGGTTACAAGGATCGAGACTATATAAATGCGATCCATATAAACCTGAACCACTTTAATAGGACATAAAGTTTGCACCAATGGTAGGACACACGTGTAACTTTGGGAGAATATAATACACAATTCTGAGATTACATTACACTATATACATCTCAGAGAAAATGTTGGAAGTGTCCTCCACCGGCATCTATACATGTTTGCACTCGTCTCACCATATTCTCTGAAGTTTTACGGAAAGTATCCTCGCCAATGTTACTTATTTGATTCCACTGGATTCCTTGAGAACATCAATTGTCCGTGACCTATTCTTGTACACTCTATTTTTAGATACCCCCACAAGAAAAAATCCGATGAGGTTAGGTCAAGGGATCATGGGGGGCCACAGACCGTTTAAGATTATTCGAAGAAATTGCTTATAAGTTTCATGGTGTTATTAGATGTATGACACGTTGCTCCATCTTGCTGGAAATAACCTTCTCTCAATTCGATATCCTCTCCCTAAAACTTCAGAGAATATGGCGAGACGAGTGTAAACATGTATAGATGCCGGTGGAGGACACTTCCAACATTTTCTTTGAGATGTAAATAGTGTAATGTAATCTCCCAATTGTGTATTATATTCCCCAAAGGTGGACGTGTGTCCTATTATTGGTTCAAAACTTATAGCCTATTGAAATGGTTCAGGTTTATGTTGGTCGTACTATACTAAGTGTAATTCATTACTGTTTTTATGCCCAAATACAATTTTCAAAATTGGCACTTTTTTACATCTTTAAAATGCTTCTACTAGTGCTCCATGTCCCTAAGGAATACGAGGTTTACCATAGCAACCAGCTGACTGCACCAATCAGGAAATCTGAAAAAAGAGCAGTGGAGAAAATTAAACAGATGAGCAGTGGAAGGAGTGCAGAGTTGCGGTGAGAACTGTCCATATGGGATGGGTGACCAGCTGTTACCCTACAGTGTTGTGCGGTATCAACACCACGCCACGGTGACTCAGCCGATCATTCAAAACCCAAACATTTGCAGTCTTCGCATTCTGCCACCCCACATCATCACCACAACAGACAGTTGAACGCGTTTTTTGCTTTGTTTTGTACAAGTTATTCTTTTCCAAGCCTCCGCACTGAAAAATAGTTCCGTTTCCATCACGCGCTCATGATGATCCATCATTGTAACGTGCGGGGACCGCCTCACCCATCCACCATACAGCCAGGACAGCAGCTCTATCGGAAACACATCAAATGCAAAGGCTGTTTAGACGACCCGCATACATAAATACATGAACGGCATTTACCATACAACAACGAGCATAGAAAGAAAGTGACATAAAAGGCCAACAAGTGGTTTATCTTCCCTTGCTCGCCCATCTAAAATATTTTAGTCGCGTTCGCAATCGTTAGGTATCATAGAAGCTAAACGTGAGCTTCCAGTTCTTTCTGTCGATTAACATTTATTAACTACCAACAACACAGAAGTGAAGTTCTTTTTCCCCTGACGTTTTCAGCTGATATCAGCTTACATGTACAAGTTTAGCCTTCAACGTTTTAGGACACAAGTGCACGCAGCAAAACGAATTCAGATTTAACTGCATTTCAGTTCAATGAGGGACCTTCAAACTTACACGCTAGGTATTTTGGTGTTCCTTTGCAGCAGAACTTTGTGGGGACTTTCTGTTGAATATTCTATTTTCTCACACTGTTATAGCCAATCACTCTGCAAAGCTCAAGATGTAAACAATTAAGTTTAATAAGAAATGTAAAGCTAAAATATTTTGATAAATGCTGGTACTCTAACGCACAGTTAAAACATAATTCACCTTGTACCTACCTTGGAAGCATTAATTTTGACTGAGAATTTAAACATAAATTTTTTGCAATGGGTTAAATCAAACGCCAGTTTTGAATAACAAACGTTAATTGTGTTATTTATGTGAATTATAATCGTGGATGTAGAAATTCTAAAAATCTTAGCTGCCATCTTCTCCGTTGAATTTAAAAGATTCTCTGCCTGGGGTAGAAGAACATTTAGATTCGATTCCCGTCTTTTCGTTACCAAGATGTACACGCTATGGATGCTTTCAGGTTCCTAAAGCCCTTAGGCACCAAACGAGGAACTATGTGTACAAAATAAGTGGCTTCTGGCTTTGGAAACGATCTCTCGAAGGCCAGTGTATAGTGGCTGCCCAACCATCGCTTCTATGGTCGACCAAGATGTCCTCTGTGTGCAAAAGAATAAGCTATTCCACTAAGCTATTGCGCCATAAGTTTATACACTTCAAGTAGGCGCAAGCCGCAAATACGTTTACTCTTCTTCTGCTAGTTCGCCTTTAACCTTCTTTAAAGCCTGTATACCTACTTCGGTTATCATCAGTACTACCATGGAGCAAACTTGAAGCTTGTTCCATCTTTAAGAAAACAAGTTTGCCCATCTCATTCGAGGTCTGCCCACATTCCTTCTATTGGTTATTTTATAAATCACGCAAACTCCTTTGGAATTTTAACTTCAGGGAGAACAGAAGAAAAGGAGGGGAATAACTGAAAGAGGAATCCCAGCATTTCAAAACTCTTGATTTATGGCACAATTTTTCATTTCAGCTTAAATTACACTTCTGAAGTCAATATTATCTATATACTTATGTAAACGACTTCAACACAAACCTGACTCTTAGAATATAATACCATAATCATTCGGTTGTAGACGATGTAAAACATATATCATAATCGATTCCCAACGTTTATATTTTGTTTTAGTGGCTCACGTAATTGCTTGCAAAGTTTGGTATTTAATATCTGGTCCAATATTCTTTGATAACTATACTATCAAGGCCAGTAATCAAATACAATCCACAGCTCCAAAGAATATATTTGCTTAAAGAAAGTATTGAAATATATATATATATATATATATATATATATATATGTATATATATATTGATATGTATTGATACATATAACATCTAGCAATGTGAAATGTCGTCTAATCACAATATAGGTATGCCATCGTGCGAATCTAGTTCTTAATTGGTCTGTTGAAAGTGCATCGAAATGGTTTCAATTTTAGCAACATATGTATATTTAAAAGTAATTCATTTCTGCCGATAAAGCGTAGCGTAATAAGTAACAACATTTACCATATTGCATATAAACAACTACTCTTTTGCTGTTTCTTCTCCACCATGTGTTTCTTTAACTTATTTAGTAATGTACTGCACGTAATCAGTGTTTCAAAATGGAAAGAATCTTAGAATTTTGAAAAAAAAAAATTGTATATGCAGAAATATGTGGGGTTGGAAACCTCTGCAAATTTTCGCTGTGGTTGAGTGAACAAGTGCTCTGAAAATGACGATATGAATCAATGATCTATGGTGCAAATTTGTTGCAATGAGATACCAGTTTTCATTTATTTAGTTTGATTTGTCACTCGAGTCAAAGAGGATGTCTCTATAAATTATAATTATTTTACTATAAATGTATTGTATATTCGAAGCTGAAGGATAATTTCATTCAATTAAGGTTATTTTGATAGCGATCCGTGCCGATGTGAACAACAAAAGTACTGGATTCATTTCTATAGTTATGCTTTTGAAACAGTACACTCTGCTCCTGATAATCCATATGTTTAAGTTAAATTAAAACATTTGTCAACTATATGTTATGTATAAACGAAATATTATATGTTTCCACGTGTTTAAAAAACTTGCTTCTCTTGTAAAAACTTGTATGTGTATGTAAAACTTGAAACGGACCCTCGGTCAGTGGAAATGTTTTGTTCCGGTTACAAAAGGTGAGAAGAGAAATAAATTATCAGGCTCGCAAGAGTAGCATTATGGCAACATTCTGACAGGAGAAATTGGGTGAATCTTAAAATATTTAGAAGAAGGTATTCCCTAAAAGGGACGCCATATGTATTCTCTGAGCAAATCAATTTAAAAATACTTCCCGCAAAAGTATGAAAAGTTATTTGGTCGGCCAATAAGAAAACGGCGACATTACGCTCCCATGTAAGCAGTGGTAGGGGTGTTTACAGACGCAGTTAAATTAAAGATATAACGCTGAATTTTAGTCAGCCGCTGTCATATACGTGGAGGATAGACCATATCTGTTAGCGTGAAAGGTTCGCGCGGGATTTTACTCAGCCGATGCTACATACGTGGATGTAAAATCACATGCGTTAGGGTGAAAAGATTGTGTGGAATTATAAACAGTCGCTGTTTATACGTGGAAGTGAAACGACGTTTATCAGCCCAAAAAGTGGGTGCGCGTGTGTTTCACGGGTTTTATAAGTTACAATAAATTTGCGTGGAATATTGCGGATATAATAAGTTTATTGTTATAGTGCTGGCGATAATTGCGGAAACTTGTATACTCGATAAAGGAGAACACCTTTAGTGACGCGAGGTCTGCATAAAGATAATCGTGAGAAAAGTTTTAACCAAGAAAAATATAGGTGATTGCCATTAGACAAGAAAGCTGTGTTTCTTTCTACACCCAAGTGATCCACCCACACAACCCTGAACCTCAAGAGTTCATTGCTCGCAACCTAATTCTAAAACCTTCAGATTCAGGAGAGTTTCCAGAGCAACAGTGGGCGTCTACGTTCTCACCATCATCACAGAGGATGACGGAGGCGATTACCAGCGTCAGCAGGTAAGAGCGTCCCAGAGAACTAGGATGCTCGTGGTGAAGACGTCTCCAGCGTTATCGAGTGCACGACGTCAGCGACAAAAGCATTATCGCGAATCATCGTCACTCAAGGGAGCGTAACAACACGCTAATACACGCCCCTTGCACTTCTCAAAATCATAGATAGTATACAAATAGCCAGTATAAATCTCTGTGTTATCTCATATATTTTACTTGCATAATAAACGACGATGTATGATTTATGTGCATGATGAATGTGTATAATTTAAGACTGGCATATTATTAGTATAGGAGTAAACTGTATACTAAAAGGAGTTTCCCTAAGCTGTTTTACAATCTACTCTGTAACTAGGAGCGTAGCTGGAAGGATAAGGGAACCAAATGGTAGAGCTAAGTGGTTGAGTAAGGTAGGAACTGGATTAGAGATAAGTAGAAATAAATAGACAACACAGAGTTCTATAATATGCCAATTCACTATATCCTAATTAGTGAGTTTCAATACAAGTCTCTCCCGAAGTCTATAATAGACTTAGAGTGAAATTGTGTTAAAAGTTAGATTATTATATTAATAACCCATTCTAGCTTACCTTGAGGATGTGTAGTCGTATATTGTTAGAGGATGTGACGTGTAGAGTAGCCAACACTAGAGGGCGACATGACGAGCTTGACTCTAAGATCAGCGTGACCTCCGGAAGAACCAAACTAGAATGACTCACCCGCATCACACGACTGTTATAATACGCACTCTTTAAATAGTGTTACTTTCAATATGGCGACCTATTGCCATAT
Source organism: Mantis religiosa (assembly GCA_030765055.1). Classification (NCBI taxonomy): domain Eukaryota; kingdom Metazoa; phylum Arthropoda; class Insecta; order Mantodea; family Mantidae; genus Mantis; species Mantis religiosa. Next base: position 78,448,858 of record CM060949.1, read on the forward strand.
CGGCATTCCCACTTAAAAGCTAAAGAAGTGATGTAGAAGTTTCCCCAAGCAAACCTAACCATGGTCACATTTCACCAAACATCCTAACTGCAATTCGTCGTCTGCGTGACTCACATTACTTCAGTCAGAATCCGGCCACCTGTGCGTGGTCGACATGAATAAATAGGAAGCTGATGTCATAAGCTAAAGTCATTTGAAATCTGCGAAGCACAGTTCTCCTAAACCAGCAGAATTAAGGATTTTAGAATGTGCAAACCAGTCAAGTCAAACAAAGTGAGCATTAAATAATAAGATTCCAAAAGTTTATGTTTTTAAGTATTCCTCAATCATACACGTGACACAATGATATAATTAGTTAACTTATCCAAAATTTACTGCTATGCTGTAACAACTTAGGAATATAGATTCTTTGATCTTAATAATCAAATACAAAATAGCATATACACTTTTATCCAAATGTGAAGTGAAATGTTAATTTAGCATCAACTGTGTGACACTGTCGTTTATCCATAATTTTGGATAAAGATGTACCTTTAATGGTATGTAATTTTTCTCTAATTACGCTACACAACATGAAATTAAGATAAAACGTATTTTTATTCCACCTTCGCGTGCATATTCTGAAAATGATCTTAAAATGGTACATCACGTCACAATTTTAGATATCTTAGACATACATAATCGAAAACGATTTGGCAACACGCGTGTCACAGATTGCTCACCCTTGTCCTACAAGATTACTTTCGCAGGTATTTACATTAGCGTATTCTTATGCATATATGTTGTGTTATGGTTATTTATATTAGAACAAAATAAAATCTGAATATCATACCCCGCTCCTTGAAACTATACCGGGGCACACATTCAAATTTTACATTTATTGTTTCTTAATAAAACATTACATTATTAATAATACATAATTGTTTCAGACTTCTACAACTACAAAAACTACAAAAACAAAATTGATAAAACACTAACATTAAATACACAAACTGGTGTGCCTCACGCTGACCTATGAAGCAGTAAACATACCGAATACAAAAAAAACGAAGTGTCACTAAAATAATTTAGAAAAATAAGCGTTTTCTTAGAAATCCTCCGTTTTCATGCTTGAATAATACGAGGGAAGGGAATGAAGATGGACAGAGTTTTATGGCGAAACCTCGCGATAACATCAACGAGTAACCCAATATCGGCGAATGGTGAAACTAATCAATAGAAGAAGATGAACTTGGTCGTAAAACCACGATATGACGTCACTGTTTGGTTCACATTACAAACTAAATCTTGTAATATATAGCAGATAGTGATAACTAGAACTCGGATTTCTAAGCACAATCAAATGGTGAAGTAAGCAAGCAAATAAGCACACAAAAAGCAAATAAAATAGAAATTTAATCATAAACGCATTTGTTGTTAGAATTTTTACCTTACTCAACCTTCTTACAGCACACCAGAGAGTTATCTTAGATTTTATTGAGGGTTCTCCTATGTTTTTAATGAAGAACTTTTATACTGTGAAAAGGATCTCTCAACGTCATATGCTGGAGCATGTGAAAAGCACCGCAGTGCTTTATGAATGAATTTATCTCCAATATACGTTTCTGTACCAGAAATTTTTGAAAAAAAGTTTACACAGTGTTTTGTAACCAGGATTTTTCGTCAGTACCTGTGTTTCTCAAAGGTAGTTTTCACAATACCGTGAGTGTCCTAAGATAACGTTACTGAAATTTCATCAAGCAAATGAATGTTCTAAGGTATTATTTCGAGCTTCCAACTATGTTATAATAGCAGCTATTTTGGAGAAGCGGTTATGGATGTACTTTATCTTGGATGCCAATATTAGCAAAACATTCTTGTGCTGTGGCAATGTTGCTTGCATCTTCTACGTCTTAGGTGTACAACACTGTTTTTACTTCATTCTGCCTAGAATGACACGGTCTTTAATAAAGAACCTGATCGAGTTAAATCTGCCTGAAGAGATAAAGGCAAATTTAGAAGGACTTCATGAAATTTTTGAACTCTAATCGACAACAGTAAAGTGGCTCGAATTCGATCCCACCTATGGAATGCGGATTTTAATTCCCGAGTGTAGAACCGGTACCCACTCAGCATCATGAGGAAAGTGAGGAGCTTACGATAGATAAGCGGCCCTGGTCAACGAAAACCAACGTTCCGGCTGGGGGATGCCGAGATGCTGACCACATCTCCTCCCCGTATCGGTTGGATGATCGCTCACCTCTACCTTCCGTAAGTGGGCGTGAGGCCGACAGTCGGAATGGTAGGCCTTGGCCCTCTTAGGGCTGTTACGCCAAGGTTTATTTATCATTTTAATTGGCGACGTACAAACACTATTTTAAGCTAGAGACAAGGACATCCAGGTTTTTATATCGGCTCCTAATTCTTTCAGGAAGACGATGTAAACTATCTGAACATAAAATGATATCTAGGAGTGAAAATATATTTTTAAATTAATATGATTTGGATAAAATAAGCAAGCAAAGACCGTAGTTCAGCAAAAAAGGCATTTATGAGCATTTATAAGAATTTTGCTTAGAAATCCGGGCACTAGTAATGACTAATAACGTATGCCTACCTCAGTGTTCAAAATCCCTATTGACGTATTCATGAATTTAGCAAAATAGTTTTTTCTAACGCCGCAATAAATATACTCAAGAAAGGAAGTTATTTTAGAGAGATTAATATATTATATATATTAATATATACACATATATATATTCCACGTTACTGTCTAGCTAAATGATTGTTTTATCCCATGATGTAAACATTATATGTGTTGCGCGCGCCCCGTAGGGGAGGGGATCCGTCCCCTTCAGCTGCCATGGTGCGGGCGCTGCGGACCCTTAGCACTCGTGGTACCTCTGACGTTACTAGAGGAACCTCGGGCCGAACATCTGAGCCCCTCCTTCGGAAGTTGTTCGGATTGAGATGGTCTCGAGGCAGCAGTGGTGCCCGATACCCGTGGGAACCGGGTACGTCTAAGGACGGGGTTGAGGAAAGCCATTAATTCTCCCAGGTACTAGCCTGCAAAGCTAGTAGAAGGTGTGCTAGATCGCCAGCTGACCCCACCGAGGTCATATCGGTAACCTTCACCTTTGGTGTTGGCGTGCGTAAGTGGCGTATCCACTTCCATCCCGTCTTGTGTCCTAGGACCAGATGGGGGGCTTGTTTGTTACCCAGATCTTGACCTATGGAAAGCCCCACGGAGGACGCCAAGCGCCCTTTGGGATAGCTCGGATAACTCCCTCGTTGAAAGAGGCCCGGGTCTTGATCCTATGGGTTCAAGACTAATGGGAGTAGAACCTCTGGACTCAAACAAACTGTGTTGCGCGCGTAACCATAGGTGTTCTCATAATCACATTTTTAACAGTATATTCAACTGTATCCAGTATTCCAATGTCACCTAGTTAAACTATTAACAATTCAGTGCTCAGAAGAAAGGAATTGTTAAACGTATATTTATTTTAGAGATATTTACGCATCGATGTTTCTATAAAAGCAAACACCATTTTACTAAAGGGACTTGCAACAAGACTGTCCTATCTTTAATCTTAACCACGTTCTATAAATTATGGATATTTATTTAGGTTCTTATTTTGGAGCATAATTATTTTCATTACGTGCGGAAGAGAACGCCGCGACTCGTTGTGTTGCACATCTACGGTTGACCAAATTTTCAATGACAGAAGAACTTAAATTAGATAAAGTTTCACGAATAACACACGTGATGTTATTCATGACGTCCTTTACTGTTTTCGGCTTGTTGGCATAAACTCGAGAAGAAGTAACCCAAGGGCGTTATATCACATGATCTCGTGGGCCAGTTAACATCACCCCTCGGGAAATGATGAAACCTCTGAACTTTTCCTTCAAGAGATCGATTGTTTCAAGAGCAGATGGAATTGTAACACAATCTTGCTGGAACCAGATGTTTCTAAAATACATACCATCCAATTGAAGCCATGAAGCCATGAATATTTCTCCATTGACAGAGGTTCTCCATCTTCGTCCACCATACCAAAATCCACACGACATAGTAATCTTTTGGGAGATGAAGTGATATTTCTTGAACTTACATTGGCTTATAATTGCTCTAATAGCGGTAAATTTCTTAACAAAACCATCCATCCAAAAGTGGGCTTCCTTGCTGAAGATGATTTTTCGATAAAATTTCCGTTCAGCGTTTTTTTTTTTCTTTTTTGTAATGTTACGTCCTCCAACTTTTTTAAGTCATTTCGGACGATGAATGGAATGGGTGAAATGATGCTCAAATGAGCCCAGGGTCCATAGAGCTTTAGAGCTACCCGACATTCGTCTTTCAGGATAAGGGAAAACCCCGGAAAAACCTTATCCAGGTAACTCACCCTGGCCGAGATTCGAACTCGGGGCTTCTTGAACGTGAGGCAGACACTCTATCACCACGCTACCGAGGCGGGCCCGGTCAACTTCGCCCAGTCAGCGAATACACTGCGCAATCTATGGTTATTGAGTTAACACCATTTTGTAAGCTTGTAACTTCAAGTCCAGATGCAGAATTCGCCAAGTTGTGGTCGGCGAAAGTCCCAATTCCTGTGCTTGACGAGCAATTGATTTCGTTCGGTTCTCGCGTACACTCTTAGGAACGACACTTACATTTTCCCTGGAGCGCTTATGTCGATAACGTTAGGCATTCTGTGATCGCTGACAGTACCACTTATTTCAAAGTTATCGATCAAACGCCGAATGGTTCTCTTGCAGGGCGATTATGCCGAAAACTTCACGCATTATGGAAAATTTGGCGAACAGATGATCCATTTTAATAATGTTGCTGAATGCTCAAATGGGCCAAGGGTCCAGGAGCATAGAGTTACCCGAAATTGGTATTTTAGGTTAAGGGAAAACCTCGGAAAAAGCCTTATCCACTCTGACCAAGATTCGAACTCGGGACCTCGTGAACGTGAGGCAGACATGCTACCATCTAGGCTACCGAGGTACTATCATTCATCGTTCAAAAAGTTAAAGGACGTAAATTACAATAATAATAATGATAATGATAATAATAAAGATAATAATGATAATGATAATAATGAAGATAATAATAATGATAATGATAATGATAATAATAATAATAATAATAATAATAATAATAATGATAATGATAATGATAATAATAATAA
>CM060949.1:78456534-78847293 GCA_030765055.1 Mantis religiosa
CACCGGAGTTGCACGTTTTGAGATCGCTGAACACAAGGAAATGACTCTGAAATAAGTGTGTTTGCGCGCGCATGTCTGAAGCGACTAAACATGTTATTCCCACGCAGTCAAATGGCAATAAGAAACGTCTCTCTGTCTTTTTATTGGCTTTTCAAGTCTTCTACTTTGTGTTCGTTGGACTCCTGCTGCTTTAATTAATTTTGCTTCCCTTACCCTTTCAAGACCTTCATTTCAGTGTTGCTTATTTCACAAATATTATTATATCGTTTTATCACATTCTTTTGTTATGTCTACATTGTCTCTTTCGTCCATTCTTGTTTTTCTTACTATTTCTCTTAATGCACTCCTCTCTGTTGTTCTGAGTGGTTGCTAATTTTGCTTTTGTTAGTTACATTAACAAGGTGAAATTGCTGGCATATAAATGTTTATTTCACTTTCAGCATTCAAATACTTATTCTCCATATTGTAACCTGTAAGGTTCTATTTGTTCTGAGAACTTTAAGTCTAACCTCAGTAATTTATGTTATAATTAATATATTACGAAAGCTTAATTCATTTACTAATTAATAATAACTAAACACTAGTAACACAACTTCACTATTTACCAATGTTTAAACTGCGTTACCTATACAATGCTTTTGCCTTTGATTTCCAGTTTGCACCTTAAGTATGTTCTCTGGATATCTGCATGTATGCTGTTCTTCCATGGAAATACCCATGTATAATGTTCTACTATTTTCTTAATATTATTTTGCGATATTTGAAGATCATTCTTAGTTCAGGATAAAATAACTACGTTGATTATTTTCCCATTTATATCCTTTAAAATTTTTCAAAATATGTATTGTTCATATCTTCCATAATTAAATAAATGAAACCTATTTTTATTAAATTTAATTCTTATTTTAAAATTATTTTTAATTTTTATTTAATTTCTGCTTTTATTCGATCAACATATCTTCTTAATTGGAAAATAATTTAAACTTTATCATTAACACTATACTTATAACTTCACTGCATTCTACAGCATCAGTTAATTTTCAGATTTTATTCATTTTAGTTTTTGTGTTCATATTTAAATCTCGTAGTAGCTCTTTATGGTTTTTGTTTCATAATCACAACATATATAAAGCAAGCTTAATATTACATTCAGCATTTTTCAAATGTGCAATATAAACCCTTTCAACAACTACGTTTTAAAAGACACATTTGTTGTTTAATTTTATTTCCACAAAAATGACTAGAATAATATTGAATAATATCCCATTAATTTACATAATAACATGAGAAATAAATATACAGTTTAATGTTGCCTTAACTATATGACGTACAAGTGACAATAAAAAAACTTCAGAAAATCATAAAGATTTTAAAATCCTCAATGTGCGTGCAGTCACACTTTTGGTCTTTAGGCGTCATATATCGAAGTTTTACAACATCAAGACAAAAAATTTTTAAGAGTTAGTTCCGTTCTTTTATTTTTCATGAAAAAATTTAAAGTATGTCGTCCATCTTGCAAAGAACTAGGTTTTCTTTAAATATTGCAGAATGCGGAAGCATCGCATGAACTTTTATGTAGTTACAACATAATATGGATTGAAGCCATATCATAAAATATTTAGAATTATTAAGAAATAGTAGAATTATAGTGCTTTTACAAATAATTTTCAGAATAATAATGGATTTATAGTTGTTGAAGAAGGATATATGTTCCTAAAATATGATTTTTATAGTTTATTTTCTTCCTTAATTCACAGGCTTTCTCAAATTACAGTTTTTCACATGTACGTAGATGCAATTCTATTTGATTCAGAAATATAGCTTGCGATTTACCAACTCTAGAGTATAAATAGGCAGGAGTTTTTCATCTTATTCCAAAAATTATCGTAAACCACACTCTAGAACCATTAGGTACCCGATTTCTGTTTCTCCAGTATTACGGCTCCTTCGAGGTATAACATAGATGTTTTATAGCATTTGAGTAGCACTTTATGCAAGAGCCCAATCGAAAGGCATGGATAAAAACTAAAACAGAATAGGTACAACTTTAAAAGGAGGAAAGGAAACGAAAAAAAGCTCAAACCCTCTGCTTCTGTAGAAGAGAAATTAAAATTAAGCGGGGAAAGGAGAATTATACAAGTGCCCAGAGCTTGAAAAATATCAGGCTTTGCATGCTTAGAACTGAGAGACTGAATGCCACGGGAGTTAATGGACTTCTGTAGGTACGATCATCTACCATTTTTCTATATGAAAAAACATCCTATTGCAGCTTGTTCTGACCACATGGAAGCTACACGAAAGATTTTCAGAGACCAGTCCTTTCAATAAATTCTATATTTCCGAAATATTAAGAGGTCATATTTGATTTCGAACCAAACCGGATGAACTTCCAATGAACGATGCAAAACAGACAATCTAGTTTTTATAGAAATAGGTATACGCCAATGTTAAATGTATTAGTTAAAGAACTTGTCTCTGAATTTTCAGCATCCAAAACTTGCTGCGAAAGGTTTTGAATTTTTACTAAAATTCAAGGGAGAACAGGTAAATGTAACTGCAAAGTTTGGTTTCTCTGGCGTGTTTGTATGCGTGTGTGAGTGTGTCTTTTGAATTATTTCAAAATAAATTTGATGTTGCTTACGATGCAACTTTCGTAATTTTAAACGACTTTCCTAAGAAATCTGATTTTATTTATTTAGTTTAAAAGAATATCCATACTTTCCAAACTTGTATGGGTTTAGCAACAATAACACATTTGTTTTACATTAATAAGTGCATAGTAGGTTGGCGCCGTAACTCAGTCGGTAGAGCACCTGCCTGCCGTGCTAGGGGTCCCGGGTTCGATTCCCGGCGGTGGGAATTTTTCTCCGTACAAGATTATTCCTCATCTTCCCCAGAGTCTGGAAGTATGGATGAGAGTGCGAATGTGTGCGTGATGTAATGATTGAAACCAACCGAATAAGGTTATGTTAACCTTCGATATGTTCCAAAGGAGAACGACCGCCGATATGACCACTGTAGTTAAAGGAACAAATAAAAAAGTGCATAGCAAGTTTTCGTTAGTATATGTTGGGGAAACTTTTTCGATGAGTACTTCAAATTCATCAAAATATCTAAAATACAAAATGAGAAATGCATGGCTGATCAGATTTCTGTTCACGTATTTCTTATTAATATTCCAAATTTTTATCTAAAATACAAATGGGTAATCTGAAACAAATGTATAGTGAGGATTGGGGAAAAAAGTTTATAAATGTTTAAATAGATGAGGGAAGTTCCAGAAAACCTTAAGGGGGACGTATGCAAATATTCAGGGTCTTACATAAATAGCCATAACATCCAAAGTTTTCACGTTAGAGAAGTGAAACTTAGTGCACTCATTTAAGATAATACAGTTAATATGCACAAGTTTTTTCATAATTTTCTATTGTTTATAACTAGTGCTACATATTTTTTCTATATGCAGAGATATTTACAAACTTAAGCCCATTTTTTTTTTCAAAATTCACATATGCTATCTTTCTGAAATTTGGTATGTTATTTTAAAACACACTAAAAATGAATTTGTTGGATTTAGATTTCTTATTGAAGCTGTATAGAATTTAAAAAAAAATGTTAATCTTATTCACCGTTTAAATATTAAAATAATTTCATATATTTTGTATCATCACATTCCATTTGGAGCTTAGTCTTAAATTCTAGAACCAACAAAATGTTCATTGTGGCATAAGAAAGCTGTGTGCTAAATTGCATCGCTGTAGATGAAGTAGTTTGAGAGAAAAATGGGTTGAAGTTGTAGAAAATGCAAATTGCGGGGAAAGGCAATTTAAAAAAATGTTATTCAATTTGCCTTTTAATTTTAAGTCAGAACTTCCCATATCCATAGTCTGTATCCTCATTTATCTTAAATTCCTCTTCTGTCTTGCTTCTTTCTGCATTAATTTCATAGCTCTTTCTGCACTAGCGATGCGAATGTCGATACTCTGCAAAATTGTTTCCATAAACACACCAGGTTGATACCCTAACTGATGCATAACTTTCTTCCTGCCAACATTTTCATCATTAAACACTATTGCAGCATCAAATGTAGCAATTTTCACCACTATGGAAGACACAAATGATGTTTTGGGACACCTTTTCCATATCAAACTGTTGAGGCTTTCATTTGTGTTTTGTGTCTCTCCATAGAGACATTTTTTAGATCTGGGTGTCTGGGTGTGCTGCAAGTCTGGGTGTGCTAAGAATTCGTAGGTGGGCTTTATAGATTTCAAGACAGCTGATGGAAGACTATGTGTTGCTACTATGCTACTATGCAACACTAGGGCTTTTAATTTTTTAAAGGTACATACATACCACGTACAGTCATAATATTTTTGTGTTTTATAGCTAATAATTTATACTATTTTACAAAACAATAAAAAATTAGATTTTTTGAACATTTTCTCTACGTTCCCCCTTAAATAACAACTACTGTTCCTCTTAAGGTTATTTAAATGGTCAGTTAAATATGAAGGTGATACTTATCACAGAAGTTGAAACTATTAGATCTAGCATCATGGGTGATTCACACTGATGTTTCTTAATACAGAAATCGACTACAAGAGGCAAATTTAGTAGTTCAATAGCCTTTTCACACTTTACATCCCTTGTGCTGTCATGGCCAGACAGTATTTGCTTCCAGTTTATAAGCATATGATGCTCAAAGTACTACATGACAAAGCGAGAAGACGTATAGGAACAAATTTGCTGCACAGAGACGTTTACCTGAGCTTATCGCACATACACGGTGAGTCCAGTGTACTAGTATGTATACTCTGTTCAGATGTAATCATGTCTTCTGGACAGCAATATGTCATACCTCGGCAGGCGCCAGAAAACATATCATATAGACACACGCAGGTTCACAATCGCTCTATTTGTGTTTCGCAACCTACTGTACATCAACTTACTAATATTTCACTCCTCTAAACGACCAGATAATACCCAATAAGAGACGATCACAGCCCTGGTCACCTGAAGGTCAGTACGCCTCAACGCTCTGTCGAGTAATATTAAGCAGAAACCGATCATCAAAAGCATACTTTGGGATCCACTCATGACAACATTGAATTGCATTGGCAGTTACGTTAAGCTTCGCGTCACAAAAAAGCAATTTGGAGCAGTCGGATATGTAGTTTTTGCGATATAGCATTGCTGTATATTTTATTTAGGGATATGTTGAAATCCCTGCAAATACCTGACTGTAAGTACTGTAAATAAGTAAGTAAGTATAATGCAATGAATATCACTATTTATCACCGAAAATTAATAAAAAGAAAAACTAGCCAGTTAAGTTATACCAAGTAAATTATGTATAGCGGTAAGGAAAGTGTTGTTTGTACCGATTAGTTCTTTTACTTTCCTCAATAACACACACCCATGCATGCCTAATTCTTTATTAAATTTAATAAAAGCTAATCAGTATAGAGATTTTCTATAGAAATCTCAATATCCGCAGTGAAATCCAATAATTATCAGGAGGCACGCCTTCACCACAAACTGCTGTCGCGGTCATTTCCACATATCTGTATGAGCTCCACATACGTCCTCATATTACGATGAGACAGGCATATGCGGGGAATATTCCTTAAATTGATTACTGAATAAGTACATTGTTTACTCATATGTGCATTAAATCATGTAGTGCGGAATAATTCAGGTATAGCACACTAGAGATATTAGATGCATTCTCGATGTCTCTTTCCGTCGTAGAACAATGTGCTTCAGATCTATGCACTGTATACTCAGTGCAAATTTGATATTGATTTAATTTAACGCTAATTTGATTTGTAGATGTTAAATTCCTAGAATTAAATACAACTATAGGAACAGAATTTAGTAAATAGAGGTATACTCATGTATAAGGACAACACAATGACTACATTGTTCTAATTGCATTTGTGTTAAATTAAGACCTTAAGCTTTCCTGGCGACGAATATACTCACTTTCTTCTCCGGCAACAAGCCGGGTAAAAAGACGATTAAAAGTTTCGGCTACTCCGAATTTGACGTGAAGCCTCGAGTACCAGAGTTAAGAAAGGGAAACCTGTAATACAGCAAGCGTCAGATAAGCCTACCGCTACAGACTTCATCCCGTTTACCGGCAATATATTCGGCAGAATCAGCAGAATTCTCGCCAAATACAACGTCAGGACCCTCCACAAGCCACCTCCGAAGACTGTTAAGAACAGTGAAAGACAAACCGGACTTCCAAGTTCCGGGAGTGTACCGTATTCCTTGTGACTGTGGGACACCGTATATAGGACAAACCGGAAGGACCATCGCTACCAGAATAATCGAACATCGATGAAGCATTCGTTTAATGCAACCTGAGAAGTCTGGGCTGGCACAGCATTGTTTTGATAACGACCATAGAGCCAATTTTTGGCAGACGGCATCTTGGCAAAATGCAACAGTTACTGGGAGCGAAGAATTAAGGAGGCTTTGGCGATTTCCTCTGAAAGGAGTACGCTTAATCGTGATGCTGGATTTCAGTTCAGCTTCTCTTGGAAGCCAGCCTTAAAAATGGAAATCCGTCGATTTATGAAGCAAAGATCAATACAACTTGATAATCAAGTTAAGTATTTACGTTCCTTGGACACAATTTTCTATACTCACGCCATCTCCTGACCTGGTATTTAATTTACTGAAAACAATCTTTTGTTCAGTAATGCTAATTTTGATAGTGTTTTGTCTTTATTTATATTGGTGTTATAAATAGTTTTCATTTGTGGTTATAACATTTTATAAATATCCTGATGATGGGAGTAATGCACACTCCCGGCGTCTAATCGTCTTTTCACCTGGTTTGTTGCCCGAGAAGAAAGTGTGCTTTTGTGTTCTTCACATATTTCAGTTTGTTTTCCAACATGTCTGATTCCTTTGACAAGTGCCAAGCAACGGTAGAAAATAACCAACTGTTTCTTTTTACTCTCAGCTGGATAATAAGGCACAATACTTAACATTTGCGTTTTCCCGCCAATTTTTCTCACATTAGAGAGCTCCATGATTGACTGACAGTTAAAAAGATTTAAGGTGGTACTCTCTATAACACGAGGGTTTCAACATAATCTCCAGAAAGGCTAACACATATGTATTCTAATTTAATTAAACCATCTCTGTAGTGCGATTTATCATGGCTCTCAAAATAGCTGTTTACCGAATCAATGACCTCCTCGTTGCTGTGAAATCTTCTACATTCAAGAATTTCTTAAGGTTCTGGAGCAGCTGCAAGTCACTGGGTGCTAGATATGGCGAACAGAGTGGATATTCAAGCAATTCCAACTATAATTCCCTCATTGTTCCCATTGCAATGACTGGACGATTGGCCTGAGCACTGACCTGCACACACGACATTTCTTTTGCCAAATTAGGTATTTTTCTTTTCATCTCATCACTCAAACGTTGTAGTAAGCTTGCGCAGTAGTCACCAGTGATACTTTTAGCATTTTCCAAGTAATCAATAAAAATAATTCCCTGTGCATACCAGAAAACACACGCCATAACATTGTTAGCTGAGTTTACCTTTTCTGGAGTTGGTCCACCTGGCACAATCCGCTATTTTGACTGTGATTTACTTTCGGAGCATAGTAATGTATCCAAGTTTCATCCATGGTAATAAGCCGTCTCAAAAATTCATTAAGATTTTTACGGTATAGCTCCAAATTCTTAACAGGAACAGTTTTTCTCTGCAACCTTTGATCAGGTGTCAAACGCGGCACCCTCTTGTACAGACCTTGCGAAAGCCCAAAACATTACTTAAAATATTACCTGCATGTTCTCTTGATATATCTACAGCCTCTGCTATCACAAACAACTTTAATCTGTGATCTCCCTGTACTAAACAATGACTTTTTTCAATGATCCCTGGAGTTGTAACTTCCACAATGCGTCCAGAGTGAAGCTCGTCACTAGTGCTCATACGTCTCATTTTAACTCTGCAACCCACCTTTTAATCATTGTATATAAATGTGCAGAGTCTTTCAGTGTACTGTCCTATTGCTCCTTGCTTTCTTTAGGCGTTAAGCCTTTCAAATGGAAGTATATAAGCACTGCTAATTTTTTCAAATCCTCCATTTTCATATAAACTCTACACTTAGACCTGTTTATTAACTGTTTAAAATGTTGTCATTCAAAAACTAAACAAGCTATGTATAAACGCCAGTCTAGATTTAAACTATATGATGTTATCCGTCAAGCTGGCCCCGTGACGCCATCTTTATGTGAGGCCGGGAACTTCTCAGCCAACCCTCATAGATTATCAAAAGTGTTGATGCCGTATTTATCAGCCGTATGATTGAATACGATTTTAACAATGAATAAAATGATAATTAAATTATAATGAGGAAGTAAGGTGAAAGAATTTAAGATAATGAATATTACAGATGGATAAGTTCATGAAACGAAGCAACAGCATTTAAATTCAATTACTAGAATGCGAATAAGTATTTTAACCCAGAGCTATGTAATAAAGTTGCTGGTCTATATGGATGAAAATGTTCCGTCGAAAGGCTGTGGTCACGGGATGGGTCGCTACCTGGGTCATTAGTAGACCGGTCCAAACCTGGCCCAAACCAGTATTTCGGGGAAAGGTCCGCGTGGTTGTAGCTCGCTAACTAGAGTTTTTCAGAGAAATACAGCTGGAGGCGAGGCTATCTCTGTTTTTGGTAAAGAATATTAGGTTTTAGCGTCGGTCTTCTAGTCTGAGACGTGATACCGTGTAGACGTGTTTTGCCTGCCGGGGACACAAACGTCGGATTGCGCCGAGAAGTACAATCAGTAATGAGAATCTTATTAAGTGAACAAGATCTCCCAGCAGTGAATTAAGCGGCGAAGTATACTTTCAAAACAGTGTTAGTAATTTATTCCATCGTGATAGATTTCAGCAATTCAGTATAGTTTTAACGTGATAGTGGAAATCTAGAGTAATTCGATCTGAACGCGGCGGCAACTCCTGGTGAACTGTGAGCACGAAACGAACTGAATAGTAAAGCTGATACAATGAACTGTGTTGTTTTTATTTCGTCAACCTATCTCACGCATACCCTGTAGATAGCGTGGTTCAGCTCTATTGACTAGCCAGGGCAAAGAATAGTCAACTCACAGAGCAATCTACTAGGCGACCAGACCACCGGGGTCCAGGCTGCTAAGGTCACATCCAGAGTGGCTGATACCCGAGACAGAGTTTCAAGCAGACGCAGCGGGGGAGGTAAAAGGCCACAGTGTACAAGGCTTATATCTAGAGGTCGAAGATGTTCAATAAAGCAAGCATAACTATGTACCAATAATTATAACAAAATTAATGCCAGTGCCTTTAGTGGCAATTGTTTATGTAAGTTATTTATCTTCAGTGCTAATATTTAAAGGGATATACTTATTTGGAGCCTATTAAGTTGTACTTGTGTATTCCATATGTTACAGAAAGCTAATAATTGCGCTTCCCTAAATAAGACAGCTCTCCACTGTAAAACTAATGCGTATGTGCCTCTTTACATGATAAATATGTATTATTCAAAAAAAGTTATTTAAATACTGACAATTATTTAAATAATGTGTATACGTGAGATTCTTCAAGCCTGTACAGAATTTCTTCCAAAAGTAAGATCAAGGATATTGATAATTCATTTGTTTCTGAGAGAAAATCTTATAGGAGCTGTAGCTTTCCTGGCGCCGTGAGTATTCCAAGTTGTCTCGGGCTTCAAGCCAGGTCTATACCTAGTCTACAGCCCAAAATAACTTGGAATAGAAAATCATATGTTAGACTATTACTAGACTGGCGCAAAATTCTATGTTAATACAAATAAAATAATTTTTAACAATTTGTAGTTATTTCTAGTTATTTTTCTTTTCGAATTAACAGAGAAAACTCAGCAATTTCAAAGCAATTGAATCTGGCATTTACGGGCGTAAACAAGTTGTCCAGCGGAATGATGTATCTTATCTAACTGAAAAACCGAAATAAGGTGCTACTCATCTGACTGCAATTTGAATAATATTGTCGCGAAGCCGTTATCTACGATAGCGCGGCTAACGTACACAAAGAGCCGATAAATAACAGACGGATAGTATATCACGGAAGTAAAGGGCTTGCCGGCATAGATTAAGTTACGCTTCTGGCTTCTTTATTGTTCCAGAAATCTCTCGAATTTATGAATGAGATATATAAGAGATTGTGACACGCCAGCGGACAGTTGTAAAACGAGAGTGAGTCGCGAGAGGTAAGCAGAGAACAGCTGAGAGTGTTGTAACGAGAGCTAGTGTAAACTAAACCCTGTTTGTTATTGTCATCGACCTTGGAAGATTGTGTTGTATATGTGTTGTAATGGTGTTACTTGGGAATTGAACAGTGTATTTATACATTTAGGATTTCGGCAAATTGGACTTTTAATTCTACGAACCCACAAAGTCACAATATATTCATTTGCATTTACTTCATTGGAGTTGTGTTACTCGTAAAGCAAGTGTGATAAGAATATCCATATTTCTCCTCTGACTGCAAGCGGAATGAAGTATTCTGGCCTGACAGAATGAGGTGTTACTCCTCCCACTACAGTTGAAATCATGAGTCACTGTCTGAATGCAATATAAATTATATGAATATAGATGTTAAGGATGAGGGATATCTGGCAACTTGAACAAAGAAAATAACATATTTTGTAAACTACTCCGAAATAGTATACATTATGTGAAACAAGAAATATGGGCAAAAACTTGGAAATAAGTCCTTAAATTTATGTAAGCTATAAAGAGAAGGGGGAAAGAAGGTTATGTTGACATTATGTAGTAGATAAAAAAGGGGAGATTTAACATGGGTGAGAACAAACAAT
Source organism: Mantis religiosa (assembly GCA_030765055.1). Lineage (NCBI taxonomy): Eukaryota > Metazoa > Arthropoda > Insecta > Mantodea > Mantidae > Mantis > Mantis religiosa. The sequence goes on from CM060949.1 coordinate 78,467,400, forward strand.
GCTCCTAGGGGTCGAGGGGGAGACAGCGAAAAACATATGTTATATGAGGGTAAAAAGGAAAGTAAGATGCATTATTTGGTAAAAGAGAAAGAGTTGCAGAAGTAGAGAAACAAAGTTTGGGATTTAAACTGAAAAATGAGAATTGGAAGGTATAAAATTAGTTAGTTAAGGTAGAGAAAAAATTAGACTAGTGTTTTTTTTAACGAAAATTTGTTAAGGAAAGGTAGATTCGGACTGAAAAATTCAATACCCTAGCCGGTATTTGAAGCATGGATCTCCCAGCCAATTAATGGAAATCATGCATTAATTGACGTAGTAGTGGTCTGAACTATACAGTTCGGGCCTTAAAGTCTTTACACCATATCAATTCGTCATTAAGGTACTTGTTTCATATGTCTCAGTTGGAGAAACTATTATCATGCTGGCATGTTGGTCATGGGAGCTCATTGGTTAAGAGCAACCGGATGGAGACCAGAAGATCCATGGTTCAATGCTGTGGCATTGAATTTTTCATTCTGACTCTATGTTTCCATACCTGGCCTACACACGATTAGTGTGAAAGAACAATTCATTTCCAAGATGTGTTAGGGATAGAAAAAATTCCAGAGACAGGAACCAAGAATAAGGAGGGAAAGAAGAATAAGATAAACTAGAAATCAGAAAAATGGAAGGTTAAGAGAAAGCGTAGATGACAACCGAAAGCCAAAGGGGCAGCGCAAACAATCCTTAAAAGGGAAAACAAACAAAAAAGAAGACTCAAATTGCACCGGATGGTAACTAACTACAATATTTGACATGAATGTGTCTAAACACATATAAATATATCCTAATACTGTAATCTGATACGGTTTGCCTTTTCTAAACTACCAAATGTTTGTTCTAAAACATGTTCACATTTTTTTGCAACAATGCTACGTAACCTGAAAAGCAACACTTTGAAAACACGTTATGCCGATCACGTTCTTAAAGGGTGCACCAAGATAAAAAAGAAGTTAAGCAGCTTCCCGAGTCACCTTTTGTGTATCCTGCCCATGTTCTCAGTTCCTGTTCTAAATATTATTCTATAGAAGTAGTAAGCCTCACATTATTTTTTATTTCATTTTATTCTGCAATACTATGCTGACTATCCGGAATCTCAGCATTAGGCCACCCTAATGTAGTGTGGGGAGGAGTGTCTGCCTCACAGCCAATAGGTCCCGAGTTCGAAGATCGATTGGGGCGAATTACCCAGATAGAGAAAATATAAATGTAAATTTTAATTCCATATATTCCGACCTCATCTAGAAAGCATTTCAAAAATTGTCCGATTTGTCCTACCTGGTTAAAAAATTTCCTATAGTTCTAATGGAGATAAAAAGTGTATGCATTAAATCATCTTCTTCATCGTGTTCATAAACACACCGCAGAAATTTTCTTTATCATTTCTTATTGAACTGTACATGCGCAAATGTTTGTGGTTTGTAAAATTGATGAAATTTTCAAGAAAATACGGGAAAATGCTATATTTAATCAATCATACAAGAAGTGAATTGTATCAGAAGAAATATTCCACTGCAGATTAGGTACCTAGGAAGGATGAGAAATGATGACCCCCCCACACCAATTCAATGATTTTCTTCATTTACCCTTGGAAAAATCACACTTAAAATGCTTATCCGTCTCTACATTTCAGGGTTTATTGAGATAATCATTCGCAAAAATTCATTTTTGCTTATTTTCTTGTATATACAATGAGAATAGGGAATTCTGTAGGCTTTAAGTGATAGTTTATTGCCAACTGATGGCTAGGAAATTGTTTCACTTTTCTTGACCAAGAAAGGAAAAAAGAGACTTATGTACTTAAACGTGCAAACAAATTACAAAGAATGCTTAGGAAAAATTTCACAAAATAGTATTAGACATAAATGATGGAATTAACAAGAATACCTGTTTTGTGTAATCGAATTGTCTACCTTTTAAGTTACAAAACCATCCTGGTGAATGGAACTTCATAAGCATTGCCCCAAAAAGTTCAAGATATGCATTTCATTCTTTATGAAATTATGTTAAACATGTGACCTAATAAAACCATTTTTGAGTAAAGTGAAGTTCTTCAAACATTTTCCATGTAAAAGGAATTTGGGGTCCGGGATACTTTTGACAATTATCGCATCGCATCCTAGGGAGACTGTACGTGCCAATTTGGAGTTTAATCAACTTCAAGCTTTTTAAAATCTGTATTTCCGGTTAAATTGGCGTTATAAAAGCATACAATACTTCTGCAGATGCAAAGTAGACAACGTAAAAATGCAATTGGAAAGTGTTTACTCTCTGAGAATAGATGGGCATGGTTCGGACAAATTGTGTTCAAGTCATGAATCCCATCCAGAGAAGTTGATTTACTGACCAAGCTACCTGAAAATAATAAGAAACCCATTTTCTTAGATTTTTAAATGTTGGTTGAGATAGGATTAGATTAAGGTTCAGAGGGAATTCGGCACTGTGAGCAGACTTGATCTGTTATACCTATGCCCCAAGTGGGGCATCCCCGGGAGGAAGGATGAGGTGATACGTGACAGAGGACGTCTGTCCCAGGGAACCACGACAATGCCGATTATATCAGATTGGTTTGCGTTCAGTGGGTTCACCTGTAGCCACAAAGGACTGTGAACATTGAGCATTTCCAGAGGTATACAGTTTAATAATACATATACTTAAGGTTTTAACATAACACACGCGTTATATACAGCCAATATGAAAAGCAATATGGAAAACAAGGAAAAGATAATTATTTATGATACAAAATAAAAAATATTTTTAATCAATTTTCATTTGGCTTTTTCCAGTACGTCTCAATTTTTTGCAATGGATACTATTTATTGTCATTTCTTAACTCTTTCTTGGTTTTTGGGGTCTTTATATACTCCTAGGCTGCTTTAACTACGAAGAAACTGTTTTAATGTGAACATAAACATCTCATCTTCCAGATATACTTTTGTGTATTTTTTATTATAAATGGTCAAATACTTATGGTAATTATGACGGTCAGTAGCATAGAATTTTGAATTTTTTGTAACAGGGTCAGAAAATAGCCCAGGTATACAATATGTGTTTTTTATGTTATATTACAAATTTACCACAATAATTAAAACTTGGCAATAATACACCTTCCGAACCTTCATTTGTAAGCCCATTGTTGTTACAAATTCGTAGACAATACTGTAACGGGAGCGCTGGAACACCCTGTGAACCAGCTGGGAACGGAAGGCAGGGGGAGGACCGCGTTAGCCACACCTCCCCCTCGTTTGTCTTGTAGTGGTGACAGTCAGTGGTTGGGAGGAAAAACATCAGTGTGCCGTCTGTTTCTGTCCACCTGGTTCCAGAAATTACGTAATCTGGAACATTCTCCTGGTCACTAGAAACCGGCGATATTCCTATATAAAGAAGGTTACAGACAGACGGAGTTTAGTTGGTTTTGGTTTAGTCAGTCAGTGAGTTGGTTTTGTCAGTGAGTAAGGAGACAGTCGCAGTTCTTGGTGTAAGAGTTAGTCAGTGACGTGTTAATGAACGAAAGGATTGTGCAACGGAAGACTGTACGTAACTGTGAATGTGTACCGGAGCTTACGTAACCGCGAGTACAAGGAAATTGTAACGGACGGACTGGTGAATTGTAACTGTGTGCAGCAAGTAATTCTGTGTAATTGGCAAGTGTTAAACTGTAAGTCGGTGGAAATAAAGAACATTGTTGAGTGGTGTAATTGGACTTTTTATTTCACGAACCCACAAAGTCACAATACATATATATCCACTGTTGTAACAAATTATTATAAAGTACAAACTAAGGTAGCAATTGCGTTTTGTGGGAGTTAGACGTGAGAAAAGACGTGAAAAAATAAAAAACCTAAAGTGATAATGTTCTACAACTCAACAAAGTCAGGTGTTGATACTGTTGATAAGATGGCTATGCACTATTCAGTGAAACATGGAACAAGAATGTGGCCACTTGCTCTATTTCTTGATATACTTGACTTGGCATGCCTCAATGATTACTTCCTGCACTATAAATTTTTACATCATATGAGAGGTAAAACCTCTAGAAGAGAATTCCTCTCAGAACTGGGAAAACAGCTAGTCAGATATCAAATTGAGAGACGTATTCTTTCCCCCCAGTGCAGAACACAGCGCATTCGTTCAGCAATAGCTCAAGCTGGTTTCTAGAATCTTCTAAATGGCAACCAACAGGACCAGGATGCAGATTTTTCAAATATGAAATGAAGAAGATGTGATTCCTGCCCAAGGACAAAGGACAAGAAAGTGAAGAAGCAATGTGATGAGTGTCATAAATTTATCTGCAAACAACACGCAAGAGTAAACGAGATCTGCAGAAGTAGAGTAAAAGGAGTAAAGCAAAAAAAGGAGTAAAAGTGTTCCATTTCAAGTGGAGATTGATTAGAAACTTATTTATAACAGGATTTTTTTAAAGTGACAATGAACATCATAATAAAATATTACAATACTGTTTTCAAGTGTGAGATAAATGAACAGTTTGTGTTAAAGTAATATATATATATATATACTGAAACTAAAACATATATATATTCATATTTCAGAAATGGCTAGTACATAGCTTATATATCTTATAACAATGGAGTTTTAATTTAAAAGACGTACTTTGGTCTCAAAATAAAGTCATTATTACTTTTATGGAAACATTTTACACCTTTTCGCCACATATTTGTCAGAATCACTTTGAGGTAAAAAAAAGGAAAAGAACAGGCATATAATAAGTTTTTTCAGATCTGATACCATGCGAGGGTTAAATGCATATACATCGATAATAGCTTTTGGACAGGCATCAAAGATTTACTGGCAATAATTTGTCATTGGAACACTTAGATTCTACTTACATAGGCACTTATCATGATAAATTATCATTCAGATAACATTGTACAGAATTAAATCATTTTGAGCGTAGGTACTCTGTAGCAGCATTTTTAAAAACACCCAAACTATCAATTTTTTTCTTTAAGATCACTAGGGAGAGTGCCAAATATTTTGATGGTTTCATAAGGCACACCTTTCTTGAAGCAAGAAAGTTTAACACTGTGTTAATAGATATTATACCTTTGTCAATGAATTACATTATTTGTTTTTAAATGAGACCCGACCGCATACAAAGAATTTATGGATCGAGAATATATACATACAAGGAAGGATTAATATCCTCAATTTTCTAAAAAGTTCCTTGCAGGGGTGTGTGCTATGAGTGTTAGAAGTGAAGGTGTATTTTACTAGTTGTAAACTCCTAGGTAGGCCAGCACAACCGGAGCTCAACCGACTGCGGTCTGGAAATGGACCCACCAGACCGGGTTCGGATACCGGAGAACGCACTACCGAAGGAGGAAGTTTTATCAAGAGTATATAATTCTTTCATGCACCGCCGAGACACCCGCCGACTCTTCTACTCTGAAAGGGACCACCAGAGGAGAGATGATATAAAATGATATTAGAAATGAAATGGAGGGATAGCAAATTCGAGGAATACGCTTAACCTACCCAGCATTCGCCTGATGACCCGGAAAAAACCCGAAAACCCCATGGGTCAGGTAGGCCGGCCATGGCAATCGAACCCGGGCCTCCCAAATGGGGCCACAGACATAACCACCTGAACATTTTTAATACAATTTTACTTTATATATACCCGATAACTGAACCATTAAAATAATCACTAACTGACAAATGTTCTTTAAATTATCCCTAAAATAAATATAATGGCTGATTATTTAGGTATAAGAAATTTAATACGTTAAGTGCAATGCTAAGAAGGATGCTCAAGGTGAGGAATCAATATTTTTATTGGTTATGGTCAACATTTGCTTGTTCGGTATGCCAGCCACGTGCTGTTGCCGCCACTGCAGCCCAGAGGGGTTCCTCAGAGTCATGGACCAATCGAGCAGCGTATCGACCAGGAATACAGTGCCATCTGTCGCAGGCACCAAGAAGGACACAGGTGCAGCAAACGTAACGGCAGTGCAAGTTGTCCTAACTCGAATAACAATACACTAACGCTTTCCGAAACTGTCAAAGGCAAGAGCCAGAGCGGGGTCTCATTTAAATAACGTCATGTGGCAGGAGTAAGGGCGATACAAAGGGCCTTGTAGAGCGGTAGCAGAGGGGAAGCTTCTTGATTTTTGGGACCAATTCGCATACAAAGTGGTTTTCGGTGCTCCGGGGAAGCAAGTGCTCTAGTTCCCTACATCAGCACACGTGACACTACAGCGAAATGCTTTGTATGTTACAGCTAAATTTGCGCTTTTCTGTCTACAAAATGGAATTGCCATCAAAACGTTCAACATTAAAGGCTATGCTCATGTGCAAGTAATTAAAATCCTAACTGACTGGTAAGGCAGGTTAGGTAACTCAGATGATCTGCATTCACCATTACTTTAAATTTGCCGTTAGCACCATCTTTTGTGTGTGCATATGAACTATTTCTAACACTGAATGAATTTCTGAATCAATGGAAGGAGAATAATACAGGTGGTTTCTTTAAAGATACTTAAAACTAACTTACCCTTCCCAATATTACAGCCACTACCACCAAAATGCAATTATTCTTTTAGAATTGTTATATTATTTAACATTGTGGTTTAATCAACTGTGATTACTAGGTATGCTTTATATGCAGCAACTCCAGCTGTTGTGAGAATGTTAGTAATGATGTTCTTTTTTATTACTTGAAAAGAATTGAATTATTTACTGTGCATATACAAAAAGTTTACAATTTACAACTTTTGGCTACATTTATTTGACTTCACCTTGTTGCTAACTTGGCTTGCATGACACCCTAGTCTTCTGCTCAGCCAGGTAGCTCTTAATCTCCATGCTTCCTTGTTACTTAATTAGACCCATTCTTCCCCCTCATCTTCCTTTCTCATTTTACACTTCTGGCCCATTTTTCTTTTACTTTCTGCAAGAACTCACCAATACTTCTTACCTTCTTTCCCTCCTCTCCCGTTAACATTTTCATGGCCACTATCCTCTTCTCTACTTTATCCCAGTCTCCCATACCTTTTTCTCCACATTGCAACTTCTTCCCATTCTGTTACCTAGTGTTCTATGCCTTCTTTTCTCCCACACAATTTACAAATTCCCTTTTCCCTACCTGTCATCCCTTTTAGAAATATTGTTCCTGTTGTCATCCAAGTTAACCCTTCTCCCTCTCTCTCTCTCACTCTCTCTCTCTCTCTTGCCTATTGGAGTAATCTACATATGCTTCTCGTCCCCAATTTCTTTTTATTTACTTGTAAAGTAGTAATGATTTCATATGCTTTAGACTTCCTCAAATGTCCTGCCGTTCTATATCTTCTATTCTGCATTTTAAAAATCTATTCACATTGCTTATATTCCTTTCCTCTAATCTCCATATACTTTCCATTCCTATTTTTTACATAATTCCTCCTGTCCCTGCCCACCAACTATTTGAGTTCTCTAATAATTTTTTGCTGCCTCGTGCATAATTTCATAATTTTCCCCCTTTACTTTGGCCAAACACATATATCAAAATTTTATTATTTCCATTATTATTCCATTTATTCTTGTCTTTCAACTTAAATATAAAAAATATTTTCCTGAAATCATTGAAGGAGCTAACTCAATAATAATAGAGAATTAGTATATTTAAAACTAGTATTGCACGAAGCGCGAAGTTCTAAGCTCCGACGACGTAAGAGGCGCTGTACAGAAAAATATATATTTAAAAATGAAACACAAAATAAGTAATGAAATTGTTTCACATTGAATAATGTAGGAAAGAACAATGCTGAGCAATGGTGAGAGAGGGATGATTGACAGCAGACTGTATCGAGCCAGAAGATACCTGGTGATAAAACAGGGGAGGTTCATAAATGAAGACAATGAGGAATATGAAAAAGACGGAATATGAGAAAGTCTAATTTGTAGTTAAGTAATTGCCTGGTCAGAATCTATTGTTAATTGATATCTTTAAATTACAGAAAAAATAAACATAATGATAACTTTTATTCTTGTAATTTTTTTGAATGAATTAATGCAAATAAAGAAATTAGCCTGGTGATAGAAATTTGATTTACTTTAATTACCTCTCATTTAGCTGTTGATGAGTAAAACACAGTCATTTATATTGTACGAGCAAATCCTATTCCAGCATTTCTAAGCCACGAAGCAGAGTGACCTCAGGACATACATGTTATCCTTTAAAGCGTTACATTGAAAGATGAACTCTGGATAGCACGGCAGCAGCACTGCAGCTGCTTCTGAAGTGGCAGTATCGCGATGGTGCGACGTAGCCACATCATATTGAAGTTCGGAGCTCAAAGTGATTTCCCTATATTAACTATTTCTTGTCTTTTAAATTCTGTACTGTGATAAACTAGGTTAAAACGGAATTTTGTTATTTTCTTAACAATTGCAATAAATCGCAAAGAACAAACAAAGCTACTCCAAGCCAACTTTTTTCTTTTAATTTACGTCCTCCAACGTTAAGTCACATCGGACGATAAATGGAATGGGTGAAATAATGCTCAAGTAAGCCCAGAGTCCACAGAGCTTAGAGTTACGCGACATTCGGCTTTCAGGATAAGGGAAATCCCCGGAAAAAACCTTATCCAGGTAACTCATCCTGACAGAGTTTCGAATTCGGGACCTCTTGAACGTGAGGTCCCCCCCCCACCAAGCTACCGAGGGGGGCTAAGCTAACTTTACATTATTGCCTTCGCTTTTGTACATATGTCACGCTATTCTTTTTTTTCTTAGGTATTTATATCTTTTAATTGCAAAACAATATACGTACATCTGAGTTACTGTAGTCTGTAGGCACGACTGAAATATAAATTCCACAGTATATTAACAAATATTAATTTTAAGTTTATACTAAACTATTATTGGGTCCATTTTTATTTTCTGTGCTACGCATACTAAGCTGGGGAAGTATTACATTCCATCCAAAAATTTAAAACCCACTGAATTCAACAAAAAGTAATTTTTATAAAAAAAAAGGTGCGTGAATACGTGACTGTATGTCTATGAACATTATTATAGTAATGAAACAAATGGTTAATAGCAATCTTGGTACATAAGTTCAAGATCTTCAAAGGATGCAACACAAACATTTCTAAGAAAATCTACCCAAATCAGAATAATATTAAATGTAACATTTTTTTTAAAGTGTTATCAAAAATAATTGTTTTAGTTTAAAGTATCATATGTTTAATCTCTTTTCCTTACTAATGAAATACCTATTTTATATTTTCTGGGACTGTTCTAATAATTCTTTATTTAGGGTGGCTTTTATAAAGTTAAACCGTAAGAGATTATAATATATTACCAAACAATGAATCAATTCGTGTTGAAACACTCAATATATATCAAATACTTCTTTATAGTGTGAACCATTGATTGTTATTTGTCTGAATCTTACAATTATTCTTTCAAGTGAAAGTAGCTATTCACTTTTTATCTTTTGTGGAATTTCAAACGCTTTACACAGCGACCACTCTTTAAATTTGACTATCTCTTAAATCTTATTGATTTCCATATTTTCCTCAGGCCTACAAGAAAATTAGCTCTGAAATATATTTTTATATATGTTTATCTCTTAACATGAATTAAATAGAGGATAGGATAGGGATTCGGCACTGTGACCAGTCTTGATCTATTGTACCTAAGCCCCAAGTAGGGCCCGCCTTGGTAGCGTAGATGGTGGAAGTCTGCCTCTCGTTCAAGGGGTCCCGAGTTCGAGTCTCGGTTAGGGTGAGTTACCTGGATAAGGTTTTTCCGGAGTTTCCCCTTATCCTGAAAGACAATTGTCGGGTAGCTCTAAGCTCCAAGTACCCCGGATTCATTTGAGCATCATTTCACCCATTTCATTCATATGACTTAACGTTGGAGGACGTAAATTACCAAAAAATGCCCAAGTAGGGCATCCCCGGGAGGAAAGATGAGGCGAAAGAAGACACTATGGAATCCCCATTGAGTCACATCAGTGCAGAGAGCAGGGTTCCTACTATTTACCATTTGGAAACTCTCCGACAGGCCAGCACAACCGGCGTTCCACCCGCCTGGCCCAACAGGTCGGCCCGGAGACCGGAAATTATCGTCCCACCAATGGAAGAAGTATTTACCAGGAGCATATCATACGACCATGCAGTGCCAAGATACACGCCGACACTTCTACCCTGAAAGAGACCACTAGATGAGAGATGATGTGAAATCATAATGGATATGAAATGGAGGGACAGGGAATTAACCTACCGCCCGAAAAAAAAAATGGGTTAAGTAAGCCGGCCGCAGTAACCAAAGTGGGACCTCTCGGATGTAGGCCCCAAACGTACCGCCTGGACATCCCGCTCGGTAAGTAAATAGAGGAATTAGCATTTCTAAGAAAAGTTCGGATAACAATAGAGAATGTCGTGTGAGGGAAGCACATCAGATGCTTTGTCTTCATGATGTGTAGCTTCTGTTTGCACCAAAAGACGTACACCTGCATTATTATACTGTTCAGTTGGTCTAAAAAGTATATAATATTGGATATGCGCAGTTAATTTTAAGCTGATATTATACAGTATGATCCAAATAAACCTGAACCACTTCAAGAGAACATAACTTTTGAACCAGTAATAGGACACACGTGCAATTTCGGGACAATATAATACATAATTGGGAGATTACCTTACAGAATTTGCATCTCAGAGAAAATGTTGAAAGCGTCCTCCACCAGCATCTATACATGTTTGCACTCGACTCACCATATTCTCCGAAGTTTTACGGAGAGTATCCTCGCCAATGTTACTTATTTCGGTTCAAATGGATTCCTTAAGAACATCAATTTTCGTGGCCCATTCTTGTACACTCTCTTGTACAGTTCCATTGATAATGGAATAATCTCAGAAGGTCTGTGCCCCCTACCCACTAGATCCCCTGTCCTAACCTCACCGAAAAACTTCGGAGAATATGGTGAGACCAGTGCAAACATGTATAGATGATGATGGGGAACACTTCCAAAATTTTCTCTGAGATGTAAATAGTGTAATGTAATTTCCCAATTGTGTATTATATTCTCCCAACGCTGTACGTGTGTCCTATTATTGGTTCAAAGGTTATGGCCTACTGATATGGTTCAGGGCTATATGGATCGCACTGTACTGCTACTGGACCTCTTTATATAGTTTTGAACATTTGTATACAACGTTAGCTCTGTCCCTTCCAAAAGAGTTTACTGAAGAATACTGAAATAGAGATGAAGTGTTTATATATGTGTTCCTATTGACCGGATCTGAAGTACAAACATTTTCTTTAAATTATATCTTGAATTTTTAATGCATCATGGATACCTATTACTATCCAGGAGAATTAGAACGCGAAACTTGCCCAAATCCGGTATTTTTTATCTACATTAAATACAATATACATCTTTTTGCGCAACAGCCTGAAATTAGGCTCCCTCTGTCCGAAATGATTAAATGTTTAATGTAATCTATGACACAGAAAGGCTGCAGCCAACAGTATCATAAAATCATCCGGATTTCGTACTTTCAAAGCTATAGTTTGAGTCCTGTTTTATACTAAACATAGGTTTAGATCATTTGCTTAGCAATAATTAAAAGATATGTTCTTCTTTGATTATAAATGATTTGAAAATGTATGAAATTTTAATAAACGTTTTAGTCAAAATATTGAATACCCTTACGTGAGAGGGACATAGAGGGAGAGAAGGGTGTAAACAACGAAATGCTGTTAAAAGCTAAATTTATTTAGTTAAAAGTTGTAAAGTATTAGAAACCTTAACTTTCTGTTTCAAACAATTTTTGCAAGGTGCATAACATGACAGCAGTTTGGACACCGTGAATTTCTGTCCCAAGAGTTTTAAAAAGCTCAGAAGAAAATATCTATTGTATGAACATGAAGCTTTTAGAGCGACTGCTGATCCTAATATTGCATGTACATTTATCAATTATACTCAGACGTATAAAGTTGGTTAATTCCCTGAATTAAATGTTTGCCCAGCTAAGCCACTCCCTATCAGTTTTCCTATAATGAACGCAGCTCTCGTGTTAGAACATCCAAACGTTAGAATCTCTATGGCTAAAGACGAGGTTTTTAAATTTTAAAATAAGTACCGTCAAGGAAGAGAAGCAAAGGCACAATGCAAGGCCTGTGTAAATGAAGTTAAACTGCAATGCTTCATGAGAAGAAACTCTGGAACCTGCGCCATTTCTCTATCTGATACAGCGGTGACGTGGTTTCCATTAAAAATGTAATAATAAATACATTCCGTATGTGAATTAAGCCAGCAGCAGCGCTGCGAATGTAAGAACAGAGTACTAATAAATGATTCACGGTCTCCTGAATGCGCCGGCAAAGCACGGTGTTTGGTTTAAATGTACCTAAGTTGGGGATTAGCAGGCAGGTCTTGACTACAGTTGGCCCGGTTTGTATACGGCGCAACTTTCTATCCGAGCTATTTCACATCCACAGCACCTGTATTTGAAATTAACTGCGTAATTAACTGTGCCTCAAAGTATAAGCTCCTACTGCTGCAAGAAAAACGGTGAAGAAACGCGGCGGCCCGAGATATAAGTATACAATTAATCTGCAGTGATTCAGCTGTGTTGCTGCACTCCCTGAGTTAATGCGCCGTAGGGTTGCTTTATGAATTATATAACTTTGCAGTTTTAAATTTTATGTGATTTATTACGCTAATTAGATGGAATTGTAGTAATAATTCACAAACTGGGAAGTAGGTAGCACATCGTTTTGCTTTCTTTTCATTTCAACTTGTTTTCATGACCTCCTTAGAGGTTTTCCTAGGTTCATTACATGGAATAATCACATCATTTCACACTATTTCTCAAACTTAGGGTTTATAGTTTTAACTGTTTGTTGCTTTTGTTTGTCAGTTAAATTGCTGTGAAATATTAGAGTACTTAAATACTAAGACCTCGGGGTGGGGGGGGGGGAACTATTCATGAAACTTTAGAACTTACTTATACTTATAAAGTTGTTTCCTATGAACTTTGGCTTTGCAGCTCTTTAAGTTTTTAATATGAAACGCTGCACATTAAATTACTTTATAGTCGACATTTATGTGCAATGCTGCTAGATCAGATACACTGTTTTTTCCTTCTAAATACTCTATTTATACAAATCCTTTTCTGATCGTACTCTTTGGAAATAGTTTAAAAATTTTTGATGTCATATTCATAAGACATTTCTTTACATGGATATATTTAATTAATTCCATTTTATAAACATTCCGGAGCAAACCGGGAACAAAATATGCTATTCAGCTGCCATCTTACTGGTTTCTTGATAATAGAGGTAGCTCTAGCATTCTAATTTTATTGATGTGTCATTCAATATTCACATATATGTATATATTAACTGTCTTGAGAGTACAAGATGAACGGGATTGGCTTCTGAAAGATACTTCTGTCAGATACCTACTATTTGAATGTAAAATCTAAACTACAAAATGTAATTTAGATTGGTAAAGGTTATAAATAGTGCATAATTTTTTTTAATTTTTTTTTTGTTTTTATTTTTACGTCCTCCAACGTTAAGTCATATCGGACGGTGAATGAAATGGGTGAAATGATGCTCAAATGTTTCCAGGGTCCATAGAGCTTAGAGTCACCGGACATTCGTCTATCAAGATAAGGGAAAACCCCGGAAAAATCTTTATCCAGATAATTCACCCTGACCGAGATTCGAACTCGGGACCTCTTGAACGTGAGGCAGACATGCTACCATCTACACTACCGAAGCGGACAATATAGTGCATAAGGTGTTTAAAATATGAAAACTGTTAATTTTCATATTTTCAAGCACTTATCTAGAGTAATTAGAGGAAATATTTGGTCCATTTCCCCTCCAAAAATGTAGTTTCTTACATTAACCCTTGCTTGGTGACTGGGGTCTTTATTGACCCCAAGGCTGCTTTAACTACGTAAAAACTGTTTTAATGGGAAAGTAGACTTCTGATCTTCCAGATATGCCTTTTGTGTTCTTTTTATTAAAAATGGTGAAAATATTTATGGTAATATGACGATCGGTAGCACAGAATTTTGAATTTGTTGTAAAAGGGTCAGATAATACCCCAGGTATACAATATGTGACTTACCATGGTATATTACAAATTTACTACAATAATTAAAACTTAGCAACAATGCACCTTCTGAACCTTCATGTCTATGTCCATTGATGTTACAAATTCGTAGATAATACATATACATGCATTGTTGCAACAAATTATTATAAAATACAAACAGAGCCATTGCGATTTGTGTAAGTTAGACGTGAAAGAAATAAAAACACCTGAAGTGATAATGTTCTGCAGCTCAACAAAGTCAGGGGTTGATACTGTTGATGAGATGGCTAGGCATTATTCAGTGAAACGTGTAACAAGAAGGTGGACACTTGTTCTATTTCTTGATATACCTGACTTAGCATGGATCATTGCTTACGTCGTATACTGTAAATTTTTGCATCATATAAGAGGTAAAAATGCTAGAAGAGAATACCTCTCAGAACTGTGGAAAGAGCTAGGCAGACCTCAAATTGAGATACAAGTTCTTGGCCCCCAGTGCAGAACACAACACATTCGTTCAGCAATAACTCAAGCTGGTTTCAAGGATCTTCTAAACGACAACCAACAGGACCAAGATGAGGTTCCAAATCTGAAGGGAAAAAAATAAGATTCCTGCCCAAGGAAGTGAATAAAGTGAATAAACAATGTGATGAGCGTCACAAATTTATCTGCAAAGAACATTAAAGAGTAAAAGTGTTGTGCAATGAGTATTCATGTTCTCAATTGGACAATGAGTAGAAATTTATATACAACAGGATGTTTTATAAAATGATTATGTACATCATAATAAAAAATAACAGTGTTGTTATATAGTGTGAGGTAAATGATATTTCAGATTTAGTAACTACGTAACTTACATAGCTTACAACAATGGAGTTTTAGTTTAAAATATGTGCTTAGGTCTCAAAATAAAGTTATTATTATTTTTGTATAAATATTTTACAGTATATCGCCACATACTTCTTAGAATCACTTTGGGGTGGAAAAAAATCCAGATATATAATATGTTTTTCCAGAGCTGATACCATGCAAGGGTTAGCATGGCCTTACATATCTTCTCTAACTATTCTTACAAAACCATATATTTCTGCCTACCTTCTAGTTCCACTCTCTCTGCAATTTACACTTTTATAGGTAGCATAGTAGATCATAAACTAAAGTGACAAAAAGATATTTTAAGAGTGAATTGTTCTGTAATTGCTTGAAATTTCGTTCTGTTTGTATAACCGTTAAAGAGAAAAGAAGGAATAACAGGGAAAAATTTGCAGTTGAAAAGTACCTATTGTTGACAGATTGTTAGAAAAACTTGCTCTTCTTCACAATTTATATGAGGGTCATTCAAATGAAACCCCGTCACTTGTATAAAGTAACAGTAACATCTTATTAACTCAAAAATATTTGCCAAAACTTTTGGCACATTTATCCCACTGCGACCCCAGCCAGTCGATTCCATCTTTGAGAAGCTAGTAGGCTGCTGTCGGATTCAGGCCTGGACCCATTTACACACTTCGTCGTCCGTTGTTAATCGATGAAGTGATGTCTGCGAAATAATGGATCTCATCCAGGTTGAGTCTGCGGTTGCCCAAGACTAGAGCATTCACTTCCACGATCATTTCAGGTGTGATGACACGACGAGATTGACCAGGACGAGCATCGTTTTCCAGTAACTCGCGTTCCTTGATCGAAAACAGCCGGTGTCACCATTCTCACCGTACACAGCCTTCAACCGTCGATACGTTTCCAGTCGCCAACTCCCTCCGCCGCTAAAAATTGAAGCACTCCTCGTTGTTCCAGCTTACTCGCCCTCGTTTCAATAGTGGACGACAACTTGTGCTGTGGCTATGCAACGTCAAACATTGCTCACACTACAGTCACTCTACCAATAGATGGTGTCACCATACACGCAGTTACGTGTATTGCAAAGTTAGACGCACTGGCCAGGTTTCATTTGAATGTCCCTCATATTAATCGAGATAAACGTAAGTTTTCATTACATATTTCTTTGTAGGTATAAAGGACTGGGGAAACATGTTTAAAAGAGTGAAAACAATTGGGATCGACTCACCATGTAATGGCTTTGAAACTTTTTCACTTCGCTTACCAGAAGAAAAGAAAAGGAAAAAGAATCTAACATTGGATTTCTCCACTTGAAAACGTATTTGAATTTACAATAACAAAGAATATTTCGAAATAATTAGCACCAAAATCTAATGACACGGACTGTGCTGTAACAATTTCTAAATAATCTGTATTTCTCTTAGGAATTGATTAACAATTAAAAAAATTCAGGATGAAGGGAATATTTCTGTTACCTGAAATTTCCAAGGGGTATATTTTTTATGAAATTATATTAAGGCAATTGTATTTTAATTAAACTGATTAGTATTACTTTTCAGATGGTCGAAAGTATTGAAAAGTTTCTTGTAAAGGGCAACTTGGATTTAAAATTTCTCTGTCCATATTTGGGAGATACAAAATGTAAATGTAAGTTTGATCCCTATCGAAGCATTCGCCATTGTGCTTTGGTGTTCTCTCTCTCTCTCTCACATTTACTTACAATGTCCACTTAGGTTCAGGAAGCCCTACAGTGTGCGTATTTTGGCCAAATTTCGGTATCGAATTTTTTAATGTAATACAATAACCCTTCTAGTTGTGGAAACATATACGAGGTAAAAATATACAAAAGCCAAAAAAATGTAAATGAATGTATTAAAAATGTTTAAGGGTATGAAAAAGGAAACTATGCCCTTTAAATGCATCGGAATTTTTGTATAATATAACTTTGTCTTTTCTTATTGTTTACCAATTATAGAAACAAATATTATTTTCAGAAAGTGTACTTTATGCTTTAAGTTATCTTAAGTTTAACCGTATTTGAGTATAGATAGCTAGAGGACTTTTTAAGGATAGTGTAGTAGGTGATTCAGGAATTTTACTGAAAATCTTCGTGTCATATTCTTAAATATAAAGTGTCATATTCAACCAATTTAAGTTTGGAGTTAGGCCATTTCTCTCTCTTTCTCTCTGCGTCTTTCTGACTCGAACATTACTTCGCCTTATTAAGGGCCTCTTTCTGAAGAGGTTTTTCTTGGAATTATAGACAAAATATAAATTTGACAACAAATGTCAATACCGAAGTTTTGGTGGTACAGTACTCCTGCTTACACGTTGTGAACAATAGAGCTGATAACAAGTCTATACCAAGATTTCTTCGGAAATACACTTCTGGGGCTCCCTGAACCCAAAAATTTCGTTTTTTTTTTCAGAAAAACGTCTGTGCTCAAGCAACATGGGTGTAGATGTGTGAGCAGGATAGCAAACGAGAAGCGGGTTGAATACCAATCTTGAATTCTGCATCTTTTAAGTTTGAAACATAACGATTGTCAAGAAAATGCCTCACTCTGTAGTACATTTTAAGGTAAACATGTTCATTATTTTTATTTTCTCAAACATAGTCTATGGATTTCAATATTTAGGTGATATATGAAGTATAGTGTATGAAATCCAGTTAATTGGGAATGAAATTTGTATACTTCTAAGGTATAGAAAAATAGTACTATACAGAAAAGTGTATATTTCATTAAAATATGTTGTTACTTTTCCTAAAATAAGACAATATACAGTTAATCATTTTCAAGATATTCCTCATCCGAATTTTAAAATACGTATGTTTTTCCACACTAAAAGTCACTATTCCTGTTTTTATTTATCTCCTCCCATCCTAAAGAATTTCAAAGCCAATACATTAAAAATCTACCACTTAACTTATTGTATCCTACTTCATAATGTGTAAAGTTGAATTTATCTTTAACGTCCTAGACTAACTTTAAATAGAACAATTTTTAAACTTTAAATGTTACTGGAAGTTTGTAAAGTATAACGTGAAACTTAGACCACCAAATTTAATGTACAAGTCTAGCTTTTCATACTAAATATTTTACTGTAAAGGAAAGCCAAAATTATAAATTAATGGGATTATGAATGAGTTTCATTTTTATATTTTTTATGGAATATCAAGTACGTGTCCAATTTCTTCCTCTAAACTATATGGTAAATCGAATACAGTCTAAGTTTAAGCTTCCTGTACCATTCGATTTTAATAATCTAATATAGATGTAGCCGAAAAAGAAAAAGTAAACCTTATATTAACATGGGAATTTTAGAACTTCAAGGAGTTTACATTTCACATGTTGAACATTACACCATGTAAATTAATTATTCTTTCACACTGGCCGTGTGTAGGCTAAATTGTGGAAACGTAGAGTCAGACTGAAAAATTCAATGCCATAGCCGGGATTTGAACCACGGATCTTCGGCACGTTGGCCATAGTAGCACAATGGTAGTGCGGCTGGACGGAAACCAGAAGATCCGTGGTTCAAATCCCGGCTATGGCATTGAATTTTTCAGTCCGACTCTACGTTTCCATTACACCATGTAAGCTACAAAAGGTTTCTTTTAAATGCTTTATCAAACAAATATTAAGATTAAGAAAATTTTTGTGTGTAATGAAAATAAAATCGAATTCTCGTCAGCTCATCAAGCATCTTGAATCCTTAAGTTGAAATATGAGCCAAAGCGATATACTGCAGAATTTGGTATTTGTAAATTCTTTTCCAAACCCTTCTAAGTCTTGTTTTTCAAGGCACCAATAAAAATCTCCCTAGCTTAAAATCCCACATGTCTTGCACTGAGCGACACTAAACGCCGGTAAACATTTTACTTTCATTTTAATTTTTGTTTGTTCTTTTGTTTCTATATCCAAAGTGTTGTTTGTCTTTGTTTTACATTAGTTGCTACTGCAGGGCGCCTCTATCAAGACATTAAAGTAGAGCTTGCATCCTTGGAGTACAGAATTTTGTGAGTATTCTTATACTGAGCCTGGGGAACTCTGCATGTTGGTTTTTCTGGATATGGTGTGTTTGGTTGGAATAGGTTAAGAATGGCGACAGTATTTTTCAAATCATAATGTTCATTAAGAACAAGGCAAAAGCAGCATGTGCAATTTTAACAATATTGGATATATCTGGCACATTTCAAAATTAAAATATTCATTTATTGCGACTCGTTACATTCATAAAGATTATTTTATTCGTTTTCAAACGTTAGAGACTTCGTTGTTTAGGAATATTCATAAGATACTTTATTTTCTTACAGTATAGAAATAAAGTGCTTAACCTTTTGTATATTTCAGACCATTATATTTACCTGATAATTTGCCATGATATTAATCTAAATAAAATGACCATAATGTCTAATTTAAGAAATCGTACCTCTATACACTCAAATTTTAAATATCTTTCTTTTTCTATTGTGTACTGTATTATTTTAGCATGCTGTTCTACACGTTGCACGTTTCTCAAATAGTTGGACCTATATATAAATTATGTTGATTTCGTTCATATACCATATGTCACGTATTAGTTATAGAAAAAAGTGTAATATCTTTAGAAATGTTTAACCGTTTTAATATAAAATATATTAAATACAAAACCAAAAGACAGTTCCATATTATTTTATATGTTGACAAATCTTACTTAAATTCTCATAAACGGTTGAAAGTCTCAAATACAACAATTTATAATACATATTGTCGCGAGGCGCTTGTTATTTGGCGAAAGAGACAGAGAAAGAATGGGGTGTGAAAGAGAGGGATTGCACCCAAGCCACTCCTGCTGACCGATGAGCGCTGGGCGCTTGCCGAGAGAGAGTGAGAGAGCAACAGAGGGAGAAAGAGACGGAGATAGTCTGGACGTCCTCGCTCCACCACGAAAGTCCGTGAAGCTTCGGAGAAACTTCGGCAAATTTGGAGAAACGATGGTTTGGTTATAAAAGCGATTGGACTGGACAGGACAGTCAGGCTTCATCCTTACAGCAGCATAAGCTAAATTACAAAACTCCAAAAGAGCGCTTTGGCTACAAAATTTACCTCATTTTAGAATAATAAAACACCAGGGTGTAAACAAAAAAGTGGTTTGGCATCCTGTACAAAATTAAAGAGGAGCAAAAAGCTACCTCAACAAAATTTTCTTCAACAAAAATATCACATCACCCTACAAATATCACAATTAACAACCTGCGGTCAGACCCAAAACCTGGGTGGGTACGCAGCAAAAACCTTCTGGCTGTTAACAGCCTGTCAGTACACGACTTGGACTTGGACTTGGAGGACAGTCAGTGTGCAGTGAGAGCTGCTAGAGAGTGATCTGTGGTCAGTTTTCGTGTGGACACTTAAACTGTATCGAGTTGCGAGTTGAGAACTGATAAACGAGTAGTGATTTGAAACTGAATTCTTTTGTTTGTTTACGTTTGGTAAAACCACGAGAAACTGTGGTGGTATATTTTACGTTATTCTGCTGCCAAGGGCTGTACAAACTGTCCCTCTACGGAAATAAAGATAATTTTGAATTTCTGCAAACTTGACTTTTAATTTTACGAACCCGCAAAGTCACAGTATATTAAAGATCAATGAGTACATGCTGAATATATAATTAGCAATAGTGAATGAAAAAACTTAATGTAGATAATTTTAAACTGTAAAATAATTGGAAACCTAGAGTCAGACTGAAAAATTCAATGCCATTGCCGGGATTTGAACCACGGATCTTCTGGTCTCCAACAGCCGCTCTAACCATTTGAGCTACGAGGGCTGTTCAATAAAGAATGATCTTTTTTTTTGACAACGTACCTTTACTCATCCTCATAATTTTGATGGTCCTTCTCAAAATTTTCTCCCCTAATTACGATGCACTTCTCCCATTGTTTCTGCCGGTCTTTAAAGACATGTTGGAAATTATTTTTTGAGAGATTCTTCAAAATCGACTCCGCAGCCTTAACCACTGCTTCTGATGATAGATAATGCCTCCCACGAAGGCATTTCTTCAAGTTAGGGAACAGAAAATAGTCACATTTGGCTAAATCCGTACTATAAAGAGGGCGAGGGTTGTATTTCACGTCGATTTTTGCAAGATATTCAGCAACAACTTTCGCAATATGCGGCTGCGTATTATCGTGGTGCAGTATCCAGCCTGCTTCACGGAAATGTGGTCTTATGCGCCTAATGTGGACTTGCAATGTTTTCAGGACATCCCGGTTGTCCAGTTACTGATGTGCGTGCAGGTACATCATGCTGATAAACCATTCCATGAATATCAAAGAATGAGATGACCATAACTTTCCCAGCACAAGCAACCACTTCTGCTTTTTGGGGGGTTGGTGATGAAGGAGGTTTTCACACTGAGCTTTGCTGTTTGCTCTCAGGATCAAAATGATGTAGCCAAGTTTCATCCTTCCTCTACCATGAAATTTAACTGCATGCAGACCTGCATGCGAATGTCCTTTTGTTCGGGAATCAACAGTCTTGGAACACATCGCGCACAAACACGTCTCATGTGTAATGTTTCTATCACCAATGAAATGTTCAGTATTTCAGAAAGGTATCTTAAGGTAATTCTTCGATCCTCTCTCACAATGGCAGCAGCGCTGTTGATGTTTTATTTCGTAAGAGCAGTAACTGAAGCACCAGGGCTACCTTCCTTTCAAATTGTCTCCCCTCTTTAAACATTTTAAACCACCTTCAAGTTGTGCTGTAGGGAAGAACAGACTCTCCATAGGCCTCCTGTAATATTGTATAGGCCTCAAATGAAGATTTGTTGAGACGAAAGAAGAATTTCAAAGCCGCATATTGTTCCTCGCGTGTTACCACCAGTGGTAGGCGATACTGAACATGTCTGAACTTGCCTGGTTTTCACAGACGGGAAGCAGGAGTACCAACAATGAAACTACTACGGCGTGTTTGTTTCACATTAAGCTAACAGAATATAATAAGATTGAATTTTAGTGCGAAAAGTTATGACTAAAAAAATTATGATCATTTTTTATTGAACGGCCCTCGTACTATGGCCAACATGCCAACATGACAAATTCTCCAACTGACTCGTGTTTTTCCCGGTAAACCACTTAGGAGTTCTCATCTTAATGGCGACTTACAACATGTATGTACTTTAAGGCCCGGGCTTTATAGTTAACCACTATTAGGTCAATTAATGGAAAGTAATTGTTCTTTCACACTGGCAGTATGTAGGCTAAAGTATGGAAAGGTAGAGTCAAACTGAAAAATTCAATGCATTGGCCGGGATTTGAACCACGCATCTTCTAGTCTCCGTCCAGCCGCTCTAACCATTTGAGCTACTATGGCTAACGTGCCGACATGTTTCTTACGATATACCTTAAAATCATCCTTAGCTTTTAAGTGTAGGAAACTATCACTTTCAGTGCCCCCCTCGATAGGGTGGGGGTAGCGTGCCTGCCTCACGTTCAAGAGGTTCCGAGTTCGAATCTCGGTCAGGGTGGGTTACCTGGATAAGGTTTTTTCCGGAGTTTTCCCTTATCCTGCATGACGAATGTTGGGTAACTCCAATCTCTATGGACCCTGGGCTCATTTGAGCACCATTTCACCCATTCCATTCATCGTCCGATATGACTTAACGCTGGAGGACGTAAATTACTACAAAAAAGCTATCACTTTCAGCGGTAGTTTAAAGAATTTAAAGGTTTAAAAACAATCCTGAAATTAACCAGCGTTCTTAAAACATCATTGGAAAATTGAATGGCCTAATTACAAAAATATAAATTCTGCAGGACTAACTTAACAAGTGTATTATGAACATTGCTCTTAAAATGTAGGATTTACACAAGTTGATAATATCTCACAATTTTTAGATTATCTGACATGAACTATCCTGAGATAAAGCATTTAAACGTTTTGCATCAGACTCTGGTAGTCTTCTTGAAGACTGAATTTCAAGTGAAGAATATTCTCCAGCAGAAATGGGTCACACTATTTTTGCTCTGTTTACTTTGTCTCTTAAAACTGAAACAAATAAACATTTTGGAATTATTGTTTATTTCCACTTGTTTCTTTTACTTTCATTAACCTGCAAGTAGAAGTGACGTTACTGTAATCTCTAATGCATAAGTCGAATTACAGGCTCCAAATCGCGTTCTGAGCAAAACTGTTGTCATACTTAAAACGCATTAACACTAATATATTAGTAACGAAATCAATGTTTATTAAATAAGACAACTAAATGATATATGTGCCTCATAGGCCTCTCCTACATTATTATTATGTTTCTATCATGGCCGTTGATTCTGCAGCAACATTTACATGAAGAAAGCCAAGATATACCCTAAGAAAAGTCAGCTAACTAAAATAAAAGTAGCCTTTATGCAGGCGTTTCAGTTTGTTTCTCTTGCATCTGACAACAGGAGCAAGAAGCACCTCGTTAGTTGCGTTGCTCCCAGTACCCTTTCGCCCCCTCTTCCACATATTCACAGCTACTCCTGGCAGATTTATAAGGCAAGAGCTTTAAAACAACTCTACGTGCTCCCTTCCGCATTGCGCACGCACATTCTGTTTCCCGGAATGCGTCTTGAACCTCTGGCTTTACTAAGGGCGGTAATAAAACAATTGCCGCTATCATTTACCTCCCGCACAGTTTAGCCAGATACTCCACGGAAATAAAGTACACGCCTGGTTACTTATAACCGGAGCATTATCTTAACCTAAGTTAACAACCTCACTGAATGCAGAGGTAAAAATGCGACCCAGACTGCTTTAAATAGTTTCCTTTTCGTGTAATATATCGGTGAGTAAATAACCATAATATATGCACTTATTCATAAAGCAACAACTGTTTTGGACGTATTTTTCGAGGAGTGTGCTCTGGCTTAATTTCACCTTGCTTAGTTCACATAAAGGAAATCCTGAGTACACATATGCATTTCTAAAAATGCCCTTTTATTTTGGGAAAACGTTTTCTACTTAGGAGAAGTTCGTGCAGTATCCACCGGTTAAGTTTTTTGACTTTACTCTGTAACTGGTGTGGTTAATCGGAATCGAACTATATTATTCTCTTACCTCAAGATTGCCTGCCTCGGTAGTGTAGCTGGTAGCGTGTCTGGCTCACGTTCAAGAGGTCCCGAGTTCGAATCTCGGTTAAGGTGAGTTACCTGGATAAGGTTTTTTCGGGGTTTTCCCTTATCCTGAAAGACGAATGTCAGGTAGCTCTAAGCCCCATGGACTCCGGACGCATTTGAGCATCATTTCAAGGACGTAAATTAAACCCAAAAAGACCTCAAGTCATATTCTATAATGTAATAACTTTTATTTTGTATTTATAGTACTTTATTACATCGAAAAGAATAAAACTAGAATTATAAGGCTTGTAGAAAGTGTCTTGTAGTATCGGCCACTGCCTTTTCTGTTACAATATAGATTGTCAGTGATACATTGCACTGCCACATATAGATCCATAGTAGAATTCAAAAGCATGGGAAATTATTGTCACTATTTCTGCTCAATTCACAAATATTTAGCTCACTGGTTTACAGAGATCTCAAATATAGCGCTCCTTTAGGCCTCATAATATCTTCATTGTGCTAAGAGCTGCACTAACCACCATCAAGCACTCACAGTAAAGAATTGAATAGAGGAAGAAGATATCCGACTGTAGCCCACGTTGATGCACAAGCTTCTACTGCTTAGTGGGAACTTCTGCCACATGGAGCCGAAAAGGGAAACGACAGTAGTAGCCGGAACTGCATGCCGGCCGATCCTGCGGGACTCTCCCCTAATCCAAGGCAACCTTAGGTTATATTAACCCTATATAGGTAGTTTCAAGAGCACTGCGAGTATATATACTGCAAAACACTAAAAATTAAGTGACAGAAGTGTGGCGAATATGCCCTTTTAGTGTCTTATGTGTCTTTTCGTTCTTTAAATTGCTTTACTTCTGCATATACTTTATTGGTTAAGTATGAAACTTTTATCATTTATGATTTGAAAGTGTCAATACATGTATTGTCGTTGCAATTTCATCTCGAATTTTGGGTGGAAACAACCAACTTCTACATTAAGCATGTAGTACACAGAGTAAAAATGCATATACAATTCGTTGAGCGGGTAATAATAATAATAATAATAATAATAATAATAATAATAATAATAATAATAATAATAATAATAATAATAATAATAATAATAATAATAATAATAATAATAATAATAATAATAATAATAATAATAATAATAATAATAATAATAATAATAATAATAATAATAATAATAATAATAATAATAATAATAATAATAATAATAATAATAATAATAATAATAATAATAATAATAATAATAATAATAATAATAATAATAATAATAATAATAATAACAATAACAATAACAATAACAATAACAATAACAATAACAATAACAATAACAATAACAATAACAATAACAATAACAATAACAATAACAATAACAATAACAATAACAATAACAATAACAATAACAATAACAATAACAATAACAATAACAATAACAATAACAATAATAATAATAATAATAATAATAATAATAATAGTAATAATAATAATAATAGTAATAATAATAGTAATAGTAATAATAATAGTAATAATAATAGTAATAGTAATAATAATAGTAATAATAATAATAATAATAATAATAATAATAATAATAATAATAATAATAATAATAATAATAATAATAATAATAATAATAATAATAATAATAATAATAATAATAATAATAATAATAATAATAATAATAATAATAATAATAATAATAATAATAATAATAATAATAATAATAATAATAATAATAATAATAATAATAATAATAATAATAATAATAATAATAATAATAATAATAATAATAATAATAATAATAATAATAATAATAATAATAATAATAATAATAATAATAATAATAATAATAATAATAATAATAATAATAATAATAATAATAATAATAATAATAATAATAATAATAATAATAATAATAATAATAATAATAATAATAATAATAATAATAATAATAATAATAATAATAATAATAATAATAATAATAATAATAATAATCATCATCATCATCATCATAATCATCATAATCATAATCATATCACATGAAACCATTTAACAATTGAATGAACGTTTGCTAAGTTATACCATTCTGATTGAGATGCAGGAATATCGCTATGACATCACTTTTCTTTCCTTATCTTCGTAGAGCATATAAGGGAAATATATCCAAGCATTGCACAGCCAAATAAAATAAATCAGTTAAAAGCCTAATAAACTTTTTAAACAATTACTACAGCATCTCTTATAGGCATATTAGCACCAGATATAAACAAGTAGCAAGGCTCCACCGGAAAGCAAAACATAAGTCTCGAGGGTCAGCTATACATTTATCTGCCCAAATGGGGCATTATAGGCTGGTAAGCAACAAATATGCCCCTTTGGGGGGTAACAGAATCAGCGCAATTTATAAAATGCCATTAGCCAAGTTTGATCTGCATCTATTAACAATATGTATGCTTGCTTTTGTAATAATAGCTTTATCAGTGGAATCTCACATTGTTCTTTGGGATTCGGATTGGAGATTTCACTACGAAGGGGATTTGGTACGTAGGCCACCATGCTGGGACCATTGTTCCTATGTCCCCAAGTGGGGGCACCTCCGGGAGGAAGGATAAGGCGAAGGAGACAGAGGGCAACCGTCCCAAGGAACCACGACAGTACAGAGGGCAGGGTCCCTACGCTATACTTGGACAGACTTCCCCGACAGGCCAGGACAACGAACTCGCTCCCCCACAGTGGGACGGCAACGAGCACAGCAACCGAGCCCTAGTGGTTCCAGGCAGGCGATCCGAGTCCCACAGGTCCCTGACTGGTGGTCCCGAAATGGTCCCAGCAGATGAGCTGATACCGTCAACCGACCTACTGGAAGAGGAAGTAGTTGTCCTCAGAGAATATCAATCTTCCATGCACCGCCGAGACACCCGCCGACACTTCTTCCCTGAAAGAGACCACCAGATGAGAGATGATATGAAATATTAATGGAGATGAAATGGAGGGACAGGGAATTCAGGGGATGTAATTAACCTACCAGCATTCGCCTAACGACCCGGGAAACCCCGAAAAAACCTTGGGTGAGGTAGGTCAGCCACGGGAATTGAACTCGGGTCCCCCGAATGAGGGCCACAGACGAAACCGCCTGAGCCATCCAGCTCGGTACATTGTTCTCTGGGTATGAACACCACGAAGCGTACATACAAAAGACTACTTTCTCTATCCACTCGATACGTGGAGAAAATGCACTGCATTGCGCCCAAAATGTTACTACTGAGGAGTATATATGTTTTAAGTAAATCTGAGTTCAGAAAAACATAAAAGACACCTTTATATGCATGTGCCGGTAGTATGCATGAGAAGAAAGTGCATACTTCAGAAGTGAATTGCGTAATAACTCCCAAATGAGTTATTTAGGTTCAAATAAGACAATAAGATTTTCAAGTAAATCACCCAACTCTCCTTTACAACGAACATTTTTCTAACATTTTAGTTTCCTCAAAAACGGCTTTAATGATCTGGTTCAAAATACCATATTTTAAGATAATTACATGAAAAATAAAATGTATATATTAAATATTTGGTAAAAACCCGTGAAGTTATCGATCTCAAAGAATTTTGCATACTTGTGTGTTGTTGATAAACATTAAGAGATGAAGAAAAAAGTAATACACAAAAAGGTAGTAGATCCCTTTAAAGCAAAAAGTCAATTTGAAATATTTTTTATACTCTAAGACTTTCCCAAGATACCTGTTATTCTTTGTTTTAAATGTACGAGTCATTTTTAAAAGATTGTCACCTTTCAAGTGCTTCTTAGTGAGCGGGATGGCTCAGGGGGCTTCGGGAGGTCCAGATTCGATTTCCGTGGCCAATCTACCTGACCCATAAGCTTTTCCGGGATCTTTTCCGGGTCAGCAGTTGAATGCTGGGTTGTTTAATTACATCCCCTGAATTGTCTGTCTCTCCATTTCATCTCCATTATCATTTTACACCATCTCTCATCTGTGATGTTTTTCAGGGTAGAAGTGTCGGTGGGTGTCTCGGCGTTGCAAGGCAGGATGATGCTCTTGGTAAAACTTCCTCCTCCGGCAGGACGTCTCCGGTCTCCGAACCCGGGTAGGATGGGACGCCGGTTTATTGACCTGCTGGGGAGTTTCCAACCGGTTAAGTTTAGGGACTCTACAGTGTAGTGGCTCCCTGGGACGGCCAACCTCTGTGTCCTCTCGGCTGATCCTTCCTCCCGGGGATGTCTCACTTAAGGGCATAGGTACATTATAGCAAGTTTGGACTTCCGTGCCGAATTCCTTCCGGTATAGTCCAGAGTATATGTTTATTTTGAAGAGCATAACCGTTAGATAATCTATGAAGTGGCTATACTTCATTCAGCCTGGTATTAACTTGGTTCAATGATTTTCTGTTGGTATAATGGTTTGAGCTGTAATGCGCATTTTAATCTTCAGTCGCTGCCGAATAGAAAAAGAGCTTTAACCCTCTCTTAGTTTTATTGCATTGTCCTCTTCTGTCATTTCCCTGTAATTCATTTCTTTTTTTCATGTTCTGTAACGACTTCCTAGTACTTCATATTATACCGGTTCTCCGAATTTATCTTTCTCTCTTTATTTATAAATTTGTCAGAAAATAAATTTCTTTCGACTGCTTAGAAGTCATTAACCAAACGTCATGGACAGCGCAGCTATGGTTCCTGAATTCATTTGTATGTGCTCTGCTTTGACAAACAAAAAATGCATATGACGATTTCACCGAAATACAAGCTCAAAGATTTTAAATGTGTATAAAAAGAAATAAATATAACAGAAATAAGCAATTAAATAATGTAACAAAAATAAATCTGCATGGAGTGACAGAGTAGATAGCCGTAAACCACAAGACTTGCATTAGGGGTCACGGATTCGACTTCCGTTGATCGTTCAAATTTGTCGTGGTTTTCCCTTGTCTGCGGATGTATGCTATGCATCATTCCCCTCTCATTCCATTTCCTTCTCAAACTCAAACTTTTAATGCTTCTAGGTTTGATGGCACATGGCGGTGCCAATAACGTGGATGCTTGATGAAAGGAAAAACACTATAAGCCAGCTTATTCGAAGGTTCGTTCATTGCCAAAGGTCATTCTAGCAGAAGGACAAGACTTCGAGCGAAAATCCTAGAGACCTCCGCACATCATTGTGGTTTGTCTGCGGGGTGTCTCTCTCCGCTGTGTAACGTATAGCTATAACTGAGTGAGTGAGTGAGTGAGTGAGTGAGTGAGTGAGTGAGTGAGTGAGTGAGTGAGTGAGTGAGTGAGTGAGTGAGTGAGTGAGTGAGTGAGTGAGTGAGTGAGTGAGTGAGTGAGTGATCGATAGAGTGATCTAAAGAATGAATATAAAATTTAATTGTAAATCAAGCAGATATTTTAGAGATTTTCAACGAATCTTGCACAAGAGATGAAAATGTTCCAAAAACAAATAAATAAAATCATTCGATTAAAGGTGGCTCTACGGTTTCGAAAGTACCTGCCACTAGCTATTAAAATGGCATACAAATTAAAGTCCTTTCAAAGAAAAAAATAAATAATACAAAAGAAAGACATGTAAAATTATGCAAATATGAGAAGAATATATATAATCCTGTTTTTGTTTTCACAGGTACGTTAGTTACCTTCTTCATCTCGATGTATTTTAAGTAAGACCTGAACCAAAATTGACTGCAGAAAAAATTTAGGGTTCATTAAAATGTACAGCTTATGTCAAATGATTCTATTTGTTTCTCCAATATTTTGCAAAATAATAAAAAATTTAAATGTATTCCAGTTAATCTTCATTTTGGTATACAAACTTCATGTGAAAGAGTGCAGTTTGGTTTCGCTCCATTAGCCCATTACCACAAAATGCTACTTTAGATACAGTGAGCGCGGTTACTACATTTGCCATACAATAAAATTTGAATTCTTTTCTAGCCACTTATTAAGGAAATATGATGAATAAATGGATTAGTGTACCAGATGGCCAAACTGTCCCGTCTTTCTGGTAAGCAGATATCCCTTGGTGCGTTAGAAAATTTGGAGAACGCAACGGGGTAGATCTAGTTAAACGGACGGCAGGGAGTGACCGAATTTTGTCCTGCTGCGAGCGACGATAGGTAGTTCATAGGCTGGAGCTTGCCTGTCAGACCGTGATAATACACTACAGCATAAACAACCGTAATATTAGTAATAAAATAACAATGATAATAGATTAACAGCAATAACAGTAAATGAGCAAATTCCACTGAAACACGTGACCGCATTTCTGGATGGCTTTCTTTACGAAGCTTTACAATGATTATTGTCGCCAGGCATTGTTGTGCTGCTGCCGGCCCGTGCTCGGGCAGGAAAGAAAGATACAGATAGAGCGGCCAGCGCGTGGGCGCAGCGCTAAAACCTTGCCGAAAAAGAGAGAGCAACAGAGGGAGAAAGAGGCTAGTTCCACTGTGTTCTCGCTGTCCCACGAAAGACCTTGAAACGTCGATAAGTTTCTGGAAACAATGAGTGGAGGTATAAAAGATGCGCGGTTAGCCAGTCCGGGGCTAGGTGATAACTGATAATCCTGTGGGTGCAGCTGTGTTGTGATTTGAAAGTGAATTCTTTTGTTTGTTTACGTACGGTGACGCAACGAGAGACCTAGGAGATTGCCTGTTCGTATGACGCATCATTTTAGAGCCTGTAAGGGTTGTTCAAAACGTATTTTTACTTGAAATAAAGAGCAGTGTAAAATTCTACAAACTAGACTTTTAATTCTACGAACCCACAAAGTCACAGTATAGTTCGTAACGTTAGATAATAGAATCGTAAGTCGAGTGTAAAAGGTCTGGAATGCTGCACTCACATGACTTTCTTTACGCTTGAAAAGCTATTTCTTTTTTTTTTTTTTTTTTCTAATTTACGTCCTCCAACATTAAGTCTTATCAAACGACGAATGAAATGGGTGAAATGATGCACAAATGAGCCCAGGGTTAATAGAGCTTAGAATTACCCGACATTCGTCTTTCATGATAAGGAAAAACCCCGGAAAAAACCTTATCCAGGTAACTCACCCTGACCGAGATTCGAACTCGGGACCTCTTGAACGTGAGACATGCTACCACCACGCTACTGAGGCGGGCAATTATTCTTGCAAACGCTTTTTACTCTATAGTTCGTGTCTGTCGGGATAAACGTTAACTTATTCCTAATTTTCTAGTAGGTGCAAGGGTAATATGGGAGCTCAGTAGGTTTAATGGATAGTAAACTCTTTTTTTCTATTTACTTATTTTTATTTATTATTTGTTATATAATTTACGTCCTCCAACATTTAGTCATATCGGACGATGAATGAAATGGGTGAAAAGATGCTCAATGTGTCCGGGATCCAGGGAGCTTATAGTTACCCGACATTCGTTTTTCAGCATATGTGAAAACCCCGGAAAAAGCCTTATCCTGGTAACTCACCCTGACCGAGATTCGAACTCCAGTCAGTCAACTCTTTACAGAGCTGGTATATAAACAAATGCAATGCTAGCTGTCCTGTGTTATACTCTATCTTGGTGAAAGTGTTAGTTTACGTTGAATACAAGTCGCTTATTATATAATAAGTACACGAACTTCCTGTCTTCATTATGTCTTTCCACAATATAATACCTGTAGGTTAGGGGAGATGAGAGTGAAATAGACTTATCATTAATATCCACATATTTGCTGACAATCCTAAAAGAGAACTAAGTTATTTTAGTATGTTAAAATATTCTGTAAAACACCGTCAGTAGTTCAGGAATACTCCTTGGGATTTAACCTATTTATAATCGACTGGAGCACCCCTCTTTCATACAGAATGTGTCTACCAATAATGCAGTAATGGTAACACTTATTTTCCAGTTATTCACACAATTAGTTTAATTAGACAACAAGATATAAAATAATAGCATTTAATTAATTTAAGCATAAACATTAGAGACAATTTAAGAATGCATCTCATAAAACTTGAAGATAATGGGGAAATAAGTCGGGGTCCCTCCAAACTGCACCAAATGCCTGAAATATCCTAGCGGTCTTTGCTCTATACCGTTTGTCCCCCCGTATGCTCCTGTGACGTCTAATGTAGAGGTTCTGTTATATGAAGGTTATTTGAGACTGCAGACAAGCAAATGGCAATACACTATTCTGCACGATTCTCTAGTGGAATACAGATGACAGAGAAACGAAAGGGTATATCCACACGTTGCTGGTATTTCCACCAACCGAGTTTTCATCTTGGTCGAAGCAATATGAAACTGTCTTTTATATAAAGAATTATGTTTCGAGGTAACACAGGGAGAGTTAAAATTCGAGTTGTACCGATTTGTAAATAAATATAAAAGAGTAAAATTATATTATAGAGGGGGACATCTGGTGCACTGCGATCCAAATAGATTATTGCGGCTAACATCCCTCAGGAGGAAGGGATGATGTGAGACATCATGAAGCTACAAAGAAGCACGAAAGCCTCTAACAAGTGCTGAGATTTCATTTCGGCGCTAAGAACCGGTCGCAGCCACCAACACTCCGTTTCCGGTGTCAACAAGCGTCACTCTCTTGTAAGGTCAGCAAGCTGTCCAGCGCCGAGACCAGCAATTGCAAGCGCAAGCAACCACGCCATTTACCCCATATCACCATACATCACGAGTCTGAAAGCACAACGGAAAGGTGATAAAGAAATGGAATGAAGGGAAATGATGTAAACAAAATATTTGTGTGAAGGTAACCACCCCAGCAATGTTGACCTAATGGCAAGACAAACGTCGAGCTCTATCTTTCCTCAGTAACCTGGAGGCCAATTGGATCGAGAGCGTTTCCATTAGGGAAATACCTATTTTATACAAGGCCCCCCTTTCAGTGGAGATGGATACGCCACTTATGCCCGTCAACCCTGCAGGAAGACTATCGAACAAGCCTGGTAGTGGCGAAAGTTTCTAGCTCACCAAGGACAAGCCATGAAAAATCCAAGTCAGAATACGTGGTCGATGGGGATGTCGTCATCTCTTGAATGGCATACGTTATCGTGGCCCTATCTCACTCTGTTAAATAAATATTAAAAAAAAAAGAGAGAGAGAAACGACATTTTTATATTAAAAACACGTTTTCTACTGATTTCGGAGGAACGTATGGAGTTTAAAAATGCAATAAATTCAGAATGATATTTGATAGATATTCAGAAGGAAAAACAGATGGACTGTTCAGGTGTTCGGGATATAATTTTCAGAGTTGGTGGCCAAGCAAGGGGAACAGAGTGATCTGTTTTTTTTTTTTTTTTTTTTTTTTTTGGTAATTTACGTCCTCCAACATTTAGTCATATCGGACGATGAACGAAATGGGTGAAATGGTGCTCTAATGAGTCCGGGGTCCATGGAGATTACAGTTACCCGACATTCGACTTTCAGGATAAGGGAAAATCCCGGAAAAACCTTATCCAGGTAACTCACCCTGACCGAGATTCGAACTCGGGACCTCTTGAACGTGAGGCAGACATGCTACCATCTACGCTACCGAGGTGGGCAGAGTGATCTGAATGATGGACCTTTCTCTGAAAGGGATGGACAAATATTTGATAGTTTGGGAATATATTGCACGCAGTAAAGATTTTAAGTAATTTAAGAAGGTTTATAGCACACACATATTAGATATCCATAATATATGACCCTTTATTTGAAGTTACATCTATATTAACTCGTCTTGCAAACACACGAAAAAACTTATGGATTAACATTTGGAACTCTATTTAAAAGGGTGTCTTTAAAAGGATATTGGTAATTAATTATTAACGTTCCATTTCCTAATTTTTAAGGTACAACAGAATGATCACATCAATATGACTAGCCAAACATGGGCTTGTCTCTTTCTTGAGTTGGCGAAATCAGACCCAAGAAATGTATGAGGAAAACTGAATGAAGCTATTCGCATCTCTTTATTAATGAAGGACTAATCTCAATCTTTAATTGTATTCATATTTAATTCTTCTGCTATAACGCATCTGTTATGTTGTGACACACAGAAATATTATGTACAGTTTCCTTTACACTAAATGACATGTCCATTTCGTCTATTGCCTCGGCACTCCTTAGGTGAAATTTCCAGCGTGACCAACCAGGGTTATTACCGAAGAAGGAAAATCTGTAGTTAACAGGTTCGGAAATATTCATTTCTTTCACACCACCGTGTGTAGGCTAAGGTTTGAGTGAGTAGGGCCAGAGTGAAAAGATCAATGCCATAGCCGGAATTTGAACCACGGATCTCCCGATCTCCGTGCGGTTGCTCTAAACCACTGAGCTACTATGATCAACATGCCGACATGACATTAAATTTTCGAACTGACTCGTATGTTTCTCAGTAGACCACTAGGGGTTCTCATATGCTATGAGACACGCACTTTTTGTGACGACTTACTATGCTGCAAGTACTTAAATCCCAGGCTTCATAGTTAAACCACTATGTTTTTATTTTAGATAAATATTTAGAATTTTTAGAATATTTATTTTAGGTAAACATTTATAATATAAAAATTTTAGAGCAACCGCAAGGAGATCGGTAGATCCGTGGTTCAAATCCCGGCTGTGGCATTGAATTTTTCAGTCTGACTGTACTCATCCAAACCTTAGCCTACACACGGCCAGTGTGAAAGAAATTATTATTTCCATCTATCTACCTAAAATAAAAACATATTGGTTTAACTATAAAGCCAGGGACAGTATAGTAATTTGCCACAAAAGGTGCGTGCATATGAGAACCCCTAATGGTCTACCGGAAAACATAGTCACTTGGAGAATTTAATGTCATGTCGGCAGTTGACCATAGTATCTCAGTGGTTTAGAGCAACCGCAAGGAGAGAGGGAGATTCGTGGTTCATATCCCCACTATGGCATTGAATTTTTCAGTCTGACTCTACTCATCCAATAGGTTGGGTCTGCTCACGCTTATAAACTGAGTCAGGAGAATGTGTGGCGCAGAATTAATCAAGCAAGTAATGGATTGGCCCAAAGCTTTGGCGCCTAATTAAGTGAAGGTTTTAGAAGCAAGATAAAATATTTTGGAAATTCGTTTTGTAATTTTCAATAAAGCATTATGTGCTCTAAAAAGCGGTGTGTTTAGTTTGTTTATTTTATATACTGTATATTCTTTTAAGGCCAGTCAAAGTAACAAAATGGAGTTTTAAGTCGACAACAAAGAGCAATTAAAGATCTCGCAATAGCTTCTATGACTTTGGCACCTCGATTAAGTCCAAAAGATAGAAAGCGTTGAATGTCCTCTGTGTTTGACTTCACACTCCATTTTAGAATCCTTAAAAGAATAAACAGTGTATATGTGCAAATATAAACTAAACTATTCTTTTGAAAAGTGCATGAGTCTCCATCGAATAAAATAACAGGTATTGTAAAAAATTATTGTAAAGAAATTGTAAAATTTTGCATCATAATATTCACTTAAAAATCACAAGGATTTATGGACAAACCAGCAATTGTAACAAACATTTTAATACTATTAATTACTCCGTCCTTAAACATTCCCCTCTATGCCTCAGCTTAAAGAGCATTTGAACGTATTTTGATATACTCCGTATACCTATCTCATTAATAATGGTTTGAGTCTATAAAATGTGGAACTATATAAATATTTATTAGGTTTGAGAGCCACAGTATCAGAGTGTTCTAGATATGCCATGAGCTTGAGATTATAACATTACTTTTGAATTAACGTTTCATTGATCGAGAATCCAGCAACTTAGTGACAGAATGACATGAACTGAATAATGCAGTACGTATATCAGCAGAAATAACTGAGTATTTAGGTCGCACATTTTCTCAACCGCCCTAAATTATTTTAGCCGGCTAGACGGTGAATTTTTCACTATTAGGAGTGAATGACCGCATGAATACTAAACAGACTCTCCTAGTTATCCAACTTTGAAGAAAAATATACGATGTGATCAAATGCACCGGAAAATGCTCCGTGTGATCCTTGTATCTATCAGTCGCCTTTATTTTTTAAATATATGTTTCTGAAACAACCTAGGTCAAACACGGACATGACTATGTGCATCCTAAAGCCAATATGCATATTGAAAGGGTTCCCTAACAGAGATGCGATAGGAAGAAAAAGAAGCGCCGTAACAACTTTAGCTTATATAAAACATACGGTAAGAAATCCTCGTAAGAAGAGTCATGTATTCTCCGAAAAATACTGGGATTCATTGAAACATACTCCACCAAGCGTGTATGAGAGGGTATCGTAAAGTTTTAATTATTACCCTTCAAAACATGTGATGGAGAGTATGTGTTGATATGTGCTTATTAGTTCTGCTCTACGTAGTTATCATCCAGATCTACACATTTTTCCCAGCGTTTCTTGACCTTCGGAATACCTTGATTGTAGAAGTCTGCAGAATTCGCCTAAAACCACTCTTCCATTTCATTAATGGCGTCATTTGTGTTGTGAAATTGGCGAACACACAACGGCACAACGGATTCTTCATTTCAGGGAACAAGAAAAAGTCACTTGGTGCGAGATCGGGCGAATAAGGCGGCTGCTGTAAGGTCTCAAAGCCACATTCCCTTGTTTTGTCAACTGCAACTTGAGATGAATGAGCTGGTACATTGCCAGTCAGAAGACGAACACCTTTGGAGAGCATACCACGTCGTTTATTAATCAGAGCTGCTCGTAACTTGTCCAGAACATTGCAGTAGTATCTGCCAATAATGGTTTGACCCTTGGCAAGAAAATCTGTAAGGATAAGTTCACGACAGTCCTGGACAACTGCCAGAAACAGTGCATTCCTTTCTTTGTTTATACAAAAAGGGAAGGCCAATAACCCTTATGGCCATTCTAAGGGGCAAGCAGCAACGGAAGCTGTCCCATTATTTGCCTCGAAACCTAGCAGAGAATCCGGAGACACTAAGCTTACGTATTTTATTGTCTACGCGATTTTATACATATTTTATACATAAGACACCTTCTTGGAAATATTATTATACAAATCATAGTATTTACTATTGATATAACTGTTTTCATAATTGTTAATAATTCTTGAATTAATAATATATAATAATCTTTATGTCATTTTAGAATAATGGGCAGGCGGAAATATTACTAAATATGATAGACCAGCGATCCGAAATTTCTCTGGGCTCGCCAGAGGACAGCCTTCGAGCTTTCCTTGGTTCCTTCTGAAAGGAAACCTCTAAGTCATCCTCTGGCGTTTTTTGGCGAATCAGTGCTGAGCACTTCCCAGCTGGCTCGTCGAGCTAGTTTAGGGAGTTCTACCCGTTTCTGTTGTTTATGTCGTCCTTTACTGCAGCATACACGTTCCTACCGTGTTTAGGTACAGACGACTCTATTATGGGTCGAGATGCTAGGTGTTCCCTTCTACCTCTGCTTCTAATACACCAAAGCTCATAGTGAGTGAATCAAAGCTCCTTCACTGGCAACTGCACTCTTTCCTAATGTAGTTATCAAACGATGTTCATTGCTGAATCATACTACTTAAATTACTCTATAGAACCCTGCTGCAACGTTGCATTCCAATTTCAAGCATAATTTAGTAGAATAATGGTGCCCAGTCAATATGATTCACTTTCTATGAGACAGATTACTATTTTTCAAATACATACACATACACCAGGCACGCATATACACACTCACGCACTCACAAACATACACATATAAGCCCTCGGCTTTAAGCTTTTTTTTCAGATGCTCAAATTGAATATTTCCGATAAAATCTTTGCATGGATTAAATACAAGAGGTCCTTTACTAAGTAGGTACACAGTAGTGAACCAATCATGCATAAGGATTGATCATATTCACAGATTTTGAAACTAAAAAACATAAGAATGAATTTCGGATAAAAATAACACCTCAAGGAAAGTTTTCTCTGCATTAGAAAATGTATTCGAAAAATTACGGGACATCAGTTCTGTGTCAACTGTATATTCACTACATGCTAGATTATAAATATGGACATATTGTCAGCGTATCACTAAAATTATGTAAAATTACTTTCGATAAAAGTAATGAAAGTTCAGCCAATGTTTTTTTCTTTTTTCTTATATATAGGTATATATGTTTCTTTTTTTTCTTATTTAACCGTTTTTTTATTAATTTCATTTTATTATATATTTTCCTGCCCATTCCCAAGTAGGGACTCGAACCCACGACCCTCTACGCGGCGGAACACTAGAGACATACGCTTTGGCGACCATGGCTACGACGGCCGGCAAATGTTAGGAGAGGAGACGATATGCTTTATACATTTAAATCTGCAATCTTCAAGGCAAAATAGTTTCATCAGGCACTCCTAGGACATTTTTAGTGTTTGTGCCATTACTTTCTCTTGAAACACGTGAAGAACATGCCTTATTATAAAGAAATGAAGCTCCGAAAAACAAACAAAAAAACGACTATTACTCCAATTAGTAAATAACATGGATTCACAGTAACATATGAGGTTCGTATACAATGCCAGGTTTAGGTGTCACTTCCGATGGGCCCATTATTCTAACCTTGAATTTGTTCGCCTTTTTGCCTGGTTCATTTACAAAGACTGGAATATTTTATTTAATACCACGATTTTTTCAGTTCCTTTTTCGTCCAGGCGCTCTATGTACGACAGAACTTAACAGATATCTCTCTGTAGGGAGAGGTTGGCCTTTGTGAAAGGTAACATCGGCTTTAGGAGGCAAAGGGTCCCAGTCTGCTACTTCGTATGTGGTCGCTACGTAGGTCTTTCACTTCATCTGTTCCTCCATGAGATTTTCAGATGTTCAGTAGACCTTCATGTGCTCCTAAGTACCAAGATCAACTTCTTGTTGCTGATGATTATAATCATTATCCCGGTTGACTTTTAGAAACATTAATTCAACTCCTGGACATGTAAAAATGGAGGTAATTTAGGGGGTAATTTTACGTTGCCACGTAAAATTTATTTTATTTAAGCTCTTTTCAAATATTTTCAGCCCGCCTCCGTAGCGTAGATGGCTGCGTGTCTGCCTCACGTTCAAGAGGTCCCGAGTTCGAATCTCGGTCAGGGTGAGTTATCTGGATAACATTTTATCCGGGGTTTTCCCTTATCCTAAAAGACGAATGTAGGGGGTATCTCTAAGCTCCATGAACCCCGGACTCATTGGAGAATCATTTCACCCATTTCATTCATCGTCCGATGTGACTAAATGTTGGAGGACATAAATTTACAAAAATCACACGTTGTCCTAGTACAGGACCAGTATATTTTAACTTTTTAATAGTTTTTGCGAGGAAAATGTTTGAAATTTTTACAGTAATTAACTTGGCGTAGCACGTTTTGCAGTGATCGCAATTTTTAAAACACTACTATCACATTATTGAAATATAAATACATACTAACACTTAAATCTTTAATCTTTATTCTCAATAGTGAAATTAATTATATCATATCTTGAACATTTTAAAAATGTTGCAAAGGCGATAGTATTATCGTTTATTCTATGTGAGTTTCTGCCGAGAATCTGAAGATTAGTTACATCATGTGGAATATTTTTTATGTGTAAATGTGGGGAAAAGTATAAAATGAAAGTTCAGTAAATAATGACTATTGAGGATGAAATATTTCGTAAGAAAATGTTATTTACGTAATTGAAGAAAAGGTTCCAAGTGTCTTTTGGACAAACAAGCTAATTTGAATTTTTTTGGCAATGTTTACAGAGGTTTAGCTATGGGTATGACTAGAAGACAGTATCTTAAAAATTTAAATATAATTTTTATTACTTAAAGTTGTAATTTGCTTAGAATAACCTACTAATTCCTATATAATAGATATTTTATGCTATAAATATTGATATAACCGGAACAAAGTACTTCCTGAAACCAAATGAGGTGATGAGTTAAAGATTGCATTTCAAGCATGACTGAGAATATAATTTATAATAAAAGATTAAATGCATCTCAAGCCTGAACGTAATGTATGACTATGGAGGGCTGTCGGTTAAGTCATAGAGATTTATATTTTTACGAAAACCTTTTGAAATTACCCAGCACTTTGTTCTGAACTTTTAACTCTCGTTTTGGTAAGCCTGTACCTTTTCGCTCCATAAATGTACCACTAAAAGTATTAACCTATATCGTACATATTCCTCTATATTGCAGAAGCTCTCGCTCTAACTATGTAACGTTAAGTACATAAGAGTTAAAATATTGTCTGGAAGAAGCCTGCACTCGGAGGACCCGTGTGAGTTATAATGGCGGTTGTTTTCTAAAGTCACCAAGGAGGCGCCTCATCTGGTGTGTGGTGGGCTTAGCGGGGACATTAAAGAACACGCAGTCCACCACTCTCATCTGGTTAATGGTCAGCACCAGTCCTGAATATATCTACAGCTACTTCCGAAGTGGAGCATGAGTTTAATGGGGCCATGAAACTCTCATCAAACGGTTACAAAGTTGCGTGTCCTGTATGCGGGATAGATTTTGGGCGCTTAGTTGCCACGGAACCCCAAAACATTCCTCAGCGCCATTTCGCTTCTGGTCTTCAAAATGCACTTTTCCCAAGCAGTCTTCCTCCATGGTCTAACGAATAGCATACAAGCTTCTGTTTAAATAAGTCGCATGTTCAAATCGGCAGAGGTGTATTTAATATATCCTTATTTGTCATATTTAATTGAAATAAGAAGCAAATAAACTGTAATCAGTTTCGACCTGATAGAAAGGTATTTAATATACCCTTATATATCATATTTAATTGAAACCAAAGTATAGGTATATCGGATCAAAGAGAGATATATTAAGATTTCGACCAGTTAAAAGTACGGTAATGGAAATAAGGGAAGTAAACCTTAGGGTCTATTTATGGTTTACAGCACATAAAATAACTTCAAGCCTGATAAAAGGGTCTTATTAAAATTCTTTCACGCTCATATAGAATGTAGCCTTAACGGAGTTGAAATAACATATTTTAAGGTATAAAGAGATAATGAAAAAGGTATAAGATGAGATGTAAGTCATTTAGTTAGAGGTTTCTGATCATGATATGTTTTTAAGAAAAACCAGTTTTCAACGATATTTCATTCCCTTCCACTGCATATTTTAGAAAACCTGTAGATGAACTATATCAAATCCTTTATCCTTTGATGTATTTTTTACTGCAGATCAGGGATTTAACAATTTTACCATTTCACCAATAGTTGCTTTATTAAATTTCATAATAACGCTTCATTTAGGAAAATAATTAAGATAAATTACAGATTATTCCCTATTTGGGATCTCTATACACGATGTATCAAAACAATCTGTTCAGCTTTTTTTGAAAAGAGTTTCTAGTTTTAAAGATGATATTTTGGCTTCAAAGAAATCCATGTTATACGTTAACATAGACAAACCACAAACTTTCTATGCACCCGTTAAAAAGCACTCTGCGTGTTTATTGCTCAAACGACAAAAAAGGATCAGAAGGGTAACTGAAGGGGTAAAATCTTCTAGAATCTGGGCATAGCTTCCTCATTTTAGCCAAAATTACTTATTTTTTGCCCATGTACACATGCCATGTATACATACCGAAGTGTTCGGTTGCAACCTCTTCGTAGCATGAGTTCACATCAGTTAGGAGGTCAAAACGGTATATAAGGTGCATTTACTGGACAATCCAAGTCAAAAATAGTAATAGATGGGTTACTGAGTTAGGTCACAACAGAATTACTACGTATTCATGCAGCATTTACAAATCCGTTATTCTAAAAATAGGGATTATAAAGAGAAAAAAGTATGCTAAACTCATACGGACTGACACATCGTCTAAGTAATAATGATCTACCCATATTTGTGTAAGAGGTCCACGCTCCTCTTTGCTAATAGGCTTATTTAATTTATTTGTTTATGTTAATATTATTTCAGAGAAATTTTAAAAAGTTATTACTTTATGTCATTTACTGGGACTACTTCACAAATATAATGAACAAGAAAAACTTATAAAATAATGTCTCAAACGCTTAGAATTTTTGAACAAGTGTTTTCAAGCGTTAATTTTATACATAAACATAAGATTACAACTGCCAGTAGTATATAATGTAATAAATTATTGTAATATTTTATGTGTACATTTCTCAAACTAGTTGGCCATGTGTTAAAGTACCTACTGTGTACAGTATACTGTGTAAATGTTTGCTTTACAGTTTTACGTCGTTTAACTTGATTGGATTCCTCTTTGGTAGTAGGAAAATTGGGCTGTATGGTTTAATTTTAAGATGACTGGTATTTGAGAAGGACAGTGGTGATAAATAAGGTTAATCATATGGTATATGTAATTCTGAGACAAAATGAACACTTTAACACACAAGTCTATACATGCGGGTTATCAGATATGCCACACCATGCGGTAGCACACCTGAAGGAGGATTCGCCCCGTCGTGAGATCTACGCCCCACACACACGAAATGTTTCTCGCTTCCCTCGGCGTGGCGACTGGTGTTGAAGCCAATCCTTACCTTGATGTGGGAGCGATGAACCTTTCGTCTAAAAGCCGTGAAGGAGATGTTCTCAAAGATTCCTATTAATCTTCTCTCCGGCAGCTTCGGTGAGCGATGAGATTTGAAATTACCTCAGACGTGGTATCGATACAAAAAGGATTTTAATTTTTGTGTAATCTTGAAATAAATGATTAATACTATTTCAATTTTCTCTTCGTTTTAATTCTCTCGTCATCTTTATGCTTTTTACATGCGCGACGTTTTACATTATACTATATTAACTTTCTTCTTTTTATTTATTAATGAAGCAACGGCATTTTATTGAAGTTAATTGTTGTCGCGTCGCATTTTCGTTTTATATTCTAAACTCTTGATAAACGTTCATAAACAGTAAACTTCAATCACTTCTCAAAGTTGCAAGAAGCCTTTCCACCAAAAAGCGTCTACGCTCTTCAAGAGTCCAAGCCAGAAAAAAAATAGGAATAAAATCATTAGTTCTTTAACTTCTTTTGTTGCTAAGTTACTGTAATACTCAATTTTGATTGGTCCTACATCACAACTTGGAATTCCAATAAACCAAAGCATTCGTTGCATCATCTACATGGCCTGCTTGGTTATTAACTTACAATAAATTGCAAATGGCCATGTTTGAATCATACCTTCATATATGTAATATCAGCTTCAACTGTCTTGTTGAAACGAATACGATCTTGTAAAGTAACATCAGTTTAATTGGAAACAGCTCTTCGTTTAGAAAACAATGGAATGAGCTAAAGATAGCACCAGATTCTGACCTTCCAGTTCTATTGCAAGTAAAGAAGGTGATTTTCTTTACAAGAAGAGTAAGGTGATTTATTTCATTATACACAGCATTAGTTCATATGAGGGTATTTATATTTCAGATTCACAAAACAGCACTACAGTTCAGCCGCCCGTTCTTTGGCTTTTACATTTCTCGTGAGGAGGAAGCAGGCTCTTGCCAGTTCTTTAGCGGGAATTTAAAGCAGAGGAACATATTTCACGAACCAGTTACCATATTATTATAATAGCGATAATAATAGGACCTACGGACACTAAAAATCGGAATTCAGGCACTCACAGAATAGTAAAGAAAGTTCACAAGCGCGAGCAACTAAAGCCACGTGGTCCAAACAAATTTAACCTGGCAACCCGGGGTTGAGTTCAAAAGCCACACCTAGCAGCGACAATGCTGATTGGCGCTAGCAGACAGTTTTAACCTCTTGACCACAACACCAGATGTTCAGACTCTCAGTACTACCAACAGAAGAAGTTAGTGTGCGTGAAAGCTGTGAATGAAATATTGGAATAGAGTGGTGTTGTAATGAATATCTTGCATAATAATCAAATTGAAAGTTGGATTTAAATGTTTTAACGGTAATATACTCCTATATTTTCATTCTAAAGATAATTTTGAGGATATGTTTTCAATTGCTCTTTACTGTATGTTGGTACTATAAACCTTCCCCCTCCACCTCCTGCAGCCAGAAAACGTCAGAGCCGGAGATCCAACGGACGTACTGTACTCTAATGTTCGTTACCAGTATCACAAGTGCATTTATTGTGGATGCATGTTCAGGAGACTCAGCAGGAGAATTAAAAATTCTATAACATCCACAAGTAAGATATTACGATTTCAAAGGCATATGTGTGAGTCAATGTTAAATGTATATGGATTTATGTACCGGACATGTGATCCTGCCATGTGCAAAAAAAAAAAAAAAAAAAAAAAAAAAAAAAATTAAGAAAGGTTTACCGCTAATTCAAACTCGGCTCGATCCC
Source organism: Mantis religiosa (assembly GCA_030765055.1). Taxonomy (NCBI): domain Eukaryota; kingdom Metazoa; phylum Arthropoda; class Insecta; order Mantodea; family Mantidae; genus Mantis; species Mantis religiosa. The sequence continues at coordinate 78,511,701 of CM060949.1, forward strand.
ATTTAGGAGAGTAAACAAGATGGGGAAGGAAGGAAGTGTGCATGTGAATAAAGCTTTTTATCCATAAACGGCGGCATCGTTCACTAACAAAACACCACAGCCCCAAATACTTAAATCAGTTCGCCTACTCACCTCTTTTATCTCTCCCTTTTCCCGCCAAAATAGCCATCCCCCTGCAAAGGATATCTATATTATTCCTTTAATATCGTGGGTCAGCCAGTTATAAAATAGATTAAATTATTTCAGCAGTTATTTATAGACAATTGCGCTCTAATTTTGTTAATATCTACAAAATATGATAACATAAAAGTTGGTAAACCAATTTACAGAAAATTAAAATTAATGAAAATGCTGTTGCATATGGACGTGAGAAAAGCAAAGAACTCCTCGGGGAAACCTTTGAACTTAAAATCATTTTATACTTATTAATAGGTAAATGTTTTCAATAATTACGTTAATCTACCTATAGATAGAAAGCATAGGGCCCGCCTCGGTAGAATAGATGGTAGTGTGTCTGCCTGACGTTCAAGAGGTCCCTAGTTCGAATCTCGGTTAGGGTGAGTTACCTGGTTAAGATTTTTTCCAGGGTTTACCCTTATCCTAAAAGACGAATATCGGGTAACTGTAAGCTCCATGGTACCCGGACTCATTTGAGCATCACTTCACCGATTTCATTCACCGTCCTATACGACTTATTGCTGTAGGACGTAAATTACAAATAAACAAAAAAGTTACAAAAACTTAAAGTAACCTAAAATGCTGTTGCATGTGGACGTTTGAAAAGCAAAGAACTCCCCGGGGAAACCTTTGGACTTCCTGTCATTAAGATATGTCGTTTTCCATCCACCCCCCTTTATTTTAAGTCTCACACTCATTCCACACTGTTTTTCTAAAAAAAAAAAAAAAAAGTTTAAAAGTGACTTGAAAGTAAAGTGAATAAATCCTGAAAGTGTTTAAAGCTTTATAATTTAATTGATAAGACGACGTTCACTGAACAAAGTAAATACGGAGCTCCATGGCGACAAAACTACTGTTTTTAGCAACGGAGTTGGAAAGTTGGAAGGGGAAAGGAAAAAGAAACAATATAAAAGGCATCATGGCTAAGGGTAAAGCGGTGTGGTCTCAGCTGGAGTGTGCAGCACACACGCGCGGTCCCCCATCTAATCCCCGGTTATATAATTCGCTTGCAACGCTTTAACGCTGGTAATTATCCGAGTTTATACGGCGAAGAGGGGCCCTAATTAACACAAGTTGATATCTCCGGCACTCTATAGAAAGAGCCGGTAAATCATGCGCGGAGAGGACGAGAAAAAAAGCAGGTCTCTCGAGAGTATTTCTCGGATCTTCTGTCCTAGTGGAGCCTCGTCAGTAAGTTCCTCCTTGTTTCCATTAGATCTGAATATTCTGTGAAGCTGAAGTACAGATATACGGCATTTTAATCTTAACAACCTTACACTTCTCATGCAGGTATTCACGTAATTAACTAAATGATCAATAAAAGGAGGCGGATATATACCAGGTGAGTTAACTACCCCTATCTGTTATTGAATGCATGCAATATATTAAGCAACATATGTGACTTACGCCATTCTTGAATGTCTCCTAATGGATGACGTGTAGAATAGTTTATAGAGGAGGGATAGGTAACTCAGTACGTAAGTGCAGTAAGGGACAGAAATCAATCAGTATGTATGTCGATTCTAAAAACGTCATACCCAGATAAGAAAGCTCAATTAATAATTTTAGAGAGTTTACAAACTTTTATTCATCAGCGTACATTAGCACACAGCTTTAAACACGCCCCTGAAGGAACAGCCTATCACATGCATCAGTTGACAACGTTGGGATTCAAAATGGCAGATTTATACAGTCGGACCATTTGGATTTAAATCATTGGATTAACAAATTTGCATTACACTGTCTTCTTAGATCGTTACTACTTACCAAACAGGAGACCCGGGTTGGTTTGCGATACCGGTGTGGATTTTCTTCCATGGGTAGATCCTGTTCGGAGTAGTCCGTTGCATAGGACCCTTAGAAGCCAACTGAGGAGCTTCTTGATTGAGCAGTAACCAGCCCGGCCGGTAACACCGCATATACCGGTCGGGGAGAACCGATTTGCTGACCACGTCTCACCCTCTCGTACTGCTCCGCAAACATGCCGATCGTATGGGTAAAGACGGGGGACTCAACGGCTGAATGGAAAGGACTGTTGCGTCATGGGGTTAGTTAGTTGGCAGTATATAAAGTTAGGCGTTTTGATAATATTTTGTTTAAGAATGCATAGTCAAAGTCTTATTAATATACACTGCGATCCATATAAACCTGAACCATGTCAATAGGCCATGACTTTTGAACAAATAATAGGACACACGTGCAACTTTACTAGAAAATAATACACAATTGGGAGATTACATTACACTATTTATATCTCAGAGAAAATTTCGTCCACCAGCATCTATAAATGTTTGCACTCGTCTCACCATATTCTCTGAAGCTTTACGGAGAGTATCCTCGCCAATGTTACTTATTTCGGTTCGAATGGATACACTGAAAACATCAGTTATCCGTGACCTATTCTTTTACTCTCTATTTTTAGATACCCCCACAAGAAAGTATCGAGTGAGGTTAGGTCAGAGGATCTGGGAGGCCACAAACTTTTTGAGATTATTCGATTATCAAAGAAACTGGTTACAAGTGCGTGGTGTCATTAGATGTACGGCACGTTGCTCCATCTTGCTGGAAATAACTTTCTCTCAGTTCAATATCATCCAGATGCTTCACAAATATCTTGAAGATACCCATATAAACTTCAGTTTCTACAGTTGTGTCATGTGTAGATGCTGGTAGAGGACACTTCTCACATTTTCTCTGAGATGTAAATAGTGTAATATAATCTCCAATTGTGTATTATATTCTTCCAAAATTGCACGTTTGCTATATTTGGTTTAAAATGTATGGCATATTGAAATGGTTCAAGTTTATTTGGATCGCACTGTACCATAAGAATATCCTTTTATTACTGTCATACAAAGAGCATGCAAATTCAAATTCATCACATAGCGATCTGATTTTTAAATTTATAAGAACTACTTAACCTACTGTTTACCTGTGAACAATGAAATGAAAACTCGTCTCAGTTAACAGAAAGACATTTTTGAAATATTCCTTTTTTGTATAGGAGTGTATACTGAAAATGAGTGAAACAAATTACAATTTTTATAAATGCATCTAAGTACTCTTTACAACTACTTGTTTAGTATTTTCCTTCTGCAAAATACCTGTATGTGGAATCAAACATCAAGGACGTGTTTAAGTTCATTAAATTACACATTATGCAGTTTGGAACTACATGAATACTGCTGTGAATTAATTGTAACGGTGTACCGCTAAACCTATTTCCTCACTAATAATAACGGAATTGTTTAAATAATTCAAATGAATATCTTCAGCGCAAAGGTGGGCGTTTGCGCTACTACAAAGCTATTCCACGACGTTAACGAGATGTCTAAGGGTAATTAAATTGGGCCACCAATATAACCATTCTCTGCCCCATTTGACGGTTCATAATCACATCTCTAGCTGCAATTAAACAGTCTAATGGCCATGTAATTAATTATTGCTCCAAGACAAGAACACGCTACGGACTTTGTCGCGTTCTTTTGTTGGACATACTGGCTCTCGACCATATTGGAAGGACAAATACTACCGACTAAATCTACTTCTTTTTAGCATTAAGTGCTTTTTCGGGATGTTTAGTACCCAGAATGTTTTAGTACCAGTTTTAATTCATAATATATGAGGGCTGTTCAATAAAGAATGATCACAATTCTTTTTTGACAACGTACCTTTACTCATCCTCATAATTTTGATGGTCTTTCTAAAAATAGTCTCCCCTGAATGCAATGCACTTGTTCTAGCATTTCTGCCAGTCTTCAAAGACAAGCTGGAAACCATTTTTGAGAGATCCTTCAAAATCGCCTCTGCAGCCTTCACCACTGCTTCTGATGATGGATAACGCCTCCGACGAAGGCGTTTCTTAAAGTTAGGGATTAGAAAAAAGTCACATGGGACTAAATCCGGACTATAGAGAGGGTGAGGGATGCCCTTCACGTTGATTTTTGCAAGGTATTCAGTAACAACACTGGCAATATGCGACCACCCACTATCGTGGTGCAGCATCCATCACGGAAACGTGGTCTGTTGCACCTGATATGGACTTGCAATGTTTTCAGGACATCCCTGTAATATTGTCCAGTTACTGATGTGTGTGCAGGTACAATATTCTAATAAACCCTTCCATGAATATCAAAGAATGAGATGAACATAACTTTCCCAGCAGAAGCAACCACTTTGGCTTTGGGGGGGGGGGGGTTAGTGATGAAGGAGATTTCCACAGTGAGCTTTGTTGTTTGCTCTCAGGATCAACATGATGTAGCCAAGTTTCATCAGCAGTGATTACGTTTGAAAGAAACTCCGGATCTTCCTCTAACATGAACTTTAACTGCATGTTACCTCCATTGCAGCGGTAGGCGATACTGAACATGTTTGAACTTTCCTGGTTCTCACAGGCGGGAACCAGGAGTACCAACAATGAAACTACTATGGCGTGTTTGCTTCATATTCAGCTAACAGAATATAATAAGATTGTATTTTAGCACGAGAAATTATGACCGTAAAAAATTATGATCATTATTCATTAAGCAGCCCTCATAGTAAAATAATTGCTTAAAGTGAAGTAACAGTCTGAAGACACTATCGTGAATTTATTTCAATATCTTTTAGCGAAAACGAGAGAGATTACCATTTCTTGCAATAGCTCAGGTATAAAATTAGAGTGAGAATAGGTGTAGGAATTATGGAGCAGTTTGCTTTAAGTTAGACACAGTCTAATCATCATCAATATAAAAGCGCAGAACATACACAGCATCGACCAAGAATCACTGATGGCAGGTGAAACACGGTTTTATAAATGTTTGGCACTAACAAAGTTTGCATGCCTTGGGGAGCGATTTGATATATACGAGAGTGGGTCAAAAAGTAATGTCTCCTATCTTTTTCTCTCTTTTAATTGCCAAGCAAAAACAACGAAATATCGATATTCTATCCATTTGAAAGAAATCTTGTAATTCAAAAGATTAATTTTTGTCTAGTAGTACATGTTTGTTGATCTCCTATTTATAAATAAGCATTCAAAATTCCTTCAGAATGAAGAGAACATTCCCAGGAGCTTCAAGATATACATTTTACTTTCTCACTATACGTAGCATACTTCAGTGAATATATTATGGCCAATGCAAAGGTAATCCATATTTCTGTCAAATCGTCTATATAAAAGTAATATGCAAGGGCGGATTTTGCGAAAATCTACGTGTCACGTCTTTGAAAAGCATACTGAACTTAAATAACACTTTCCTACTTATTGAACATATCGTTGTACCTTAATGCTGCTCTCTCTTTTTCTCTTTCTCTCCTTCTGTCTCCCTCTCACAGACCTTACGCATACATCGGGTGAAAAACTATTGAAAGCGTTTACGTCCCGTAAAACTTGGATAAAATATCTGCGTAGTGTAAATGAATACTTGGAGTCAAGCTAGCTCACATTTCTAATATAGATATTTTTTTTTTTTTTTTTTTTTTTTTTTGTAATATTAGGTCCTGCAACGTTAAGTCATATCGGACGATGAATGGAATGGGTGAAATGATGCTCAAATGAGCCCAGGGTCCATAAAGCTTAGAGTTTCCCGACATTTGTCTTTCAGGATAACGGAAAACCCCGGAAAAATCTATGGAACTCACCCTGACCGAGATTCGAACAAGGGACATCCTGAACGTGAGGCAGACTCGCTACCACCACGTCACCGAGGCGGGCTAGTATCGAAATGAATAATAATAATAATAATAATAATAATAATAATAATAATAATAATAATAATAATAATAATAATAATAATAATAATAATAATAATAATAATAATAATAATAATAATAATAATAATAATAATAATAATAATAATAATAATAATAATAATAATAATAATAATAATAATAATAATAATAATAATAATAATAATAATAATAATAATAATAATAATAATAATAATAATAATAATAATAATAATAATAATAATAATAATAATAATAATAATAATAATAATAATAATAATAATAATAATAATAATAATAATAATAATAATAATAATAATAATAATAATAATAATAATAATAATAATAATAATAATAATAATAATAATAATAATAATAATAATAATAATAATAACAATAATAATAATAATAATAATAATAATAATAATAATAATAATAATAATAATAATAATAATAATAATAATAATAATAATAATAATAATAATAATAATAATAATAATAATAATAATAATAATAATAATAATAATAATGATGATGGTGATGGATGATAATGGATGATGATGATGAATGATGATGATGATGAATGATGATGTAGATGATGATGAGGGATGATGATGAAGATGATGATGATGACGACGACGACGTCGACGTCGACGACGACGATGATGATGATAATGCTGTTGATAATGATGATGATGATGATGATGATGATGATGATGATGATGATGATGATGATGATGATGATGATGATGATGATGATGATGATGATGATGATGATGATGATGATGATGATGATGATGATGATGATGATGATGATGATGATGATGATGATGATGATGATGATGATGATGATGATGATGATGATGATGATGATGATGATGATGATGATGATGATGATGATGATGATGATGATGATGATGATGATGATGATGATGATGATGATAGAAATTGCTATTTAGTTGTTAACTGAGTTGCAGTTGTGCAGTGTGAGTGTTGTGTGAGAGTTATTGAGCTGTACCGCAGTGAATTCTTTTATTTGTTAACGTGTGGGGATAGTAAAGAGAGGACGTTTAAGGCGGCCGTTGTGTATGTCATATCATTATTACTGCTGCAAGGGATGTACAGAATTACTTTAACGGCAATAAAGAGTAATTTAAATTTCTGCAAAGATGACATTTAATTCTACGAACCCATCAAGTCACAATACAGTTACCCTGACATTATGTGTCTTTTTTATATTATATATTTCAATCTTACACTTTGATAAGCAAGTAAGTCTCTAAAAATGATGCTTAAAATTTGCAATTATACTTTTCTTCAATTTTAAAAGCTCAATATTCGATATTTGAATGCTGTGTGAGTATTGTATGCAACTAAGCACTTACTTCTTAATAAAATTGGAGTAATTAAGGTAGTAAAATAGCACATTATATTACGTAAAGGACACATGGAAATAGATGAATAGAGAAATTTGTAAGGGGTGGCATGAGCTTTTTTCCATTTGCAAGTTTCAATAAACTGATCTCAGCTACAGAAGCTAAGTAGCTTTGTCTTCCACTTGCTATGACCCTCTTAGGATTATAAGACATCGCAATTACCTACGTTTTCTACTCAACATTGTCAAACTGGACGTTACTTGGTCTTATTAAAATCACAGACATCAAGGGCTCTGGAAGGTAATGACTAACGTTTGTTGTGTGATGAACGGCTGTTATCTGGGAAAACAAGTTTATGCTTAAATTTCAAGAAACATAAATAAAACAGAATTGCCGCTAGAAACTTCTGAGCACTTAAATATAATTCTTGTCAGTTAGAACATCAATTTGACTGTCTTCTACAAAATATATGCTCTCTAGACATGAAAGCTGAGCATTATCAACTTTTCGTTATAGAATATTAAGGCTTTTCATGAATGGTCTGATCCTGGGAGGTATCCTGACGATGTTGATTTGTTATAACATCCTTCTTCAAGACAACTACAAATGGACATTTTTCCTGTTATCTAATATTATATAGCATTCAAGATACCCACAGAGAAGGTAAATACACCTGTAATTTATGCATAGTGCTTTCAGAAACAGCGATTTGAAGTGAATAATTGGGTGACACCAGGAGAACAGTGCATGCGTTCGGTTTCTTTTATGGCTCAGTGACTAGCAGGCCGCCTAGATGAAATTTGGTACAGGGGCGACATTTTACAATCCTTTTTAATCTTTTATTAATAACCTCTTTAGGATATTATCCGCTATGCATTATGTCAGGAAAAAATTATTTTACCAATATTACTTTCCATTTTCGTCATTATACACGTGATAAAATGAAATTTCTATGATAATCAAATCTCCTCAAGGTATTTGAATGCCCAATTCTAACATATGAGTGATATTACACCATTTTCCAAACATTTCTGGTTGTGTTTTATCTTAATACGCAGATTTTATCTTACACCAAAGTTTTTTCATACTGACTACTTGGCATCTTCATCAAGTTTTGTATGGATAGTACGAAAACTGCAAATATAAGCAACTGAAAAGAAAATATTTGCAGTTTTATATTAACGTGTTATTTCGCGTTAAATTTGGAATTTAAAATAATTTTCGATGGCTGTGGCTACTATCTGTCCCAGGAGATTTTAATGAATGAGGAAGAATTATTAAGAAGAAATAAGGAAGAAGGCTGAAGTCATTGGTCACTTCACAAAACATGTAGCAACATCTAGCAACAACCAACTTTAGGAAGCCAAGATGTCAAAATTATAGGCCTAAAATGACATTAATATTGACTTCATAAGACTAATAATGATCTGAAGATGGATCAAATTACCAGCGCCTACATAAGTTACTATTAGAGAAATAAACAAAATAGCTTGCCCGGGAATTTCTGTCTGTGGTAGCCGGGACTGAACGCTTGAGAGAGGAGAACTGTCTGGTTGAATATAGGACTAGAAAATAAAATTATTTGTATTGTCTCCACGTCACTATTCAAACGCTCCGAAACTTCAGCTTGTGTGGAAATGTGATTCAGGAGAAAGAGAAGGTGAGATCGCCTGACAGGTGTCATGAGGGTTCCACTTCTTGTCTGAATGGTATACCCGCATCTGGGGGTGAAGTGAAGTGGACAGATGGAGGGGGTGAAGCTTTTCCCCACACTCATGTATTATTTATAACACTTTTCTTTGACGGCACAACTCTTCGTTTTCTATTTAGCTCTTCTTGGCAAATGACATCCTCTCCACTTTCTAAAGCTTTAATAAGCGTTTTCTTTGCCCATAAGGTAAAAGACTTGCTCTTTTCTGCCAGCTGTATTTTGTTGAGTTTGGTTCATTTTATGCTTCTCACTTAAAATTGCACCTGTATGGCAGCTTGATGCTAAAACTCCATGCTGAAAATAAATTATTCGTATACCTACTTATATAAATATGAATGTGCAACCTCTTATATTAATGGATTATCCTTCTCTTAAGGTATTTTTATTCATTAGATTCGCTATATGTACTTTAAACAACTATATATATGTATACATGTACTTAGTTTTAAGCCATTAAAATATGTAGAATTAAGTGTTAATAAATATTGAAAATATTCTTGGATCTTACTTTAAATTTGCGCCTCAAAAAATGAGAAGTTTTCTGTTCAAACTTAACATATCTTTGATATTAGCTCACATCTAAATCATTCCTATGTATTTATTATAAAAAAATAATTCTCGGGGTCTCACAGAGGCGGCCCGCGTTTTATGCCAGGCGGCCGCAAAGTGGGATTTGTGTTGGAGAACACGGCGCTGGGGCGGGTTTTCACCGGGACCTCCGGTTTCCCCCGTCATCCCATTCCACCGGTGCTCCATCTTCATCTTATGTATCATCAGTGTCACCGCCTGCGGTGCCGTATGTAGTAAAAGCGGGCCTTAAACACTCACATTTCACATTTTCCGGGTCCTCCGGTTTCCCCCACCAATTTTGCTCCATGGTTCATCTCTTCATCATCCCTCAACCCTGGTATCTCAGGACAAAATGCTTCGGCTCCCTCACTCTGAGGGAACCCGAGCGACTTCAAATACCAGCATTGATGAGAAAGGGAGAAATAAAAAGAATAATTCTCGGACCCAAATGACCTTGCTGTCGATGGGCCCTAAAACTCCACACACTCACTCTCTAAATTATTCTATCTCAAAAAGTTTTAAATAACTATTCAATAATATAAGGCAAATCTTAATGAGTGAATGCTACTGTATCAGGTTACCTGCCAATGAAAGGGAACCCATGTGTCTTTAGTTAATACACCGTAGTCATAGTGCATTCAAACTAGTAGTGTTAGCAACTTACTACTTCCAAGGCTTTCAAGATTAATAATTTTATATGAGAACCAATAGATAAATTATTAGAGTGGCAACATAAGAGTGTACTAACACATAGGTGAATATAAACTGACTCATGTAAAATTTCTTTTAAAATGTTGTTTGTTATAGAAGAAAACATGAATATTGGGACGTATGTAACTTAAGTTGGTTATCATAATTTTAATTATATTAGGGCATAATTTGAATATACATATCATAATTAGTCATATTTATAGTCATATATAGTCATATATATCAAAATTAGTATATCATAATTAGTCATAATTAACATCGATATTTTTTACTCCAGATTTGGGATTAGCGTAGTCATTAATTTAATAAGAGTACCCAAGGTACTCTATTGAGCGGGATGGCTCAGGCGGTTTCGTCTGTAGTACACATTCGGTAGGCCTGTGTCGATTCTCGTGGCCGAACTACCTGACTCATGGGCTTTTGGGGGGGTTTCCCGGGTTGCTAGGCGAATGCTAGCCAAATTTCCTATCCCTCCATTTCATCTCCATTATCATTTCACATCATCTCTCATCTGGTGGTCTCTTTCAGGTTAGAAGTGTCGGCGGGTGTCTCGGCGGTGCATGGCGAGATAATATGCTTTCAGGAAAACTACTTCCTCCTCCGGCAGGTCGGTAACCGGTCTCGCTCCTCTGCTGGAAATATTTCGGAACCGCCAGCCAGGGATATTTGAGGTTCGGATCACCTACATCGGTACCATTTGGGCTCGGCTGCTGGGCTCGTTGCCATCCCGCTGTAGGGGAGCGATTTCGTTGTCCTGGCCTGTCGGGGAAAGTATCCAAGTAAACTGTAGGGAACCTGCCCTATATACTCTCGTAGCTCCTTTGGTCGGCCGCCCTCTGTCTTCTTCGCCTCATCCTTCCTCCTGGGGTACCCCCACTTAGGCATAGGTACAATGGGCCCAGCATGGTGGCCTACGTGCCGAATCCCCTCCGTAATGAAATCCCAATCCCAAGGCACTCCTGTTGCTCTCAAACGACCATAAATGTTTTCCATAGTATGTCGAAAATCTAAATTTGTTTCAAAATGAAAAGGTATCCAACCAATGTAACGAAATATTACCCATAAATCCACAAATGAATCTCCTTCAAAATGAAAAATGTAGGCATTTTGAAGACTAACAGTTTAGTTGCGATATTATCAAAACTCACCAGACTTTCATGCTATTGGAGTATATCTGAATACATTATTAAAGAATTGCTCAAAATATTAAATACAGAATTATATTAGTCTCATAAATATGTGGCGTTTGGCTTTAACATTTTATACATATTTTGGCACAAAGCAATATCGAAAGCCTTCTGAACTCAGTGGAAATACAAAAGAAATAGAAATAATAAAGACGTAGAATGCTTGCATAGGCATCTTCAAAAAATAGTTTATGTTCCAATTGATATTCTAATTTAAATTGTTAATAACAGTAATACATTATTCATAAATTGCCTTGCAATCACGTTCTAATGACTACTACATTGTAATTCTACATAAGAAACATATCTTATAGCATTGGAAGTATGAAACTGGGAAGAGTATGAATATATTCTTTAGATAGGAATTGGAGTCTACTTTCTTCAGTAATAAAACGCGTGTTGGTAGTTTTTTGCCAGCTTAATTAACATTAACGAGAAAACGCATTTTTTCTGCTTTTAATACCAAAGCTGAAGTGATTACAATGCAATAATAACGTCGTAATTCAATTCTGCTCAACTTTTTAAATGTATTCGATCACTTACATCATACCACTGCTTTTATATTTTGAATTTGCTGATCACAGAATATCCCCACATTTACGGTAGTATAACTGTCAATAATGGGCAAGAAAATGCCTAAGAATAAGTTTCCTAGATTCCTGTTCGAATCTAAGCAGATATTATAGGAATGAAAAAAATGAATATAGGGGCAAAAGGTATCTAGTACTAGATTTTGAGCAATATACATTAAAAACCATTGACTACGTTCGATCAGATTGGTGCATCAGTGAGACTGTACATTGGCTGAAAGACGGCTGTGTTCGTAGTATACCTAGAAAAGAAAATTTATACCTAGATATGTAAGAGATGTTGTTCTAGCCGTAATGGAAGTATGATAGCATGTTTGAAATATTGTTGATCCCAACAGAATGGTACTTCGTTGTTTATCTGGGTGTCACATGTAAAAGTATGGTAGCTATTCACAATGCATTGAAGCCATCTTCTATGTATATCCTAGCCTTGGATATTTTTGAACGGTGATTTATAAAATGCATGTAAAGATAAAAGACTGCCCAGATAAAGACAGCTGTGAATAAAGCCAGGTAAGGTCTTTCGCACATGAATGTTTGGGGAAGGTCAATATGAAACTGCAGTAAGGTGTAACGTAATAGATTTCTCAAAAGTGTTCAAAACTTTATACATTTTGCATTTCAATACAATGAAGAACATATTTATCTGCCGCAGTGTAAATGCGTGCCAATATAAATAAACAAAGGAATGCATGCTCTATGTGTTGTAACTAGTTAATAAAAAACTGTATCTTCTTGCCTCCAAAGTTCAACATCGCCTAAAGCAAACATAACTCATTACTTAATACATCGGCAAATAAGTATTATGGAACACTGTGAACACCCTTCGATGTCAACCTCATAGCAAGTAAACATGTTGTTCCCTCTATAGAAACCAAGTAAGTTATGGTTGCACAGAAGTAGATGCAGCTAGCACGTTCAAATGGCTGATAAGTGCTCGGTAAGCTACTCAAAATGTCAACTCTGCCACTTATGTATGCGTTAATGTGATCAGATGCGAAGCTGTTTACAGGAAGAGGTTAATGTCAAATTTGTTGGCAGAAGAAGCGGTTTGTTACACTAGCCATTACAACGCCATAAAAATGGCTATATTATCATTATCATTATTATAACTACTACTATTATCATTATCATTATTATCATCATCATTAAAACGTTGAAAATGAATGATTTATTTCTAATTTCATTTTATATTTTAAAATTGTTGATTCCAAAGATTTGACCAAGCAAAATATTCTACAATTAGCTGTATCTGAGATGATTTTATGTGTTTAGGAGAACGGAGGGGATACTCCTCGCCACCCGCAATGGTAAGGGAAGGGAAGAAGTGAAGGAAGATTATATGCTGGCAGAGGCCGGAGTAAAGGGAATCGCAAAAACGTGCAGAAGTCCGTAACAATTGGATATGTCACTCGGTGCATCACCGATATTTCTGAGCACCATCCCGGGAGAGGATGATGAAATGACTACAGTACCCTGAGCAGCTACTTTAGTATGGGTCAGGGAAGGAGGTTTACAGAACGCACGTATATGTATCGTCTGACCACATTCGCCGATCTACCATGCTAACGACCGAGCCTGAAGAATGACGAGAGTTAAATGAGTAAGGAAAGGGAAAGAAAGGAATTCGTGGACTAATAAATCCACCTCAGCATTTTCCTAGTAACAAAGAGAAACCACGAAAAAAACACAACTCTCAGTGGACGGGATAGGGACTGAACCTGCAATCTCCCAAATTAAAGTTGTAAATTTTACCGCGGCGCTACCTCGCTCGATGAGTTTGCTTGAGGAAATCATACTTATTAAAATAGCAATGTTTCTTCACCGGCTTTTCTTGCTGATATATGTTAACAGAAAGTAGACCAACCCCTAGATTCTAAGTGCGTTACCTAACACTTGAATGGGGTAGCCGTGCTGCTCCAAACTTTCTTAAGCTTTAGTGCTTAACCAAGACATACTGGTGCAACATAAGGTACTGGTGTACCCTTCATAGTCTGGAACTGTCCGAATTAATCCCCATTCCTGGGATAATAGTATTGAACTATTTTGTTTCTTTTTTTTTTCTTTTCTTTTTTTCAATTTACGTTCTCCAACGTTAAGTCATATCGGACGATGAATGAAATGGGTGAAATGATGCTCAAATGAATCCAGGGTCCATAGAGCTCAGAGTTACCCGACATTTGTCTTTTAGGATAAGGGAAAACCCCGGAAAAACCTTACCCAGGTAAATCACCCTAACCGAGATACAAACTCGGGACCTCTTAAACGTGAGACAGACACGCTACCATCTACGCTACCGAGGCGGGCATTGCAACTTTGGACTTGCAATAACTTAGAGAGAATAGTAGCGAGATATAAACAAAGTTACATGATTTTTATATGAATTGTTAATTCATACTTCTCATCAACTTATCAAATGCAACCACCTCGGGAGATTTCCATATTTTCGTAATGTGCATCCACAATTTCCAAACATTTTATTGCTGGAGGTCTCCTAAGGTATATTAACTCATCATTCTCGTAGGACTCTACAAAAACGAGGAGAAATACAAATCTATCTCATTAGAAGAATAAATTTAAACCTACTGCTTAATGTCACACCATATCTAAATTTAATTTTTTTAAGTTTTATCTAAACAGTATGTAAAGTTAACACTCTAATTCAAGTACCGAAGAGGCCGCGCTGTGGCTCAGTGGTTAGACTACTTGGCTCTCACCAAGGCGGCCCGGTTTCGATCCCAGGCGACCGCAAAGTGAGATTTGTGGTGGACAACACGGCGCTGGGGTGGGTTTTCTCCAGGACCTCCGGTTTCCCCCGCCATCTCATTCCACCGGTGCTCCATCTTCATCGCATGTATCATCAGTGTCACCGCCTGCGGTGCCGTATGTACTAAAGACGGGCGTTAAACACTACACACATTTACACATTTCAAGTACCGATGTGCTATACACTCTTGCGTGAATCTTTTCATCTCTATTCATTCTGCTTAGAATCTTTCTAATCTCCAGTACATTATTCTTTCTGGATTATGGCATCCCCAAAGCAACTAGTTGAAAAATGCTTTAGGATTACTTTTGTTACATATTGACTTCCATAAACTAATATATGAAGTTTCTAATTGTTTTATTTCTTCATCTATATCCAGTTTATTGTAGTATAATATTTACATAAGAAATATTGTTTACCCTTTTTGTATTGTGTTTTGTACTAATATTATGAGCAGAATCCCTTAGTTAAACTCGTACTGCTCGGGACTTATTTTTAGATATTTTTATTATTACTGTTATATAATTAACGTATAAATAGAAATACGTTTCATTTTAATTTTCATATGACAACTGTCAGAACTCCGGAATGTTACTTTTTTATTTGTGCTTTTAGTTTCAAAGACTACTTTCAAAGTTTGTCGGAAAGGTGATTTGAATTGTGTACAGTTGCATATATAGAGGGCATAGCTAAAACCATCACAGATGTTTTATTTTAAAAAATGTTAGCCTATGATTAAATGATAAAGCTCTAGTTTTCTATATGTACTTTTTCAGGTGTGCATAGAAAAGAGTATGAATAATCATTTCTTTAACATGTACAAAAATTGATTTTAAAATTTTTTAACGGAAATAATTTTCATAACTTCAAGAGATTTATACTGAC
The DNA here is from genome assembly GCA_030765055.1 of Mantis religiosa. Classification (NCBI taxonomy): domain Eukaryota; kingdom Metazoa; phylum Arthropoda; class Insecta; order Mantodea; family Mantidae; genus Mantis; species Mantis religiosa. The sequence continues at coordinate 78,527,384 of CM060949.1, forward strand.
GCTTATATTTTAATGTATTGAAATAGCCCATATTACTTTAGTTATTGATTTTCTTGAATTTTCCTGCAGTATCGCTCCTAGCTTTTGAACTAGGGGCCAGGTTCCTTGAAACTGTTGCCGCTTTGTCCCTTCCTATGCCCAAAGCAGTGTTTGTTTTCTGTTTATGGACCTCGGTTAGATGCCCAATTGGGATAATTTATATGGTTGAAGTTTTAATGAAGTTTACTCCCGTTCTAGAAAGCAAATTCAACGAATTTAAGGGTACCAATAGCCCCAGGCTCATTTGTATAGTGATTAATTAATTTCATTCGTCTCTTCAAAGACCAAACGGTAGTTACTAAGCGACGATATTAAGCTATTGGGGAATTTGGGAATGTAGTTTACTGATATGAAAGCCTGATAAGCTGAAAGGTACAACTGACAAATAATGTATATTGGTTAATGGACGTTCTTTTGCCGAAGCTCTTTAACGTATTAGAAAAATCTGAGTATAGTAGTTTAATAAAGAGCTAGACGCGAGTGAAGCAATCGAGAGGTCATTCATTCAATCAATTTTATTTTATTATCAAACTTTCTGTGATATTTCCAATAACACTTCATTCCTGTAGATTTAAGTACTATAATAAAAATTATACCCTTGAAACGGTACAACTGTTGAAAGAATATCTAAATATTATCTGTCTATAACGTATCAATCTATAAACTTATTAGTTATTAAAAATAAAATTATACACATACGAGAGAACGTAAGCTAACATGGCCGGGGTCAATATCACAAAGAATTATTTCCAAGCTGTTTTACCATGGTCTGCTAGCTTAAGATCGTCCATACGTTTCGTCCACAACTACGGTGGACATCTTCAGTCCACCGTCCAAGATGTCTAGTGCAGCTGTGGACGAAACGTATGGACGATCTTAAGCTAGCAGACCACGGCAAAACAGACCGAAAATGATTCTTTGTGATAAAAACAAAATATAGCACCAGAAAGAGGCTAGGCAACTAATGTCAAGACGATTGCCCTGTAAACGCACAATGAATAAAAATCGTATATAAATTTATATTTTTCTTGCGCACCCTAACCAGTCTTATTGCAAAACGGTAATATTTTAAGAAAACTGAATAAAATGACGATAATGCAACAATATAAGTTTTGTGTAAAATGGTGTATATTTAAAGATTTACATGATAAAATATATGAATATCTTCTGAAATTCTTTTCGTTTCGAAGAAATTTTCTATTTTTATAACCGTAAAATGTTAAGAGGTATACTATACATAAATATAAAACAACGTGGACAATTTTAAAACATGCCATGTATTTTAAATAATTATTCCAGAAAAATTTTTAACTATTGTTTTTTAATTAGGTATGTTAGGACTCTGAATAGGTGTATTGATAATAACCAGCAAGCTACTCTATCATTCAATAGATGTTTTACAATAATTTTATTTTATTTCTCAGCTTAATGTTAATACTACATTATACTGTTTGTAAATCAATATAAATTTGTTTAATTTTATTTTTAAGCTAATTCTATTACTTTATTATTTTTAAAGTGCTGTAGCCGTTAAATTGTTCCTCGTGGTGCTGTGGAAATTGTATGAAGTTTTAAGACCAGCATATGGAAACTAGCATTTTAACATGTGACTGCCGTATGTTTTCCTCCAGCCCACTTAGATCTTTAATAAAAGTTAGTAATGAAACTATTTCTAAAAAGCTCATCTGAATTAATAGGGAGATAAAAAAGGTTTTAGGAATCCAGTTAGAAGCTATATAAAAATAAGATAGCGTATTTATTCTTGCTATCCATATATTTAGCTTTCGCAAAGAAGGGACAATAGGCTTCTTCAAGGTTTAAACCAAATGCCGAGGAAGAGATCGTACTTGACTGAAGTGAGAAATTAGAAAGGTTACTTTTGTCAATAGCCCTTCACATGCACGCTTGTATTTTTAATTTTCTCGACTTGTATATATTTTTTTATTTGTTTCATTTACACCTTAACTGCTATGGTTATATCGGCGGCCGTTCTCCTTTGGAACATATCGAAGGTGTTAACTCGTATTCGTTGGGTTTTAATCATTTGACCAAGCACACATTCTCAAGCTCATTCATACTTCCAGACTATGGGGAAGATGAGGAATTTTCTTGGTCGGAGAAAATCCCCACCCCCACCACCGGGAATCGAACCTGGGTCCCCAGGCACGGCAGGCAGATGCTCCAGTGACTGAACTACGGGGTCAGCCTTTTCTCGATTTCTATCTAGTAGGCAGAGAAGGTATTGCATATCACTCAAATATATGATATGGATATTTTACCAAAAGATATACCCCTGAATGCTTTTTCTGTGTGTGTAATTTACGTCCTCCAACGTTAAGTCATATCGGACGATGAATGGAATGGGTGAAATTATGCTCATATGAGCCCAGGGTCCAGGGAGCTTAGAGTTACCCGACATTCGTCTTCCAGGATAAGGGAAAACGCCTTAAAAATCCTTATCCAGGTAACTCAACCCTGACCTAGATTCGAATTCGGACCTTTTGAACGTGAGGCAGACATGCTACCATCTACGCTACCGAGGCGGGCCCCCTGAATGTGAAAAGTGTGTGTGTGTGTGTGTGTGTGTGTGTGTGTGTGTGTGTGTGTGTGTGTGTGTGTGTGTGTGTGTGTGTGTGCAATTTCAAATAATTCTCTGTATGGGTGGGCGTGTGTGATCAGTACAATTCAAGAGAGAAATGCCCAATAAATAACAAACTTGCTGTTTATGTTCAACATCGTCCAAAATGTCACACTCAACCATTTTTTTTTTTTTTTTTATATTTTCGGTTTTCATAAAACTTGCTCTAACAATTTTTATAAAAGTGCCCTATGTTTATGATATTTACATGATGTAAAATGGCTATTTTGAATACTCTAGAAGTGTCTGAAAAGTGCTCTTCATTTTGAAGAAATCTTTTATAACTAGCGAGCCTTTGAACAAAGGCAAAAAGCGTTACACAAACAAATGTATTTAAAATAAAATAAATTTCAAATACTTCATTGCCAGTATACGAAGTTATTCGTTTGAATTTGTCAACAGTTTTGTCAATTTCTAAAGTTCTTTTTTTTTTTTTTTTTCGTTATTCAACTGTTTCCCGCGGTCTTGGAAACATTAGGAAATGTGTAGGTTAGGATATCGAGACCGGTTTCCAAAATTCCGGCAATGAATTCGGGTTTTCTTTTGTAATTTCAACGAAATGTTTAACGAAATTGTTTTCGTAAAGATTTAGAAATCTTGAATTTCATGAAGTAGAGAGAGGAAAATAAGCTTCCATGAGAATAATTTATGAAACCAGAAAAATGAATTATATAAACACTATATTAGTATCAAACTGGAGAAAATAAGCGTGAATTAAAAGTATATTTTACGCCTATTTAGGAACAGAGTTCTCCTGCTTAAGATTCCGATAAGCTTTTCCGATTCTTTAACAGCATTGCCATATACCTCCACGAGAGCAGCAAGAAGTCGTTTTCACATTTCTCTGCTGAAGCAGTGCTTCGACCTTTCCGAACAAGTTGTTCTCAATTATACGCCCTGATAAAATGTAGACTGCGTCAGTGGTATTAGTGCAGAGGAGTGTTCTACAGAAATGGAGAAAGGAATGATGTGTGGTCAAAACGCGGAGCAGAAAATAAATGTTCTCCTGTCTGGCTGAAAGGAGTAGAAATGGATCGTTAGGTGATGCGTTGGTTGCCATAGCAACTTTACACAAGGAATGTCACTCGTAAGCTGTGCTGTGCTTTGTTACATGTTACCTTAATAATCCGCAACAAAATACTCCTAGGTCTTGGCAACCGGCCTTCCACATCTCTGTAGTGCAATCGATACATCCATTCTTTTATAGGATGCCGTTAAGGGTAGCTTAAAGACCCTAACTCGCCAATGTTAAATCTGCTAAATGCATTATCATCCATTGTCCTAGCAACTTTTCATGATATCAAAAATAATTAAATCGTATGCTGATGAATTCCCCCTAGTTTCAGTGATCTACCATTATAAAATTATTAAGGGCACTGGGATGTTATTTTTACCCAGACAAGCCTAATTTTTACCAACATTAAGATTTGAATATATAGAAAACTAAACATTATCAGAAATTGAAATTCAGTTTGATTACTGTATAAGGATGTGTGCATTTAACTACTGTATATTTAAATTAAGTTCACATAGGTCCATGCAAAAGGGGCACAAATCACATCGTGTGTCCTGAAAAAAATATTGCACCCTATATTTCGGGTGCACTTTACTTTTAGGAATTTTAAGCTACATTCACCAATTGTTATCCTAAATAACCTAAGATACAGTTTTATAATATCGGCTAAATGAAAATCACATATAGTTTATACTATGTACATGAAAAAATCGTTAGTTTTGAGTAAAAAATATATAATATTTTCAAGGACTCAATATTTGTTTTCATCCATTTTATAAATCACAGGAATATAAATGTTAGCTGAATGTATTCAAGAAACATTGACAAATAAACACTACAAATTTTGTGTCAGTAACTTTTGTAGTTTTTGAGAAACATGCACCTAAATTATGAAAAATCAAGGTCTTGGGATTAAAGATTAAGCACCATTCTCAGGAAGTAGGCGTATCATTACGCCGCCATGTTTAAATTGAGGAATTAAAGGACTTTAATACCAGCTGACGACCTAATTTATATATCGTTTTAAAGCTGAAGAACTATATAATTTTTAACATTAAAAACAAAAAATGGATATCTTGAAACCTGTCGACCTCCCAGTACCCTTAAGTTGCATAGGATTAGTTTCTTAACAGTATATTATACTTATTGAAATGTATCAGCAACTTTTACTCTTTACTGTGTGCAGAAGGAAAGGGGGAGTTTTGCGTTTCAACCAAAAATTTGAAATCGAGACTTCACCAAAGATTAATGTATTGGGAATCCTTGATTTAAATAAGATATTTATAAAATAAGTCCGTGTTATTACTGAACAAAACTTTAAAATTTTTTAAACCTATATAAGGAATTTAAAAAACATATTTTATTTTATGGAAAGGAAATTACTTTATGGACTGAAAAATTCAATGTCATAGCCGGGGTTTGAACCTCGGATCTTCCGCTCTAACCATTAAGCTTCTATAGCCAACGTACCGATATGACATTAAATTATCCAACTGACTCGTATTTCTCCCGGTAAACCACTTAGGAGCTCTCATAAACACATGAGACAACTACCTTAATGGCGGCTTACAAGTTTAAGTATTTTAAGGCCCGGGCTATATAGTTAACAACTATTAGGTCATTAATGTAAATTAATTGCTCTTTCACACTGGCCGTGTGTAGGCTGAAGAATGGAAAGGTAGAGTCATACTGAAAAGGTTCAGTGCCATAGCTGGGATTTGAACCACGGATCTCTTGTTCTCCGTCCAGCCGCTCTAACCATTGAGCTACTATGGCCAAACGTGCCTATATGACATAAGCCATACTTGAGCCTACACACGGCTAGTGTGAAAGAACAATTAAATTCCATATTTTATTTATTTTCCTTTTTTTTAGTTAGAAGATACGAGACTGTTATTATTGGTGCCTGCGTGCATAAGAAAGGCAAATCGGTCATATACCTAACTTGGTATTTATGTACAGCATATTTAAGGAGTCCTCCGCCGTAGTGTATTGGGCTAGAGCATGTGCTTTGATTCTCTGCCACGGAAAGCATCCGAGATCGATCCTACCCCTAGGAGGTATGGATTTTAAGTCCCGGATATAGGATGGGTGCCCATTCAGCATCATCAGAAAATTGAGGAGCTAGGCTAGGTAGCGAACCCTGTCTAGCAGGCCAACTTTCTGGCTAGGGATACCGTGATCCTGACCACATCTCTTTCCAGTGTCGGTTGGATGATCGCCCACCTCTGCCGTGCGTATGTGGGCGTGAGACCGGCAGTCACGTTGGTAATCTCAGGCCCACTTTGGGCTATTACGCCATGGGTTACGTTATCTTTCAAGGATGCGACATGATTTTCTTGAAGAGCCAACCCCTAGCCTAAAAGTCCTTCACATGCTACCTTTTCAAACATTTACATTTGCTCAAAAATACCTCTGAAGGTTTTATTTAAATTACTACAAGTTTGAAATATTTTTGACAATTGAAATGCATACCTTGAATTTTTCGGGAATAGCCTCCGAAGTCCTGTTCATTCTGAATAATTATTTCATAACTACTAAACCGTAATAAAACAAAATATGGATCTCGTTAAGGACAAAATTGATGACGAATAAATGAGTTTGTGGAGATATCTATTCCTTATTACTGTTTTGAACTGTTTAATACTTATACATTTCTCAAAGATATCCTTATTCCTTATTCCAAATACTATCGGGAAACAAGCCAAGTGAAAAGACGATTAGAAATCGACGTTTCGGGAAAGTACATCACGCTCTTCATCAGAATATTTATGAGAAATATTATAAACACTAAATAGATATAACACAAAAAATCAAGAAAGACAAAAGAGTACTAATACTCGCATCACTGAACAATATTTTGTCTTTATGTTTTGTGCTATATCTATTTAGTTTTTATAACATTTGCTATAAATATCCTGATGATGGGAGCGTCAATTTCTAATCGCCTTTACACCTGGCTTGTTTACGGAGAATATCTTGAATATATTCTCGCCAGGAAATATTGAGAACTTACTTTTATCCTTATTCCTTTTAGCACTATTGCTTTCAGGTGATCCATCTGTATGACGAAGCACGTTTGTTTATAGTCCAGGGGTGAAAGAGTGAAGTGTTTTATACATCACCCTACATTCAAATTTTCCTATAGGTCCCCAAGATATAAACCTAATATGAGTGTGCCCTATGTAAACTAAGAAAGCAATTGAAAAATCCCAATGATGTGCGGGATATTTTCTTATTTTCCGCATTGAGAGTGTAAAAAGAAGCACAGTTAACCAATTAATACCAAAACTCAATTATGAACACCTATGTATGTTAAGTAATTTTACATTTTTTGTTCGTTTATACAAGTTCTAGTTTATTATTTAAGTTGGTCACATTAGTCAATGAATTCTCCATCACAAGAAGACAAACTTTCTGCATGATAGCGTGAGCCTGACAAGTCTTCCAGTTTCTTTTTGCGGATAAACAAGGCTTTATTCAGAACCTTTTCTGCTGATTACTTAGGAAATGTGGACATATTACATGTCTGCGGTAAGGATAAATATACACTGCCCACTCGCTGTAACACTACCAGTAATGAGCCGAATTTAAACACACTGTGGCGTGAAGTGTGTGCTAAGGAGTGTATTGTTTACCAATCTTACGCTTTTGTTTACTGATGTTACACATTTGTTCATTAAAGTTTATTTCTAGGCCTGAAATCAAATGTGCAATTGCAGTTGAAATACGTCCGCATTCATTGACTAAACAATATTTTGCTTTTAAGCTTTTAAGCAGAAACCTCAGATTCCAAGAGGGAAAAGATAACTAGAAACTAATACAACAGTAGAGATCATAAATAAGCATAATGGGAATAAAAAGGGAATAAATGATATAAGAAACAAAGTTAAAAAGAATATTCGAAATAGCAATATAGTATAAATGAAGGAAAAATTGGACAGGAGTTGCTTCTGGGCACATAGACAAGGCAGGAAGCAGAACAATAGAACCGACATCAAGACGCCAGTAAGGTATGCGAAGTACAAGGAAAACTCAGCCAAGCATGATAGAATACCGTTATGACGCTGAGAGGTCATACAACCCAGAGGGGCGGAGAGTATATAGCTGCATAGGAAAGACAGACGGAGGTGACCAATAAGAGAAAATTAAAGAAACAAACCCTGCCAATAAAATGTAGAGTAAACCACGTGATAGGCGTAAAATAGTAAAGGAATAGAAAATGGGCGGTGATAGGCGAGAAAAGCTAGAATAGAAGCTGAGAATACGACGGGGGAAAGAGCTCCACTCTGGTACTTAATACGACGGGAAGAAGACGTGTTATTGGGAGAGAAGTAGGGTCCAATGTTGCAGTCCGACTTAGAGTTATGGTGTTGAAGATAGTGCAAATATAGGGAATAAGAGGAAGTTCGCGAAGTAACGTAAAAACATCGTAAAGGGGCAAGGAAAATTAGGAAGACGACGCAAGTGTTAGCAAGAGAGCTACGAGAGCCAGGCTAAAGAAAAATAAAGGAATTGGGAGACGGTCAACACGACTTTTCATAACCGAACCCTGAGAAAGAGATCCCAGCTCACCGACAATTAGACAAAACACCCACCTTTCCACCTCACCGTCAAACCTTCCATACTCCATCCCTACACAAGCACACAAAAGGACAACGAACCGAAAAAGAACCCACACAAAACTGGCACCCAACGTGTCCTAAACCAACTCTGAAGTTCGGCACTACGACAACGAGGAACATACAACTTTAGCATCACGACACCGGAGACGCACGCCGACGACCAGGGGAGCGACAACAGGAAGCAACAACTACAACTTCAACATCACGACAACGGAGAAGAACGCCAGGGACGAGGGCATCCATCACGACAACAGGGACGTCACAACCATCAGAGCCAAAGGAGGTAAAAACAACACATCAGCACGAGTAAGTACACCTTAAACATCTTTCTACAAGGAGAAGAGACATAGGGACAGCCAAGTAGTGCATCCGTAGACTGTCGTTAAGTATATGCTACTGAGAAGTGGTAGAACGACAAAAGTAATAATGGCGGAACAATCACAGGAGCAAAACATGAACAGCCCAGCACAAGACATTAGTACTGCAACAGTAGTAAGCCTCACAACTACAATGCAACAGATGCTCCAACAATTTCAGAACAATATAGAAACTAGATTAGAAGAACAAAGCCAGCACATAGAAACTAGATTAGAAGAACAAAGTCAGCACATAGAAACTAGATTAGAAGAACAAATTCAGAACATAGAAACTAGACTAGGAGAACAAACTCAGAACATAGAAACAAGATTAGGAGAACTAGGTGAACAAACCCAAAGACTAGAAACTAAAATTGTAGAGCAGAACCAGACCCTAGAAAATAGATTAGAAGAACAAAGTCAGAACCTAGAGACCAGATTAGGAGAACTAGGAGAGAAAACCCAAAGACTAGAAACGAAAATATTAGAGCAAAATCAGACCCTAGAAAAGAAAATAGCAGAACAAACACAAACTTTACGAAAACAGTTAGAAAGTAAACTTATAGACCAAAATAGACACCTAGAGAACATTAGATTAGGACAGGCCACAACTCAGGCAGAATTCCTACACATGCGTACAGAAATGCATGATGCACAGCAGGACATTGTAAATATCAAAGAAAGAATAAATAACATGTCTAGTACTAGTAATAATGTGTATGCCCAGTTGAGCGATGAGATGCGAAATACCTGCGCCAGTATAGAAAATAGACAAAAGGAATGGCACGAGCAGACACAGTCTGAACTCATAATAATTAAAGAAACTCTGACGCAGGCGGCCGCAGCTCACCGGTCAACGCAAGTAACCATTGCAAACCATACGCGAGAAATGACAGTGCTCAAAGAGGCCATTAACGACCTCAGAATAACAAATGACCAGCCTCAGAGTACTGACATTCCGAACGTACCGGTTAGGCAGGGGATGTTGAACTCGTGCCAGAACACGCCTTCATCAGCCCCCACAGATACATGTAATAGTGTGAATCAGGGTAGCATTTTCAATAATTGCGCAAATACAGGATACCCCTACCATTTTAACCTATTAAATGAAATTACCGTTCCAACATTCAATGATGACAGGGACAACGCGAAGCGTTATATAATGGACGTAGAAGCATATTTCACTCTTAAAAACATCCCAGAGGAATACAAAATGCTTATTATTGAGAAAGGCTTACAGGGACGATCACTCACGTGGTTTCGATTAGCAGTTGGTGACCATACCAGGTATGCAGAGTTTCGACAAAACTTTCTCACCAAATATTGGAATGGTGCCACACAATATGCTGTGCGGACCAAAATAGATACAGGGAAATATCTGCACAGGGGAACACAGATGGTTGACTACTTTCTAGACCTAGCACAACAGAGTAAAATGCTTGATCCGCCGATAGAGGATCACGAATTCATTAATCTCGTGATAAAACATTTTCCAGAACATATAAAGAACCATTTAATAGTAGCAAGACCGAACACTATAAACGAGACGATCGAACTTCTGACGGCACTGCAACCACAGATGACGGACTCAAACACAGGACCACGAGAGGGCAGACCGGTATACAATGAACCGAATCTTAGTGGGACCAGGGCATACAACACAGGAAATGCCCGGAGAAATGACAACGCCCAGAATAGAGAACGATACAGAGACCATGTACCTGCCTTTGAACACAGAAACTACAATACACGCTACCAAAGACAAACCCGAGAAAATCCCCACCATTTTCAGGAACCACAACTACACAACGTACATTGGGTACGTACACAAAGACCACAGCAAAGGAGAAACGGCTACGATAGGAACACAACAAGAGAGAGAAGATACAATGCTTTTAGGAGACCCTATACGAACAACATACCACGAGAAAATCCACCAGACCGTAATTGGACCAATAATGGACATTACCAGGAAAACCGACCCGCCGTGACAGACAACCGGACAGAACACATGAACAGTAGGGAAAACCAGCAAACGTCGAGGCAAGAAAACCCAGGCAATACATCTCCAACGACAGTATATAATAACAATGGCGCAGTGACACGACAGAAATGGTTTGCAAATCAGACGTTCGTTCCAACTACACACACATCTCTAAACGGCGCAACGAACACACTCCACCAGGAAAACTATATGTGGGTAGGATAACTTTCCCGAATCCGACCCCGAGGTATGTGAAACAAGATGGGAACAAGAGCAAAGCTGTAGCAAAATTACAAATACAGGCAGATGAGACAGAGGCGGAAAGTGACAATATGACTGGAAAAATAAAACAACCGGACATTGTAGAAACGCCACAAATAGAAATCACCATAAACGAGGAAATTTATCAGGCAACCTTGGATACAGGAGCAACCGCTTCTGTATGCAGTTTAAAATTCTTTAACGACTTAGAAATGAAAGGTTTACGTCTGCAAACACTACCCACAAAGAATGTATATATTTTGACAGCCATCAGCAGAAAAAAACAACGCATTCAAAAACAAACAATGATTCCATTTCGTTTAGGACAAATGCATGTCGAACTCATTTTCTTAATAATTCCACATCTGGCAGTCCAAATCATTTTAGGAAGTGATTTCCTAGAGGCATTTAAAGCCAACATCAACTATGCAGGCAGGTATTTAACTATACGACGAGATAACGAAGAGGCAACGATCGGGTTCTCTCAGCTGACTGACCAGGTCATTAACTTAACAGAGGCAGAAAACCTATTAGAGGAAGAAACCTTTTTTGTGCAATACGTGCAGGTAAAATCAGGTGTTCACATTGCGGAACTTAGAATCCAGGAAGTAAACAAAGACGATAAAGACGAGGATAATTTTGACGACACCTGCGCGAGCAACGAAGACCCAGGTAGACGAAACGAAACCAGTTATCCACACATCACTATAAGAAACGGCTCCCTGGACGTAAGAGAAAATGCACCTTTCAAACAAGGAGAGACAGAATCAACCTTTAGACTTTCCCCTGAAATACCAGATCCGTACGTAAACATATGGACCAAAATAAATGACAAAGTACAGGGAACCACACAACTAAACGACAGCCAAAAACAAACTCTTTTCTCCGTTTTATGGAAGAATAAAGATGCATTTACAGAAAAAACAGGCTTATGTACATCATTCTGTTACGAATTTCACATAAAAGAAGTAAATCCCTGGCGCTACAAATGTAGGAACATTCCTATGAATTTAAAACAAGCAGTAGATGAAACCATCAAACAAATGCTAAAACAGAACATTATACAGGAATCAAATACGCCCTACATAAACCCTCTGTGCATTGTACGTAAGAGTAATGGGAAGGCACGCATTACCATAGATGCCCGACACCTCAATAAATTTATTATGCCAGACCACTTTAGGACCCTCAGTATAGAACAAACACTAGCCAGCATAGGAAGAAAGAAATGGTTCTCCTCAATAGATCTTACAAACTCATATTTACAAATTCCCATACCTCCACACCTAAGAAAATTCACCGGATTCTTGTACCAAGGCCGCGTGCTAGAATTCACGAGATTGCCTTTCGGCTTATCAGTGAGCGCAAGTGGTTTCTTAAGAGCCATGTATACAATATTTAAAGATCATGCGCAAGAATTCTTGACAGAGTACGTCGATGACTTCATTATTCACGACAGGACAATAGAAGAACACATACAACATTTAGATTATGTCATCTCAAAGCTGAGAACAAATGGGCTGACCTTGAATTTAGAGAAGACAAAGTTCTTCCAGTTGGAAACAAAATTTTTGGGATACAACATTTCGGAGAAAGGAATATCTCCAGACAAAGATAGAATTAAAGCAATCAGGGAAATTCCACCTCCGAAAAACATTAGACAGTTTCGTCGAGTATTGGGCATCTTCCAATATGAGGCACGCTTCCTAATTAATTATGCGAAGGAGATAGCACCTCTGAGAGCACTCTTAAAGAAAGGCACAAGATGGCGATGGACGAACGCATACCAAGAAATTTTCGAAAGGGTGAAAGAGCTATTCGGACAAGCAATCTTACTAGAACGCCCACGCAGCGACAGAACTTTTTTGTATATACACCGACGCATCAAGTTCAGGTTTTGGAGCAATCCTGTGTCAACTAGACGACCAAGGAAACCAATGTGTCATAAGTACGGCATCGAGGAACCTGACACACACGGAGAAGATAGCTTGTGTCACTGAACAGGAAATAGCAGCCATTTTTTTCGCGATTCAAAAATTTAAGGATTTCATCTTTAACTGCAAAATAACAATATTTTCGGACCATGTGAGCCTCTCCTTCATAAATAATTGTAAACTGACAAGCACCAAAATCTCCCGATACATACATGAAATTATGTCGCATGACGTCACCATTAAACACATCCCAGGAAATCAAAACATTTTCGCAGACACATTGTCACGATTGAACACAAAAGGCGACATACCTGAATGCATAGGTAACACACAAAGAGAAGTCCACGTGTTGAAACTAGACCTGCAGGGCAATGAAGAACTGACAAAACAAATAAAGAACATTAAGAAAATCCAACAAGAAGACGACAAACTTGCTAAAATTTTAACAACAGCTCCTGAAATTCAGAAAGACACAAAAGGACTATATGGCAAACGTGATGGAATCCTTTATAAACTTCAAGGTAGACACCATCCAACATGGCGAACATACGCCCCACGCGTCCTTGAAAATCTCATAATTGGTTCATTTCATACAGCAATTATCCACGGGGGAACAGAAAAAACGTGTTTGACGATAGAGGAGTATTTTTATATCCCTCGGCTCCAACACAAAGTACGGCAACGTATATCTGCCTGCATTATCTGCCAAAAAGCAAAACCCATGAACGTGCAATACGACACTCCACCAATATCAATATTACGCGACAAACCACTAGCTCTCGTCACAATAGATGCTCATGGACCAATGCCTACGGGAACGGCAGGAATGAAGTACATATTCGTAATGGTGGACGTATTTACCAAATTCACTAAATTATACCCGATGAAGAGGCTAACAAGCGCAAATTGTGCAAGCAAAATTCTGGACGATTTTATACCGAAATATGGTAAAATGGACGCCATTTTGGCTGATAACGCGTCCATACACAAAGGCAAATATTTCGTAAATAAGATAAGAACATCAGGTATCAAAATATATAACCCCACAGCATACCACCCGGAAAGTAACCCGTGCGAGAGATCGATGAGGGATCTATCCATCTACCTGCGAATATTAACATACCGCAAAAGACATACCTCGTGGGTCACCCAACTACCACTAATAGAAAAAATCATGAACAACACGACTAACCCGAACACTGGTATAGCGCCAGTCAAGCTACACCTAAACCAAACGCCAGAAAGCATTTTACCAGGCTTAAAAAAGCAATTAACACAGACGAAATGAACGAAATCCAGCAAATACAAGAAGCCTACGAACGCCTGAGGAAACGAGCAGAAACTAGAAATAAAAGGAAGAAAAGATACAAAAAGAAATTGACGCCGAACATAGGAGATAAGGTGCTAGTGAGAACCCACAACAAATCTTCAATGCTTAACAAAACATCACAAAAACTGCATATCCTTTGGGAAGGGCCGGCTATGATCGTTGCGAAGTTCGGTGATCGTTCTTTTGAGCTGGTAGACTATAAAACGAAGAAAAACATAGGTAGATATTACATAGCACTATTACGACCCTTTAAAGAACTGGAAATCACACATACTCAAACCATTACCTGACGCGAACCGGAGTCACTGAACTCATTAATGTACGGCACAGGTAATTAGTAAACACCACTTTGTTACAAATAGAAGAAATACACACGTTTCACAGAAATAAGAATAGCGGACATAGAGAATAAACGCGATGGAATTTAACTATAATATAAACAAATGCTACACCTGGTTATACTAATAAAAAAAATTTGTACTTAGAATAAGTTAGCGGAACACACAAGGAACTATAAATACAAGTGCCGAACACAAAAGCAAGCACGACATTGCAGTGACGCGAGTGACAGTGTATGAAACATTAAAGGTTCACTATACTTAAAGAGGCAATGTAAAGCCCAAAAGACAACAATAAAACAAATAATGTAAATAAATAGAGAAAATCAGAGACAATCCAACAATGCAAAATCAGATTGATAACGTAATGTAAATAAGAAAACTAAGAAAATATGTAACAATGTATATAAGGGTATAAATGTATAAATGTATGTATGTATTTTATTGTAAAAAAACAACCAAACAAACGCTCTAAAGCTCCTTGCTTGCACTTACGTTGACGAAGGGAAAGAGGAGAAACTAGGTAAAAATTGTCAGCGTTAGCACGTTAGTTAAACTTTGAAGGTCGCGGTTTAGTGGGACTTTCGAAGGAATTTGAAATTTTTCCCAACTTGTGAGAAAAATAGCAATATTCCTCCGAAGGGCATTTGAAGCAGAAACCTCAGATTCCAAGAGGGAAAAGATAACTAGAAACTAATACAACAGTAGAGATCATAAATAAGCATAATGGGAATAAAAAGGGAATAAATGATATAAGAAACAAAGTTAAAAAGAATATTCGAAATAGCAATATAGTATAAATGAAGGAAAAATTAGACAGGAGTTGCTTCTGGGCACATAGACAAGGCAGGAAGCAGAACAATAGAACCGACATCAAGACGCCAGTAAGGTATGCGAAGTACAAGGAAAACTCAGCCAAGCATGATAGAATACCGTTATGACGCTGAGAGGTCATACAACCCAGAGGGGCGGAGAGTATATAGCTGCATAGGAAAGACAGACGGAGGTGACCAATAAGAGAAATTTAAAGAAACAAACCCTGCCACTAAAATGTAGAGTAAACCACGTGATAGGCGTAAAATTGTAAAGGAATAGAAAATGGGCGGTGATAGGCGAGAAAAGCTAGAATAGAAGCTGAGAATACGACGGGGGAAAGAGCTCCACTCTGGTACTTAATACGACGGGAAGAAGACGTGTTATTGGGAGAGAAGTAGGGTCCAATGTTG
Source organism: Mantis religiosa (assembly GCA_030765055.1). NCBI lineage: Eukaryota > Metazoa > Arthropoda > Insecta > Mantodea > Mantidae > Mantis > Mantis religiosa. The sequence goes on from CM060949.1 coordinate 78,543,130, forward strand.
CAGTCCGACTTAGAGTTATGGTCTTGAAGATAGTGCAAATATAGGGAATAAGAGGGAGTTCGCGAAGTAACGTAAAATATTCGTAAAGGGGCAAGGAAAATTAGGAAGACGACGCAAGTGTTAGCAAGAGAGCTACGAGAGCCAGGCTAAAGAAAAATAAAGGAATTGAGAGACGGTCAACACGACTTTTCATAACCGAACCCTGAGAAAGAGATCCCAGCTCTACGACAATTAGACAAAACACCCACCTTTCCACCTCACCGTCAAACCTTCCATACTCCATCCCTACCCAAGCACACAAAAGGACAACGAACCGAAAAAGAACCCACACCAGCTTTGACGTATGCCTATCAAAATTTCTGTTAGTTTCAAGAAATGGGGAGACGTGTCTATATGATACACCCAAGTGTTTTGGTTTTAGTTAAATATCTCGATAATTTAATTCCTAATTGTGGATAGCTAGTTTGTAAAACACTTGCGATTTAACAAAAGCTTTGACGCAAAATAATTGTTTTAAACCATACATGTATGAATCATAGAGTCCAAACATACAATTTGTATCTGCATTTGACAAATGATAAAATTATCTAAGGATTATACAGTGCGATCCATATAAACCTGAACCATTTCAGTAGGTAGGGATCTGGGGCGTCACAAACCTTTTGAGATTACATTATCAAAGAAACTGGTTACAAGTTCCATGGTGTCATTAGACGTATGGCACGTTGCTCCATCTTGCTGGAAATAACCTTCTCTCAATTTCATATAATCTCCATAAAACTTCGGAGAATATGGTGAGACGAGTACAAACATGATAGATTGCTGGTGTAGGACACTTCCAGCAGTTTCTATGAGATATAAATAGTGTAATATAATCTTCCAATTATGTGTTATATTCTCACAAAGTTGCACGTGTGTCCTATTATTGGTTCAAAGGTTATGGTCTAATGAAATGGTTCAGGTTTATATGGATCACACTATATATTCAACATTTTAGCATTAAGAAAGCTTACCGATCGTAAACCAATACCTATAAGTAATCCACCAGTACTCAGAAGTTATGTTTGAAGAAAGAAACTTTTAGGTTTGTGAGGTTCATATAGTCTGTAAGTTTCTTATATTCCTAGAGTGTAGAATTGTCTTTATAACATTCTTTGTCTTGCTTTTGGTACTAAATGAACATGTGTACCTTGCTGATATTTAGTCCTTTATACAGAGTTTCAAAAATGTGTAACTTCTGTAAACATAGCGAAGATACAATGACCAAAAGGAGATGTAGAGTTGTAATGTCCATCTGTGCTTGGAAAGATGATTATCTTATTTCTACAATTTCATGTAATAAAACATTTCGTACACAATTTACATTTCTAACAAAGTAATACGATTATACAATTTATTATAAACTACAAATTTAGTTTGCATTGGCAAAATCAAGGAGCAAAAGAAGCTTTTTAACCGGAGTAGAAGCGAGAGAAAGATATATTCTGGGGTGCAAAATTAACACACTCCATTGGTGCATCGGCATTTATAACTTGTTTAAATGTTTACGATAAATTTTTGCATTGAAATTGTTTAAAACTAATCACAATGGCTAAGTTATAAACAACATGCAGAGAAACTTTCACAGGTAGCACAGAAAATCACAATAATTAACTAAGGCAATGAGAACAAAAGACACACGAACTGAGAGTTCAAACATGTATACCCGGATTTATTACAACACTAGGGAAAATGTAAACATACTGCATGAAATATGCAAAATAGGAAAACTCTACAAACAAAACTATTTCTGTGAGCTCAAATGTATGATCTCTACATTTTATTTGTAGCGAGATTGTGTGCATCTCTCATCGTTACCCAGTTATACGTAATTAATCAAACAGCATCCAGAGTAGTTCACCGATCATTAATAGAAAATTAATTATAATTCTTACAGTGCTACAGAGATACAATATTTTAATTAGTCGTTAAGAATCCCTTTAAGGAATTAAGAGATCTTCATCAAACGTGAAATCGTTATTTTGCATCATTGAAAAGATGCTGGTTTAATAAGAAGCTTGAGAGCCATCCAAGAGCCTTTGTAAGTTTTGTGCGATTCATGCACATGGATATTCTCTGTAAATTCTACAACTATCTTTTCCTAGGACTCTAAGAAGATCAGAATTTGCATTTGTCATGAAATGAAACATCGTTACCAGAATTATGTAAAGAGTACAGTATTTGCTCTTAACGCCAAAGAGAAAAGCGGCCAACAAACAAAAGTTATATTTAATAGCTCATTACCTTTTTTTAACTCTATAGCCTCCAGAAACATAATACATTTAAATAAAATGTATTAATGGTCACCTATTCATTATATCATCATAGCAAAAGCAATATTGCGGGATAGCGAAAGATACGTAATTCGTTGTAATCCAATAATAAGTTGCACATTCTGTAATATAAATTTTTGTTTAGCGTCTCTTACTAGCTTAGAAATTTCCTCTTTACTTAAATTCTTAGAACTATTGTGTCTACAACCATCATTCTTTTAAGATATGCATTTGAATTTGTACCAAAGCTAGCACTCAAGAGCTTTTGCTCCTTTCTTCCACCCGCCCCCCTTACAAAGATAGCACTTTATAGTATATTATCGCCAGACATTGTTGTGCTGCTGCCGACCCGTGTGTATGCGAATGCCGAGAGAGACAAAATCAGGCAGAGAAAGAGACAGAGTAATGTCTGGATAATTGTTTCCTTTTCTTGCTGTCGTGATAGGCCGTGGAACCTCGGCAGTTTTCGTGAAACAATGGTCCGGGTATAAATAAGCAGCAAGGTGTGTTGCGACTCAGTTGTTAATTGAGTGTGCAGCTGTGTGGTCATAACAGACGACCATGTAGGTTGCGTTTGTGTATTACGTAATTCTTCTGCTGCCAGGGTTGTACAAAGTGTGTTTTTACTTGTAATAAAGAGCATTCTAAAGGTCTGAAAACAAGACTTTTAATTCTGCGAACCCACAAGGCCACAATATAATAATATGCTTGCAGATACAGAGTGTGTAAGGTTGTTTAGAAAAGTACACAATATGAAACCAAAGCTGTCGTGCACTATAATCACTCTCTCTCACTCTCTCTCTCTGTCTCTCTCTCTCTGTCTCTCTGTAAAAGGGATGCAACAACTGAAAATGCTACTTCAATATATGAAGCAATACTTTCTTCAGAATCGCTCGCTATCAGAACGAATTAACCGATTTTTCTTTATTTCAGATAACTTATAAGCATACTGTGACTTTGTGGGTTCGTGAAATGAAAAGTCCAATTGCACCACTCAAAAATGCTCTTTATATCCACCGACTTACAGCTGAGCACTTGCCAGTTACACAGAATTACGTAATGCACACAATTACGATTCACCAGTTCGTCCGTTGCGGTTCCACTTGCACTCGTAATTACGTAAACTCCCCCGACGCACGTACGCAGTCCGTCCCCTCGCTGGGCGCTCTTCACAGCTGCTCACTAAGAACTGACTCTTCTCCAGCCCGACGCGTTGCTTATATAAGACCAGCTGGCCAATCTAGAAATTTTCGGATCAGACGAAACAGCCCGCACGTTCGAGAATCCAGGGGGAGGCGAAAGAGACGGCACAGTGGCCCGCGATCCCTCTCCTAATCATCCCTTCAGTTAGTGACAGGAGAAAGATGAATGGGTGTGGCCCGTATGCCTCTGGTCCCTTCTCAGCTGTCGTTGGTCTGGCTTTCTGATAATTAGTGACACTGCTCCCTCCCCGAACCTGGTCGTCCCGAACAGCACCATCGTAGTGGGCTAGGCGATCCAGGTGTACCACCAACATCTTTCCTCGGGGCACCTTCTGGATGCGGTAGACCACGTCATTTATCCTCTTCACCACCCGGTGCGGCCCTTGCCATGGCTGCTGAAGCTTCGGGCAGCGTCCCTTGGTACGCGTAGGACGGTACAACCAGACCAGGTCACCTTGCTGGAACCCTTGGCTGTTGGCTTGCCTGTCATATCTGGTCATCATGTGGTCGCTCGCCTTCTGGATGTTCTGGCGAGCCATCTCATGCATGTCGTGGAGGTGGTCCACCAGGTTCTCCACATACTCGGTCACCGGCTGCTTCGCCTCCAGAGGGCTTCCAAAAGCCAGGTCACAAGAGAGGCGTAACTCTCGGCCAAACATTAAGCTGGCTGGCGTCATTCCAGTTGTGTCGTATGTAGACGAGCGGTAGGCCAGCAAGAACAGTGGCACCTTGACTTCCCGGTCTCGCTGATGGCTGGCCACGACCTTCCTCAGATGTTCCTCTAAGACCTTGATGTATCTTTCGACCATGCCATCCGACTGGGGATGTAGAGGCGTCGTGCAGGTCTTGTTCACCCCAAGCCTTTGTAGTGTCTCCTTCATTAGATTGGACTCAAAGTTGGTACCCTGGTCACTATGTAGCTCTAACGGCACCCCAAATCGACAGAACACTTGCTCCACGAGGCAGTCTGTGATTGTCTTTGCCTCTTGGTTTGGGATGGCATACACCTCCGGCCACTTGGTGAAGTAGTCCACGACCACCACTAGATACTTTTTGCCTCGATCGGAAACTAGAAACGGTCCCGCAATGTCAACGGCGATCCGTTCGAATGGCGCTCCCAAGTTGTACTGCTGCATGCGACCCCGGCTCCTAGTCTGGGGGCCACGACTCGCCGCGCACGCGCTCCTCACAGCTGCTCACTAAGAACTGACTCTTCTCCAGCCCGACGCGTTGCTTATATAAGACCAGCTGGCCAATCTAGAAGTTTCCGGATCAGACGAAACAACCCGCACGTTCGAGAATCCAGGGGGAGGCGAAAGAGACGGCACAGTGGCCCGCGATCCCTCTCCTAATCATCCCTTCAGTTAGTGACAGGAGACAGATGAATGGGTGCGGCCCGTATGCCTCTGGTCCCTTCTCAGCTGTCGTTGGTCTGACTTTCCGATAATTAGGTCACAATACTGTTCTTACCTGTAACTAATTGAAACAATCAGCGTTGTCCGTAGCTTGCTTATACCTCAAATTTTAGACATAGATTCCCTTTGCAAATAATCTTGAGTTCTTTGATTATACGTTTTTAAAATATTACTTAAGGACTTTAATTAGAGAGTCAATTAAAACTGTTAGAACACCATTAATAAAACACAAAATAAATGATGCAATAGATGGAACACTATGCAAAAGTAGTGTTAAAGAGCTAGAAGTACCACTTGAAGAAAGTGAGTGTAAAATATGAATTACACTTTGTCATATCACTTTTGTTAACTTTAAGTAAGTATTAACGTACTATTTTCATAATCATTGTTTGCAGAATATACAGTCCGAATTTGGCTACTATTTATTTGCAGTTATCATAGAACTAGAATTTATAGTAATGCCCTGAGTTAATTCACTTGTATCTTTTTCATGAGATCCCAGAGTCCTTATCTAGTGCCCTATACAAATTTAGAAGTATTAGACAAATACGATTAATGGCCCTGCTCTATCCGTAGTTTAACGGTCTGAAGCTCAACTTCTAGCCTTATGTTTTATTTGAAAATTAGCTGTATGTTTCTCTGGAGACATTTAGAAATATTATACAAGACAGTTAAAGAGATGATTAAAATTTTGGGGAGAGTATAAAGTCAAGGTATGTATCGTAAAACTGCTGAGAAAATACTATGTAAAAGCACTGTTGAACCACAGTTTGCAATGGTAATTTTCTTTTAATGCTGTGAGCAATTTTATGTTAACACTTTTGCACTGCCTTGTCCTATTTATAAAAAGTATCTCACTGGGAAGGAGTACCTCAACATAGCCTTATTTATATAGCAAAACTATTAAGGAACCACTAGAAAGTCAAAACAAAAGAAAGACCAAATTTGGTCTGCTATTGTTTTATGATAAGCTGTCAGACAGAACATTAACAAATATAATATGAACTCGCTGTTTCTTTGTTATTTTGTAAGAACGTGAACACATATGTAATTATCCTAATGCTGGCACTGGTCGATTATTATCGATGACAAGCTCTTATGGACACTACCAACCCACAGCGTAACAGTCCGTAAGAGGGGCAGAACCTGAAAACCGACTGTCGGCCATAATCCCACATACGCAAGGAAGAAGTGAAATTAAATGTATAGTGTTCAACGCCCGCTTTTATTATATTCGTCACCGTAGGCGTTGATACTATTGATACCTGAAATGAAGATGGAGCACCGGTGGAATGAGATGGCGGGGGAAGCCGGAGATCCCGAAGAAAACCCGCCCCAGCTCTGGGCTGTACACCAAATCCCACTTTGCGGTCGCCTGGGATCGAACCCGGGCTGCCACGGTGAAAGTTGAGTGGTCTAACCACTGAGCCAGGGTGCGGCCTTAAGGCAGAGGTGGGAGATATTCCAACCGATAAGGGAGGAGATGTGGTTAGCATCACCGCACACATAGCCGGAAAATTAGCTTTCTAGACCAGGGTTTGCTATCTAGCGTAGCTCCTCAGTTTCCTCACGAAGCTGAGTGGTCACTGATCCTCGTATACCGGTAGGATCGTTCCCCGGCGCATTCTGTGTCAAAGCAGAACATTCTAGCCCACCACGCCATGGCGCAGTACTCTATAGGCCCTATATAAAATTATATATAAAATATAAACACTATATAAATATATTATTTTGGAGCCAAAAATTATCTTAGAAGATAATTAAATTATAGCCCAAAGAAGGAGGTAATAGAAACCTGTGTTCTACCAGTATTATTATGCGTCTGCCAACCCTGGTTTCTAACGAAAATAAAAAAAGTAATTAAAAAACAAAGCTTTAGATTTGCCAACGAGATATGGTGAGGAAAATACTGCACATAACTATAAGAGACAGGATATCAAACGAAACTATAAGAAGGAAGATAGGTATGACTGACGCATCTGCATGGGCGGAAGAGCTGAAATGGAGATGGGGAGGTCAAGTCACCAGAATGGACCCGGCCAATGGATCCACAGAACAATATGGGATCCGACAATAGGTTCAAGATCAATAGGGAGACCAAAGACACAGACGACTTTAGGAGGACAGCAAGAACACTATGGAGGACAAGCTAAGAACAGACAAACGTGGAGAAAACTCTAAAGAGCAACTACCCACAAATACACCACCTCCTAGTTCGCAACAGAAGTGTCTGTGTTAGTGTTACTTCTAAGTCGAAGTGCAGTTCAAGGAGAGGTAGGATGAATGTAAATTACAAACATCAAGCTGTGCAAGATGGAACTTAAGATGATGGATCACCAAATCTAGGAGACTTCAAATTATAGAAATATTACTGGTCCATTACGTTAAGCTCAGTGTAACATAGGTTATAAAAATATGTATGAAAACATCTAACAAAGAATATAAAACAATCTAACAGATATAAGTACACGGTGTATAGAATATAGAACATTACTAGTCATCACAAGAGATAAGGAGGTGCCGACAAGCAAGCATGAGGCACTTATGAGTTGCTGCCCCAATAAGCTCATAGCAGCAACACCCTACACTAGCAGGAGGCACTTGCCCTTTGGGGATTGGTGGACTATTTATTTATGTAGTTATTTATTGTTTATATAAAATTGAATAATTAACTGTGTAAAGAGGAGAGAGATTCCGGATTCTAAGCAAGACAATAGTTTTTGTCTTGCGTGAAAGGTCATCTTTGTTTATAGAACCCTGTAAAGGAAAAGGAACACACAGACACATAGACAGTCTCCCACACTGACTTTTAAACACGGTATATATAAGGATAATTTAATATCGTTATTTTATTCCTATTGTTCCTACATTAGCTTAACTATGTTCAACGGAATAATATATAGGCTTTGGTTTACAGTGAAACACAAAGCATCACAATGCTTATGGCATAATGATGCTGTTATTTACAAATCAGTGCATGTAAGGGGGTAGCAATTATTAAAGTTATTGTCGATGATAAAATATTGTATGTAACCATTGGGATGAACATAACCTCTCTCATGTAATTACACGACTCGGCTTATTCCTCGTCCTTGCCAAACTCAGTCGAGCGTAATGAACCCTTATCCCACAATTATTTTCAATAGTTTATAGTTGTGTTCATAAAGGGTTAGGTTATAGGTATATTCCCTAACCTCTCAAAATCTCTCAATCTGACATGAGAGCCCTTTGTTAGTCATCAAAGTTTGTTTGAACAATGGCCAGAATAAGAATTAAGGTCGAGTCTGGTAGGGCCTTAACTCACCCGGGCCCACATTAAACAAATATGCTGTATATTACTAATATGCCGAGGGAGCCATATATCTCCTGGCAGCGGTAAGGATATGTGCTCTACTGCGTCATCATTCATATCCTCACCCTCAACAAACCACCCTGGAGACCATTACCTTACCTTCCGCTATCCCTTGATTCGTATACAAAACTTTCAGAAAAATATTGGGGTGAGAATAAAAGGCATTCTGGATTTAGGAAACCGTAATAACTAATGAATATGCGCATACTTGACTTATTGGGCAAATTGCCCTCGTCTCATCTGGATAGAAAGGATATTTATAATTCATCAATTCTATTTTGCATGTCAGCTCAGATAGGTTCACATGGGGATGTTAAACTTCAGGAATAAAAATTTGCTTCATTTCGAGTATCCAGTGTAACTGCAGAGGACTTTGAAATCCAAATTTTTAAATGTTTTAAATTGTGGGTTATTTATTATACTTAGACCTTATATATGCATTTTAATACAAATAAGTTAAATGGATCATTCTTTATAAAATCTTAAATATAAAAAGTAAACATATAATATTATGTCATTACGTAGTGTCTGGTGTTTCTGTTTAATCAGGCTTGTGTTAACTAAAAACATTTTTAAATTAAAATATACTTCACAATGTGTTTTTCTTTTTACAGTTCTGCAAATTATAAAATCTTTTTTACAAAGTTTACTATAAATTGGCAAACTGTTTTCATATATTTCAAATTATTGACTTTTAAAAATTACAAAAAACAATAATTTTCTTTAATTATGTAAAGATAATATGAACTATCCTGAGGTGTCTCTTACGCTTGAGATTGAATTTTAATTTTGGAAAGAACACGAATCATATTTTTAAATAATGTGGATGGAATATGTTAGTTTGAAAAAATGCCAGCTGATTTTATTTTTCCTTATATAAAGCGTACTTTTCTAAATAAAATATTTTCCTAATATAAAATAAATATCATATTATATTATATAGGTACGTATAATCTTACACTTTCAACCCCTTTTACAAACATAGTATATGACTGTTGACGTAGAGAGTTTATTTGGTCAGGATGCGGATATACCTTCCGTACGCAGCATTTCCTGGCCATAATGATAATAAAATTGATAGACCTTAGGGTTTCTGATGTAGCAAATAAACCAGGAAAGCAAGTATTTGCTTATTCTGAAAGATATGTTCAGCCAATGTGTACAATAATTCACTAGCACGTCAGTGAAAGCTGTGGCTAATTTAGGCTCCGTTCTGCGAGCAGGCATAGTAATGATATCATTCTCTCTAATCGTCGCTGAGGAAGTCAGACGTCGCGACGCCTAGAGAGTCTGTGACGGCAGATCCAATTGATGACGGCTAGACGTCAGCTGAAATGAACTCCTAGCCACTAAAACTGTCAGCGGACGGAAATCTTTTAGCACCGCGGCAACGGTCAAAAGGGCGAGTGAGAGAGAGAAAGATAGCAAGGAGAAATCACAGCTGCTGCTGCTGCAAAAGACAAGAGCTGCGGGGATAAGGGCACAGGGGGATCACCGTGATGCAGTAAATGCTTCTCTAGGGTTATGCCCTTCCAACATGGTGCAAGAAACACGACTCGCTCTTCTTTTTGGAATAGACAGATTGAATTAAAACACTTCTATTTTACCACGACGATCACTCTCAGATAATATATGTATGAGGATCTCCCAACTTGCAGTCAAAACGAGAAGTACTGGAACTTGGACCAATTCAGGAATTTATCAGAGATAATTTTACCAACACGTTTTGATTGAATCCCAATGTTAAACACAGTCGCCTGAGTAGAACATTGTGAACTTCAAGGAGAATTGATTGTACATATTTGAGTTCCCTACTTGACAGCTTCAACAGGAAACTGAACATATTTGGAAAGCTTTTGTCTTCCTTTATTTGTGAGTTTGTACTCCTATACAGTGGGGAATACATATCTTCTAATATTGGCCATATTCACCGAATCCATCGCATTTGTCTTGTGTCCCGTAAAATATACCTGATAGCATCAATAGTTGTCTTGCTTAAGAACAAAAAATTATATGTTTTGAACATTCTAAACGTTCGTTTAAACACAAAGCATCCGGCTGTAAAAAGTCACGTTTTTTGGTGATCTGTTCTTAGTTGAACAGTTGCGTCATCCTGCAATCTGATAACGGTGCTTTGTATATTGTTCAGTATCTTATCAGTAGGGCTCGGAAGCTGATGACCCAAAAATCAGAGGAAAATGAGCAATAAACTGCGCTTATATTTTCGGGAAATTGACATTAAAATTTAAATAACGGCTGTTAATTATTTTTTATTTTAAAGTTCGAAATTTAATATATATAATCATCTATATTATTATAATTAGATATTTTATGCAACGTATCCCATACATATTTATATAAATATTAATAAAAATTGATATATTTAGGTATAGCTATCTCTTATTCAACTTTGCAATAAATAAATAAGGTCATTCGTAGGTTCTCGGGTTTGAAGGATCGCCAGTTGTCTTGAATACCCCTATACTTTGAAAAGCTCCTCTCTACTTCAACTGATGTCATGGCCGCATACTTGAAGTGGCCACGATCTCCTGGTGAAAAACCTTCTTCAAAACAACTAAGTATAACTTTCTCGATTTTGCTCTAAGACTGACACCCAATGTTCTTTTCTAATACATTTTTCATTTTCTCATACAGTTCTTGACCAATTTTTCCCGTACACTTTTGCAAATGTTCCTCCACACCTTCAATATTTTTGATAATGGCATGTATGGCCTCATCTATTTTGTCTAGCCAAATTATTGTGTCTGCCAAAATTGAAAAGTTGGCACTAATAAATACAAAACTTACCCTAGCTTGAGGATCATCCAGCAAGTATTTAGTAACAACTATAGATGCAGCATTTTAGACTCTGTGCATGTTACGTGAACCACGTTATAATCTGTCTCAACCTAGTTTAATTCTGCTGTAAACATCCGGGCGAGAAGAGAGACAGAGACAGAGATAATGGAATAGAAAACGAGTAAGCTGTTGATTGGTTTAGCGAAGTTAATGGACATTTTCTTTTATTTGCATGCGTACGATAAACCCCTCCTTTCAGTACAGTACTGTAAGTTGTTTTCTGATCACTGATCTGTGCGACCTAATTTCGGAGAGAGAAAAGTATGCAAATGTTTCGATTTATATGCACACAATGGCCCCACATTTTATCCTTCTGCTTCACATACCACATAGATGTGTTCTGTATGCTATATACAAATTAGACAAAAGACAGGTGAAATTATACACACTATTAACTTATTATATTAAATTAAGCCGCATTTTATTTAACAATTACTAAAGGACACAGTTATTATACAATATTCTTTCCATTCCAATACCACGCAGCTCTCTCACAACGAGGTATGTATCGAGTTGAAAGCTGCCAGATGTTATTGTTTATAGTGTGGAGTTGCCTCTGATATTTAACACTGTATTTAATACCTCACAAGCCCAAGAACATTTATGTATATACCATTTAAAATCAGTGAGCTTTTCATCAAGGAGCAGTCCGGTGCTTCAGCCGAAATGAAAAACAATCGAGGCAAAAGTGGCGAGAGGCGAAAGATCGCGCAATGTTTCGCGGTGCTTAAAGAAAGAAACACTGTATCGTCTATAAAAACATTGAGAAACTGGTGATCTCCTTGGTGTTTTCGCCAGTAGTGCACATAGTGTTAAAATGGAACAGCGAGCATCCGGAACCCTAAGAAAACCGGGGAAATCGCGTAAATGCAAACAGCGCGTGGAGAAGTACGACGATTTTACAAAAAGTGCTATACGCAGTAAATTTCATGATCATTTTTTTTTTTCAGAAATGAACCAACTCATAGATTTAATAAGTTAATGTGTAACGCACTTCTATTTATTTATTGTCTAGAAGTTAGCGCTGCTATATATACTGCTAGAGTTGCGAAACTTATGTGCGTACATGTAGCATCTAGCACGTGGCGAGTTGAGTCAGCTCCGCCTTGTTGTTTACAGCAGGATTAAACTAGCCTGAGATAGAGTATAGTGTATCATGATTTAATAGCGGTTCCCGATTTCATCATATATTTCGCTGCATCTATTACGAAATGTAAAGTAATTTCATGTTGCTCGCCCTGTGTCCACAAAAGAAACATGCTTTGATGAAATAGCTTGTATATACATGATGGGTAACCTCAGTCACTTCCATCGTAAGAAGTAACATTATCGGAGGTGTAAAGTTCTAATGTACAAAACATGCCAATAACGTAAACAAGTACGTTTAAAAGCAAAACCTCAATAAAATGTAACAAAAGAACAATATTTCCTAAAAAATGACCGAATATACATTAAAACCCCCAAAAATGCAGAAATATGCAAAACAATAGTAGTTAGTGTTGCTTCATTTTTAAGAGAAATGAGTATTTATTGTATTCTGCACTGTCTGTGATGACGCTGAAAAAATGATATTTCATCAAGTTACAAGCCCTACATATCAGTAATGTAAACGTGTATGTGTGTACGTGTGTGTGTGTTATTTATTTATTTAATTATTTATTTAGTAATTTACGTCCTCCAAGTTAAGTCATATCAGACGATGAATGAAATGGATGAAATGATGTTCAAATGAGTCCGGGGTCCATGGAGCTTGGAGCTACCCGACATTGAAATTTCATGATAAGGGAAAACTCAGGAAAACCCTTTTCCAGGTAACTTACCCTATCCGAGATTCGAACTCGGAACCTCTTGAACTTGAGGCAGACACGCTTACATCGCTTCTAGACACGCTACCGAGGCGGGCATGTGTGTGTGCATGTGTGTGTGTGTGTGTGTGTGTGTGTGTGTGTGTGTGTGTGTGTGTTTAAGCATAACATACAATAGAGATAGTCTCTTCTAAAAGATATCACGTATTTTCAATGGCTTTAAATCCATTTCTCGTTTACAAGGAGGTGATATGGTGATGGTGACATATATTGCGTATAAGGCTGAATTTCCATAAGTCATCTTGGTACAAACGACATGAGAAAGCATACAAAACCGTAAGATATTTCAACAAATTCACAGTTCCACCAAATATAACCAGCCTCTACGGTCTCTCTCTACATTTTTCCACAAGAAATACAAGCAAAGAGTGGGCAGCAATCTTCTTGGACTTGGTTTTGCAATAACTCTATCGTCCAATTTTCATGGATTAGAGTATCGGCTGTCTGTGCTTCAATTCGTTTAACGTGGGTGAATTGCCTGATTTTTTTAACCCATAAAGTATGGATTTGTTAGCAACATGTATATCTTATGTACAGTTATAAAAATAGCATAGCCAAAAATTTTAAATTAATGTTATTAATTTTAATGTTGAAATATCCACAAAATATTTATAATGATAACCAAAGTGCTAACATTTAGTCCTAGAAAACTAGATTCACTTCTGAAGCAAAATTAATGGTCAGTTGTTATTGTTCCGAAGACTTTCTCTGTACAGAAGGCTGAATATTGAGTTGGGTTTAATTTCAGTAACGTTCCATTCCTTAAAATATGATGGAAGTGAAATAAATAATACTGTGACATTGCAGTAGACTCTTTTGTGGAACACTTATGGGTTATTACTTGGCCTGTGTAAGTCTCTCGTATCCTTTTCATTTTGGGTTATCAAGTAAAGCTCAAGGATAATATTTTGAGGGTTTTCAAGCTGCCAGTCCATATCTGAATTTCGGAGGAAAAGATTGTGTGGATTCTGCTTTTTTCAGTGAGTCTCGTAACACTTTTTTCGGTTAAACTACGATATAGAAGATTTCGGCGCCCGCCTCGGTAGCGTAGATGGTAGCGTATTTGCATCATGTTCAAGAGGTCTCGAGTTCGAATCTCGGTCAGGGTGAGTTACCTAGATAAGGTTTTGTCCGGGGTTTTCCCCTTATCCTTAAAGACGAATGAAGTTCGGTGGAATGCACTGTCTTCTATACTTCCTTTGTAGGAGATAGAGAAGTTAATGAGGAATGACTTCTAAAGCATAAAAGAAATAAGGCTGTTTAAATTTTTGGGAAAACAAAACTCATCCTTCAATAACTATATAAAATAAAAACTGCAAAACCTTGAACTTCATTCTCTCTACTGAAGGTATCACTGCGACGTTTAATGTAAAAAACCTCTTTTAATGTGAAAACAGGAATTAATGCGAAGACACTTAATACATATGACAAGTGTTTGAAGATATAAACTGCGAGTTACGAATCACTGGTTCAGGACAGTTGAACAAATATCGAGATTTAGCAACAACAAAGCTGATGCTTTATTCTGGTATATATCAGGCTTGCACTAGAAGATACTCGTTACCTGAGGAAAATATATGGCTTAGAAGCATCCCTAATTAGCAAAGTTTGGTACACTAGCCCCTAGCGTTATTGCTAGTTAGAGTTTTTTCCCACCCTCTCGATGCCGTTGCGGCCTTTCATTAGCTAACGTTGATTTACGAACTTATACAGCAATGTGCTTGTTGTTTGAGCTGTATTATAGCTGCTAGTCCTTTCAGGTGCTCATAGATGGTCCTGTAACACAGTGAAATATAATTCACAATTACTCTCATTTGAACTGCATTTGTGTTCAGTATAAAAGTGGCCCATACTGTATATGATTGGCTTTTTGCACTTTTTAAGGGCTACAAGGAAGTATACAAATATGACACGCTTCATTTAACTTCTCAACTCGTAAATGTAAATTTCTTTAGATGTGATAGGTATAATTCATTGAGCTTGGACTAACAGATCTGGGGAAAAATTTCCAACTTTATAAAATCCAGACTAAAGACAATAAAACATGTGTGCAATTATGTGGATTTATTTTATTAAATTGAAGGAAATAAATGGACGCTTTTTACATATTCTGAAAACGTTCCTTGGTTGGGAATTACATCACTTTAATGATTATTGCCAAAGACAGGAACTTAGGTAAAATACCTTCAATGTGAAAGTTAACCTTACCAGTTATACCTTTGTGATTGAAATGCCACAATTTTATATTCCTTTTTCTGCCCTTTTCAATATAAATGCCTATTTTAGAAAACAACTTTTTTGTTTTCTTTATTTCATTATATATCTTTGTTTATTAATTACATTGAGCAACAAAAATAATTTTTGAATGTTTCGAGCACTTCATGAGACAATTCCTACTAATTTTGGGTTGAGAAAAACAAATATGACAATAACAAATTATTATTAGCTCTAGTTTCTATGATATACACAAGGTGAAAGTATTACATATTAACGGATTGCGAGAAAAGGATACATTTTAATTATATACATGCCAACAATGAAAGTGCATTTTTAACTGGAAGTTACATGCTAAGAGTTCTAAATTGCTGGAAAAATACTTCGTAGATAGTCGTGTCTGAATAGAATCATGTAGACTTCATCGTCTTTTAGCTTGTCTCTTGTTATGAAGTTCCACAGAATCCCTATACAAAGACCAACAGTAATCCGCAAGCATTACTTCATTCCAACGGCCCTGATATCTTTGTTCCATAACAGAAATGTCCTGATGGAATCTCTCCCCATGTTCATCACTAACAGCACCACAACTAGGAGGGTAAAAGTCTAGGTGGGAGTGGAGAAAATGGATCTTAAGGGACATTCTGCATCCAAGGTTGCAGTAACTTTGCAGGAGCACTGGCAGAAAATGCTTGTAGTAGTCATCTCTTTTGCTGCCTAAAAATCCATGAACACCACCCTTGAAGGCTTCCCAAGCTTCCTTTTCTTTCCCCTCCAAAACTTGGTCAAATGCAGGATTCTTTACAAGTTCTCTTATTTGTGGTCGGACAAAAATGCCTTCCTTAAATTTTGCATCACTTAATTTCCAAAATGTATCTCTGATTGTGTTTTGTTATTTGATAGGTGTGCCAACTCGCAAATAAAGTTCCCCCAGGTTTAAAATCTTCACTCTAAAAAGTGAAATGTCACTTTATCTTCAAAACAAGAGCTAATCAATCATTTTATGATGATTTTTTAATTCAGCAGATCGAAATACATATAAATTCACTATTTTAAGCCCGAATCATTTTCAGTGTTGCCCAGTGTTATTAGATATCTGCTTCAGGTACATTTTGTTTTAATAATAGTCCGTGACACTGAAAGTTACTTCGTCGGAGGCATATTATTTTCTTTAAGTTGCAGACAACATAGGTGTCCTTCATTCAGTTCATTATTCTCTTTGTAACAATGAGTGCTACCACACAAATAAATGTATAGGTAACAGAAAACGTTTGAACTAGCACTTGTGTTTCTTTTGACACTGAATTACTCACATGCAAAACATGCGAGCAGTCAGTGAACTACGAAAAGAAGTATTTTATATCATAACATATCGGTACAGCCAAACACATAAATGCACTTCTCACGGATATTGGGAACATTAATTACAATTTCGAGTCTAAAATCCCAATTTGTATTCAACTTATTTAAAGCTTCCTTTAGCGCCGGAATCCCCTTGTGGATCTTACAGAATCCTACATTAACACTGGGGCGTGCGGTAGCATAGTGGTTACGGTACTAGACTGCAAGCCAGGAGAACGGGAGTTCGATTCCCCATGGTAGCATTGGAATTTATTCCCTGATGTAATACTTCTGGCCGCACTATGGCCCTGGGGTTCACTCAGCCTCTAACAGAAGTGAGTACCAGAGTAATTCCTTGGGGTGAAGGCGGCTGCCTCGTGGGGCTGACAACCTCATAGGCCTTGTATGCCAAAGTTTATATAGATGATTGACATAACCGCCCGTTGTCCCACCATAGGCCATCTAAGGCCTCTCATGGGGTACCTTTTACCCTTTTACATTAACTCTGGTTTTGGAAAGTATACTACCCAATCTGTACCTGGCGAGGCAATACTTAACTGAATGTTACGATGAAACCAATGAAAGAAAATTTAAAAAAAGATGGTCTGGATTTCTACCGACAAGACAACTGATACCACGGGTCGTTTCATTACAAATGCCGTTATTGGACCATTAGATCCTACAGCAGATGAACCAGTGAAACCATTCCTGCTTACAACGAGTAAGGCATTACAATACACAGGCCTTTATTAAAAATAATTCATTTTTGTGCAATTACAAGATTAGTATCTTGTTTAAAATTTAAAATTCTTCAAAATATGACGATCAAGTTATTAAATAATGCAATCTATTAAATAAATCCATTTTTCTAATTTGTTTTATTGCCTGTTTTAGTACCTATAATGTTTTACTTCCTACCTATTTTAGGTGTTTATAATGCCTTTCTGCCTATCTATTTTAATGAATTATAATGCCCTTTTACCTGCTTATTTTAGTGATTTACAACGCCTATGCTTTCGGTCTCTCGTTATTACCAATAAATATCAGATATAACTAAGTCTAATATAAACGATATCAATATACCTATGGAATAACTGAACTATATATGAATTTAAGTATAAATCTACCGAATAGGACAGCTCAGTGTGGTTTCTTCAGCGGATGATAACACTAATGGTACATGAGCTGAAGATGGAGCACCGGTGGAATGAGATGGCGGGGGAAACCGGAGATCCCAGAGAAAACCCACCCCAGCGCCGTGTTGTCCACCACAAATCTCACTTTGCTGTCGCCTGGAATCGAACCCGGGCCACCTTGGTCAGAGCCAACCTGTCTGAACACTGAGCCACGGCGCGACCTTTCGTCAACGGCCCGCATTCTGAAGGTCTGGGGTTGATTCCCATGGCCAGCATACCTGACCCATGGGTTTTTTACGGGGCTTTTCCCGGGTCACCAGGCGAATACTGAATAGGCTAATTACATCGCCCCAATTTCCTGTCCCCCCTTCATTATCATTTCATATCATCCCTCATCTGGTGGTCTCTTTCAGAATTGAAGTGTCGGCGGGTGCCTCGGCGGTGTAAAGCAGAATGATATGCCCTGAGAGAAACACTTGCTCCTCTGGTAGGCCGGTTACCGGTCTCCGAACCGTCTACTCTACTGGGACGGCTTCCGAAACAGGGAGGGGTATGTCTGTGGTCCTGGCTTGGCGAAGAGGTTTCTAAGTACAGTGTAGGGACTCTGCTCTCTGCACTTTCGTGGCTCCTTGGTTCGTGATGCCCTCTGTCTCCTCTCGCCTCATCTTTTCTACTGGGGTAGCCCCACTTTGGGCATAGGTACCATAAATCAAAACTGGCCGTAGTGCCGAATCCTATCCGTACCGTAATCCAAGTACAAATCTCATATGATGATATAGCAGAGAAAATTCCGTCACTCTTGCCAGCATAAACATGAATGAAGTACAGTTTACAATAACTTCAGCAAAATTCTTGTATGACTTTAGATAAAACATATAATGACATTACAATTAATTATTTCCGAGCTGTTTTGCCGTGGTCTGTTGGCGTAAGAACGCAACGAAGCTCTCTCCAAGAAAACTTCGACCGCGTCACTGAGGATGTCTACCGCAGTTGTGGACGAAACGTTTGGATGTTCTTACGCCAACCGACCATGGCAAAACAGCTCGGAAATAATTAATTGTAATATGGACTCAGACCGTGAGAGCTTACATTCTCTCATATAATGACATTCTTCAGGGCGATGCTGTTAGAGAAAACTGGCATAGCAAAATGTGTAGATAATTTCACTTGGTTACATACACGTAGCAGAGAGGATAATTACTAAGCACTTTCTCGAGAAATTGTTGATTCAGATGCACAGTGACATTCTTGCCTGTTGCGGAGGGGTTTAATACAGTCGCAAACCCATTGTTACGACTGGCACGGCCGGCGTGAACAAAGGGGCACAAAATGCAACGCGGAGATAAAAAGCTTGCCGCAACAGATAAAGATAAATGACTAAAAGGTTCGTATTTCTAGTGCCGTCTTCATTGTTAGAGAAAATTCCACAAATATCTAGGACAATGATTGGAGCTATAAAAGAAGCCGTGGATCGCCAGTTGAGTGAGTCGTAATTGAACTTGATAATCATTTGCGTGTAGCGGTGTTTTGAAACTGAACTCTTTTTTTGTGGTTGACGACCTTGAAGTTTGTATTTGTGTATATTACGTAATTCTCTTTTTTGGGGGGGAATTTACGTCCTCCAACGATAAGTCATATCGGAGATGAATGGAAATGGGTGAAGTGATGATAAAATAAGTCCGGGGCCCATGGAGCTTAGACTTACCCGACATTCGGTCATCAGGATAAGGGAAAACCCTGGTAAAACCTTATCCAGGTAACTCACCCTAACCGAGGTTGGAACTCGGGACCTCTTGAACGTGAGGCAGACACGCTACCATCTACGCTACCGAGGCGGGCATTCTGTTTCTGCTGCCAAGGGTGTACAAACGGTCTTTCTACGGAAAGAAAGAACATTCTGAATTTCTGCAAACTGGACTTTTAATTCTACGAACCCACAGAGTCACAATGCATAAAGAGTTGAGGTATCTAGGTCACTAGATGACACTAATTAACTGCGGTTTATGTCAAAGAAACTCGGTAAAAATTAACGTGAAAACTAGTACCTGTCTTTATTACTTTGGTAACTGTTATTACGTAGTTTACTTTCGTAACCGCTGATAGGTCAGCAATTATTTACACATACTTCTCCATCACTTCAGTAACCGTTACATTAACGTAACAGTTTCAACGTAACTATTTTGTTATTTTCTGTCCATCTTTGATATTCATATTACTCAAAGGGCTCACTCATCACGTTGTCCAATTATTCCTAATATAACCCATTTTCCTTAGGCTCTGTCCTAAGGCCATATTTCTACTTCCCTTTATGTTAGGACAAAGTTACTATCATACTGGGGAAAACAAAAGCATGAGTCATTTTGAGTGTATCTGTAGTCACAGAGGCTACGTCTCTAATGCAACACCATCCATCCATCAGATGTGGCAGGTTGATGTTAGTGGTTGGCTTGTTTGAGGTTGCTGACGTGCGTACATATGTTGCGACTTAACGTTAAGATGATACAAAAAAGCTTTTGTGGCTTAAAGATCACTGGTTGCGTTGCGTTTCTGGATTGTCCTTCTTGATTACCGAAATTAATACAACGTATTTATGCCTGAAAACTGAATCCGTCAGAAATAACAAGAAGTGCATTAATGTTGTTTAGGCAGTAAGTGCACCACAATGCATTCAATAAAGTAACAAATACTATTATGTAAGGATATGTAGAAATAGACCAAAAATTCAATGTCATAGCAGGGATTTGAATTACAGATCTCCCGGTTCACAACTGGTTGTTCTTAACCATTGACCTACATGGCAACATGCCAGCATGGTATTAAATTCTACAACTGACTGGTAAACCAAACAGACACAGACAGTCAACAGTCACAGACTGGTCAACATCCCTCTCACAGCAGAAGAATACAAAATAGAATACAACAAAATTATTGAAATAGCACAGAAAAATGACTTTCCCAAATCACTTGTAGACAAGAAAGTGAACTTAGCAAAAAAGAAGAAACTACTAAAGGAAACCACAACCCTCTCAGCTACAGAAACTAAAATGATCTTCAAAAAATTCACTTACCATCCATGGGCCTTTGATAAATTCAAAAAAGTCTTCAAAAAACAAAACATTCAACTAGCTCCAGTGAACCATTACTCCTTAAAAACCTAATTTGCTCAAACATCAAAGATGCCATTCCATCTAACAAAAAATCTGGTATATATCAAATTGAATGCTGTGACTGTAGTCAAATTTATATTGGAAAAACCAAAAGAAATTTATAAACAAGAGCAAAGGAACACTTTAGGAACATAAAATAAAAACAATTAGAAAAATCAGCAGTTGCCACGCATTTTTGGAAAAAAAACCACAACATAAATCCAGAACCAAAATTACTAAAACATACAACAGGAACAGAAGAACTGTCCACATGGGAACAAATCTTTATTTAAAAAAATAGGAACAAAGTATTCAATTTCGACATCCCCCAGAAAGATTTGTTCAGCAAGTTCCTCGAACCGCCACCAGAGGAGACCGATGACAAAATATTGCCAGCTACACCAATGAGAACAACTCGATGTCCGGCTGAAGATAGAGGGAAGGCCTCAGAAACCGGTTCCGGGAAAATTTAAAAGTAAGTGTTGTTTTGTGTCATTAATCGACTCCCAATTAATTTAATTTATACAACAACACTGTTTTCAAGACTTCCATGAAAGGATCCATATTTGAATACCACGTCCAAAGAACCGAACCCGGTTCCTCCCGAATGCGAGCCTTATAGTCTCCGTGGAGCCATGGTACACGTTATGAGCTTTGGGTTAGACATAAAACTGGGGAAACCATAAAGACTTTGCAAGGATATAGGTCAATGATACCCACGAACGCATCTGTGATATGGGGCTAGTCTACAGATATCGATTTGTGCAAACCTTGCAGAAAACCTCCTTCTGTTGCTTGAGTTTGTTGCTGAAAGGTCAGATAATGTTGACAGTGCAAACAACCCTTATGCGGGTATCATCGCCGCCATACACAATACGACAGGGGTGGCAAACCCAAGGAGTTGCGGCTGTGGTCAGCAAGGGCGAGAACCGAAAAGGGGTTATTTACTGCAGTGCTCATGAATTAGAAATGCGGCCGGGCTTTTGCAGCACGAAATTCCCTTACTCTAGTTCTCGATATGTTTAGAGTATCGTCAATACCGAATTTTCAGTAATCGAATAATGGATCCTATAGATACTTCATCATTGCTTTAAAAGAATGAAGAAACATTATTTTATGACAAGATGTACCTTACCAGAGTAAACAAATTCAAGTCATAGAGGAGCACAATTAACTAACATCTATGTATTTTAAAATATATTTACTATACTTAAGAAATTCTATTTAAGAATATGAATATATTTCCATGATATAGAACAATAAAATACAATTGGAATGTGTAAAATGAGAAATAATTGATATTCTCTGTAAATATGAAAAAAATATCAAAAACATATAACTCCAATTCTTAAGGGCCGATTTTGCTTTCAAAATGTATGAAAGTTGAGGATATCGAAAATGGTGTGCGGAATTTAATTAAATTAAATTTATTGTATGAAGGCATTTAAATATGTATACACCGGCACAACGTATTTTTGAGAAAAATGCTCATGCTTGAAGTTTGGATAACTTCTGTGGATAATGATGATGATGATGATGACGACGACGACGACGACGACGATGATGATGATGATGATGATGATGATGATATGAATATGAATATGAATTAACTATGTCTGTCCTTTCCCTTTATCACACTAATGCCCGATTTCACCAACAGATGTTAAGACTTAACACGAGTTTAGCAATAGTTAAAACAAAAATTGCATTTCACGAACAAGTGTTAGCGTAACTCTCGTGTTAAATCTCTTGTTAAACTAACACGCCAAATTTCTGATGTTAAGTCCTTAACTACTGTAAATAGTCAAGATGGCAAGCATAAACTCAGCTGTTGATGTCGATTTGCTATATTTAAAACCGTCTAAATGGCATTCATAATAGAGTACGAACTAAGAGGAGAAATGATTTTGAGGAGCTATCCGAAGAAAAATTTTTACGGAGGTATAGACTGTCGAAACATGTTGCTATGAAGGTTACTGCGGAAGTACAAGAGAGGTTAGAACATGCATCGAAAGGAATATGGCGATCTCGCCTTTGCTTCAAGTATTAATAACCTTGCGATTTTATAATTCACTGAATTGTGTGGGTAATACATTATCCACCTCCCGTCTTGAAACGTTCAAGTAACTTGCCCTTTTTCGCTCCTCGTTTTAAATTTGCGTAATACTGAGTTAGAACATGCATCGAAAGGAATATGCCAATCTCGCCTTTGCATCAAGTATTAATAATTTTGCGATTTTATAATTCACTGAATTATGTGGATAACACACTGTCCACCTTCCGTCTTGAAACGTGCAAGTCACTCGTTACATATACTTCTTCGCACCTCGTTTTAAATTTACGTAATACGTTTCGTGTTTCTAGTAATGACACATGCATTTGAATTAAGTTTGTTTCCAAATTTTCCCCATGTGATATCTTTCTCTTTTAGATTCACCGCATCCGTCCTATTTTCCACGATATCGTTATACTTCGTCACCAATTCAATTAACAATCCTTTTTCCATTTATGAGAAATTTGTTTCATGACTTTTGTTTACGATTTTGTTTATTCACCATTTTTTTAGCTGTGTACAGACTGCGGTGCAGACGAAAATGAAAACTAAAGCTCATCGTAGTACGTTCAGAAAATAATACGACTCATCCACAGCCTTCTATAACTGCAATATTTACAAGTTTCTTGGCGTTAGCACGTGTTTGTTAACATTTTCAGAAAACAGTTTGGTGAAATGCAAGAAATTGTTAGCGCTATTACAATTGATACGTTACATGTGTTAACATCGATTTTAACATCTGTTGGTGAAATCGGGCCTAAGTGTCAAATGATTGGTTTCATCAATTCCATTCACAGCAGCATTTTACTTGGTTTATATGCATGAGTTGCGCATTTGGTTTCTAGTGAGTGCTCACCATTCGAGCGCATTCCTCATATTTTATACTAATTTCCTTCCTTTTATACCCTTAGAACTGTCTGCAGGGCATATTTAAAATGTCAGTTTTAATTTAACCAGGAAAAAATCAAAGCATTCCTGAAATTGGAACAATGTGTAACAGTTGGAAAGGTTTTTAACAGTAAGAGGTGAGCATATGCCTTTCATAGGTCTATATCGGTAGTACTTAGTTTTGAATAATGTCACCGAGGCATTGTTGTGCCGCGGCAGCAAGCCGCAGCCGGCGCGTGGGCGAGCGAGAAAGCAACAAAGAGAGAAAGAGACAGAGAGATGTCTGGATAGTTGCGTCTTTGTCTCGCTGTGTCGCGAGTGAACGAATGCGTTCTAGAACAATGACTGGAAGTATAAAATTCCGAAAAGTGCTAGTGCTAGAGTCAGTTGCTAGTCAGTTGTTAATTGAGTTGCAGCTGTGCAGTAATAATGAGTCTGTGGACATTTGAAATGTACCGCAGTGATTTCTATCTTTTGTTTAGGTGTGGCAGTGAAACGAGACAACCTTGAAGACTGCTATTGTATATGTCATGTCATTTTTACTGCTGCAAGGGGTGTACAAAGTTACTGTTTACTGGAATAAAAAGCATTTTAAATTTTGCAAACAAGGCTTTTAATTCTACGAACCCACTAAGTCACAATAACATTTTTTATTCTAGACTTAGCAATTTTATCTGAAAGGCATTAGGGAAGCTGGAGAACAGTTTGATCATAGTTTATCTTTTCCCATTTATTGACCAAAACTTTGTACTGGGTAGGTTAATTACTTTCCTGTCTCTCCATTTTATTTCCATTATCATTTCATATCATATCTCATCTGGTGGTTCTTTCAGGGTAGAAGTGTCGGAGGAAATCTCGGCGTTGTAACCTCTTGTTTCGGCCAACCTCTGGCTCCTCTCGCCTCACCTACCTCCCAGAGATGCCGCACTTGGGGCTTAGGTACAATAGACCACAGGTTTCGGTGTCGAACACCCTCCGTATTAATCCTAATACTAATCCTAATCCTTGTACTGAATATTAAGAATAGGATGCAAGGTACAGAGAAGCATATATGTTGTATTATTTAGTCTTTCATAATTGGAACGAACAGAAATACAATCATATAAAAGTAATGTTTGAATACAATTATGGTTTCAGATGTGTGACTGCCACTTTCGGAGACTCTGATGACCTCTTTGTAGTAGTATCCCTTAATAGTTTCTTTTTCTGTATCCTGGGTTTCGCAGAAATAACCAAAACCCATGAAATGTGGAACGCAAGTGCAAAACGTCAGCAAAACCTGACAGCTCCACTGACCGAAGCCTGGAAGCTTATCTCACTGGAAACTTGTTTTTGCAAAACATTTGTACATCACTGTTTGTAATAGTGCCCCTTTGTGGTGTCACATTAATTGTTATCTTTACAACAATGGCATTCTATTATGTAGATACTTAGCTATAAACATAGGTTCCTGTTGACATTAAAACGTGAATAATTTCCTCTTTAATGCACAAATATTGCTTTATAAACATCATGTATTAGGCACCAAAAGCTTAACTGCATTTAAGTTAACTGATGGAAATTAATATTCACTTCACACTAGCCATGTATAGGCTAAGGTTTTGGATAGATAGAGCCAAACTGAAAAATCCAATACAATGGCCGGGATTTGAAACACCGATCTTCTTGTTTTCACCCAGTCGCTCTTACGGTTTGAGCCAGCATGGCCACCGTAAACTTAACTAATGGTTAACTAACTTCATGCTAATTTTCTTCGATAAACAGTTGCCGCAACTCTGATACTCTTTTTCCCATAATATCAAGAGAAAAAAAAATCCTTATGAAATCAACTTTTTACAATCGTTTATTCTCTTGGCTGCATAAAATGTGTATGAGATTCGTGCTGAAATAATCCATAACGTTTTACTTTGGTGAGGAAATGCTGACTCATCTGTGGCACAACAGCTTTCCAAACTGTCAGATTTATTCAGAGGCTGATGCTGAAGATCGTGGCAACGTATTCCTTCCAGAAATTCAAGTGAACGTTTTTCTTAACTTCCCCCTTTGCCGTTCACCTAGACCTAACCTTTCTTCATAAACTCTGCATGAGAAACAACTTTCTCTGCACTGTACACTGCAGTTGAGTTACACGCATTCTTTCTGAAACGCAATATAGTTTATAAGAAAAAGTGAGGTCTTCTACGTTAACTAATTAAATGACATGACCTGCACGCCTTGACTCACTAAAAACTATCACTACAGACAGTTTCCACTGTAAATTAGTTATCTCGTTCTAGAGTTCGCATAGTTCATTCTGTCACTTCAATAATGGGAACTAGCTCCACTATTAGTTCAATTTGCTCCATAACGTTCCTTTCAATTCTTCGCCTTAACGTAGCGGCTTAACGAAATAGGCCCCTCACTGGAGAGCCGAACAGAAGATGTCTCCAATTTCTTACAGTAAAACACTCGGCGAACTACACCACGGTCTTAACAGCTTCGCTCGAAGAACAGCTTTTTCATCCCATTAGCTAACTCGCTAGCTAAGTAACTCGTACTCCCAGGGATCCTCACTCGCTCCGCGGGGCACACTCACACTGGCTTGCTTCGCTATACTTTCTTACTCCTAACCCCGCAAGTCTTAGTTACTCCACCAACAGAGTGACTTATTTGAAACTGTAGAAACTTTTCAGAATATTCTAGAAATCAAAAGATAGACTTATCGTGTTTATGCTGTGCTAGCGCGCCGCTTATCTTGTTTAGAAATCTTACTGCCCGTCGCTAAACTTCCAATAACCTTGCTCAATAGGCGCTGCGTTACAGTGTTTCAGGTAACAATTAAATCCCTTCTTTAGTTAGTTACATAACAAATGCATTATCACTAGCGCATTAGTAATATAAGTGATGCAAGTGTTGACATGTATGTATAACGTTTAGTTATGCAGTAAAATTGTACATGCAATACAATACTTAGGGTGCTGTAAACTTACTGCTATATGTTTTATATCGAGTCTCAGTTATGCCTAAGTCCAGACGGACGGCACTCTTTATCTCCCACATGTTCATCTTTCCTTTTTCCTTCATTTTCCCTTTTGCTTCATTTTGAAGACTTGACATGATAACGTAATGCAGCGCTCGTTGAGAATGACGACGTCCATTTCCGGCTAGATCTCGATGACTCGTCGTCTTGCTCAATGGAGCATCATTAGAAGGAACCTAAGTCCTTTCTCGTTCAAAGAAATCGAAGAAATTCGGTTAATGTCGAGGTAATTGCTATGAAGGGGAGCGGGGAAGGACGGTAGTTGAGCCATTGAATCACAAAACGGTTAGAGCAATCGGAACGCCTTCGCAGTCGATAGCCGTACAACACTTAGCCTGATGCGTTGGGTGGTGACGTTTCTCTCGATGTAAAAGTACCATGCAAGGCCATTCTAAAGACCACGGTATTTTGTTCCTTTTAGCTATCGCAAAGGTCTGTGACCGCAAGAGCAGCCGTTGTAAGCAATGCATTGCACACTTAAAAACCCAGAATCTTTACTACTGACACTTATAATTTTGATTCCTAGTAAGTTATACAAATATACTCATGCAGACAAATCTGTACCTAAACCCTGATGTGCATACCCATGGTAACCAAAGGAGGAATTATGTTTAAGTATCTTTTAAGTTTCTTAAATTTAAAACGGACTTATACAGGATATTAAAGATATAGCTCCAGATATTTGTATTGATCATTTGTATTGATCAGTGTAGTGTAATCTCATGAACGATATTATTTCAATGTTTACTTCAATTACATAATTATATTTTTAATTATTTAGAGAAGCAGTTTTCAGTAGTACCCGTAGTACCACAATCAATAGGTTTTTATTTACCTCGACAGCTTAGGATATATTGTGAGAGGGGTAAACAGAGCGAGTAGACCTTGCAATAACGAATAACCTTGCAATTACAACAGATTCATTGCCGCAGCCCGTCTCGGTAGCGTGGTGGTAGAGTGTCCACCTCACGTTCATGAGGTCCCGAGTTCGAATCTTGGTCAGGGTGAGTTACCTCGATAAGGTTTTTCCGGGGTTTTCCCTTATCTTGGAAGTCAAATGTCGGGGAACTCTAAGCTCTATTTACCCTGGGCTCATTTGAGCATCATTTCTCCCATTTCATTCATCGTCCGATATGACTTAACGTTGGAGGACTTAAAATTACAACAGATTCATTGCTCATTTTAAATGTAACACTTTTAATATTTTCTGCAAGGCTAATCATCCCAAATTACCTGGACCAGCACATCAGATACGTGTAGTCAATGCGAGTGCTCTGTGTGAAAGGATTCGTTCATTTTATGGCGCAGTGTCAACGTGCAGACGGTAGTTAGTAAGTTATGTCATGTATTTGTGATAAAATTGTTAGACGAAGAGAAAAAACAGTTAACACTCGAAAAGAAAGGATATTAAATTTTCTATTATCAATATATAATATATATTATTTATTTATTATCCAATTCTGTGATTCCTATGTAACCCAAAGATGTACTGGGTATATAGTTTACAAATTACAATAAATATAATAAAATTAAAATATATAACAAAATACAGAATGGCAAAGAGTGAACATCAAAATAAATTATTTATTTTAAGAAATATTTTGTTCAAGAAAGCCATGAAATATTAACAAGTTTTGTAATTCTTCAAAACATGTGTAAGTGGCTAAGAAAAAGTGTAACCTAAGGAATTAAGCAATAATTTAAGTTTATATCTTAAAAAGAGAAAATGGGGAAATAAAATAAAATGTGAGGGACATTTAAATGTGATTCCCACGCATATATAAGAGGGAAATTTCCATGACCATTCAAGAATTGAGTAAGAACATAATTAGGATTAACGAAATTACATTTATGTCTATCACAAAGTGCTGGAAAATATAAATCCTTAGTCAAAGCACCACAATCACTTTTAACCAGTATTCATTCCAGTCGTGGCTGATAATCCTCTTCAATGTTTGCCTCACCTAAGAAATAGGGCATAAAATGTAAAATACCGGAAGATCTGAAGTCACAGCTCTCTTTGCAAGCCCTGGCAATCCCTACCTGTCCTCTGGCCCATGAAATGCACATATGAGAACCACTTAATATTTGATTTCTTATGTCAACTGCAATAGGATTACTATTGTTTGTATCTTTTGAAGCCTCATTTTCTGCATGTGAGTCACAGGTGAGCAGTACACTGTAAGCTGTTGCAGCATTTCACTGCTTCAAAAATTGCTAATAATTCAGCTTGAAGGACTGAACACTCCTTAGCAAGTTTAAACATGGAATAATGGCCTTCTATGGAGTGTGAAAAAAGAAATAGGAACGAATATCCTCCTTTAGAATTTTGATCTGGTCCTTCAGCCATCTGAGAACCATCTGTGTAAATGGGGTATTGATGATAGGTATGCAGTTGTACAATCTTCAAGGAGACTAGAAAGGAGGTATGAGTATAAGCGGACCCACCAGATTTTTTCAACTTGTCCCAATATTTACTCCACCTTAAATTAATGTTTCGTCAATTTTATATTTAATTTTGAACACAGGTATACCATATTACAAAAATTTTCCTTAAGAAATTTCAAATTGTCCTCTTTAATCCAGCAATAGCATACTATTGACTGTGGCTCATGGGCACAGTACTATAATGATAATAATAATGTTACGAGAGACCATGCCAGTTTGAGGGTTACTTTCAACCTTAAATTCATTATGAGTAGACTGGTATTCTCGTACATTGTTCATTTGCCCTTGAAAGATTATGTGTGACTTTGTTTCGATTTTGCTTAGAAGAGAAAATGTTAGCAAGAAGAACAGAATTTCGCATGAACATAGGAATTGAGACATACGTGGAAACTAGATTATTTAACCACAGATAATAACGGCGCATTGAAATTTGTTGCTTTAACTGAAATACTTGCTGGTTGTAAGGAGTTTCATTATTACATTTGTAACAGTGGTTTTAAACTCGACCCCGAAAAAAATGTTGTTTGTTTCTTAAAATATTTAAAGAATGTTTAGAAATATTACAATATCTAGTAGATGAAACTATAAGTGAAGTGAATTAGAAGATAGACGTGTGTGAAGACGAAAGCAATTCAAGAAAATGATTGTGTTAGAGGGTTTTAATAATTTGAATTATATCAGATTATGTTTGATCATCGTAGAAGATATACGTTTATGAATTATAACGAGTAATATGAGAAATCAATTCTATTTTAATAATATAATTTAATTCATGTTGCATCATCATCTGATAAAATAAGCAATAATTAAAATGTACCATATAGAATAAGAAATACTTCTTCAGATATTGCAGCAACGTGTCGAAGAATACGATTTTATTTAAAGTAGCACAACAACGCGTGGCATCAACATACCATAAAATTATTTGTTGACATATCGCAACATGTTGCTGAAAGAATACACACCCTTGAAGAGAATTAAGATCTTCCTTCACATTTTAGTACTAGCAACAACTAATGTAGAAGTGGACGCCCCATTTTTCGAAGGGTTCTAACCATTCTTAGTGTCCCTTTTGTTTTCTGTTCTTAAGTATAATACAATGTTCCATCAAAATTTTTGGTAAATAATGTGTTTTATGACTTTGTTTATCAATTTCGTTTTAAGACAGCAAGAACCGAAAGGCGAAATATGTTGGCAGTGTGCCACTATTTTGCTTAAAGTGTTTTTGGAATTGGAAAGTCTGATAGTTCAATTTTAGTAAACTAAAGTAATACCTCTGTAGAAGATCCAAAGATCCAAAGAACATGCTTCAATATTTTTACCACATTACTAGGAGCAAAAAAGAAATAACGAGCTCCGACAGTTTATTTTAAAATACTAATCGATCATCTACTTCTGATAAGGTAATATAAATTGAAATCATCACAACGCTCCAATGATTTTAATTTGTACAAATATAAAAATATTTTTGTCGGCGTTGTTTAATTTTAATCAGTTAATATGAACATTTTGTTTACTCACATAATATCGAGCTTGATAACTATTTCAATGTGAGTTGTGTACAATAATTTCAACAATTTATTTCATTTTTAACTGGAGAGAAACATGCATAACTTATGTTTGAATGAGTAGAGGTAGACTGAAAAATTCAATGCCATAGCTGGGATTTGAACCTCAGATCTCCAGCTTTGTGCGGTTGCTCTAACCCACTGAACTACTATGGCCAACATGTCGACATGACATTAAATTCTCCAACTGACTCGTATGTTTCCAGGTAGACCATCAGGGATTCTCATATTCTATGAGACACGCACATTTTGTGGCGACTTATTGTGCTGTAAGTACCTAAGTCCCAGGTTTCATAGTTAAACCACTATATTTTTAGGCAAATTGGTGGAAATAATAATTTCTTCCACACTAGCCGTATGGAGGCTAAGGTTTAAATGAGTGGAGTCAGATTGAAAAATGCAATGCCATAACCGGAATTTGAAACACAGATCTCCCGCTCTCCATGCGAATGAGAACCCCTGGTGGTCTACCGGGAAACATACGAGTCAGTTGGTTAATTTAATGTCATGTCGGCATGTTGGCTATGTAGCTCTGTGGGTTAGAGCAACCGTATGGAGAGCGGAAGATCTGTGGTTCAAATCCCGGTTATGGCATTGAATTTTTCAGTCTAGCTCTACTGATTCAAAGCTCAGCCTACACACGGCTAGTGTGAAATAAATGATTATTTTCATCTATAACTTATGTGACTCTTCTAAAAATCAAGTTAACTCATTCGATGTTATTCAGGGATATTTGAATGAAGAAAAATCTGAAAAATAAAGAAAAAGAAATTGAGATACCAAGTGTTAAATGTTGAATAGCACTGTTTTACCTAACATGTATATGACGCATTTTATATAATAAAAACAAATAAGTAGCATAATAAGTGTAAAAAAAGGTGTAAAATATTCGAAAATGTTCACATTCTTTATCTAATGTCAGCGATAGGTTGTCTTAAACCGTTTTTATAACTTCGTTAATTTTAGAGGTGTAGAACTGTATTATTCAAGAACTTTTAGAAGTCCATTTTTGAATAGATATACCTACTTAACACGCATCCTCTGGTACCAACAGACACTGTTTCTTTATTCCTTACAAGTTGTGAGACTGTAAGACTCGTGATATAGAGGCACAAAAAGGTACATGGGTTCGATTTTAGAACTAAGCACGTTACATTGCAAGAGAAACATGCACACAAGTTGCGTTAGTATAACCAAAATTCTTTTAAAAGCCTAGCTGTATCGAACACGTGTAAATGTATTGAAACTTCCATCCATGCATAACAAAACGAGCACGGACCTCCACAAGTATATGTTTTGCAAGGCGACTGCTCTGTCGTCGCGGAAGACTCAACCCATCCTCGCTTTGGCATATAACAATAACGTAGAGGGAGTAGCCACGTTTGTGTGTGTGTGTGTGTTGTGTGTGTGTGTGTGTGTGTGTGTGTGTGTGTGTGTGTGTGTGTGTGTGTGTGTGTGTGTGTGTGTGTATCTCCCCATCCCCTTCCGTCGCGCCCGAAGCAGCTGCCACAGCCACTCTCCGGTAATCCCTAGGGAACCCCCGCCGATCTCGCTTACTCGTTTCTCCTACCCGTTCTTCCCAAGGGAACCACACACAGTGGATGTAGAACCTGTGTAAGGAAGAGGCGCCGCCGCCTTCCCCACCCCTCACTCCTCCGCGGTCCCTGTAATAGCGGAGACACATGAAGACTCGTCTTGCAAAGTGCCTCCCTACGTCCAGAAGTGACTCAGCAAGCGTCTTCCACAGCAATTTGAACAAAAGACAAGACGAAATACTGTGGCAAGGATGGAAAACGCAGCAACGTTATTGCTTCAAACATACGATGGAGATCTGTTGCTTCATGTAGCGGGAGTGTCTTTAAAGCTACTGTGTTCAATGAAAGGGTAGCACAACATTTTATTGCTCTCTAGATAGCTTTACTTTACAGCCATTCTGAGTAGAGAGCCTAAGATACAATATAACTCAACATCACAATACTCCAACAACTATTTATATCAATCACAATCAATGAGATCAATTAGAATAAACAGAACGTGCAGGCAGCACAAATATACAAAATGCTACATCTACTAAGGTACTGCAGCTATGTTGCTCGCATTCGGGAGGCCCTATTTCGATTCCCGTTACCAACCTACACGATCCATGGTCTCTTGGGGATTATCCCGGATCGCCAGGTGATGGTGGATCGGTTAATTACATCCCCCGAATTTTCTGTTCTTCAATTTCATCTCCATTATCATTTCGCATAACATCTCATCTGCTGGTCTCTTTCAGGGTAAAGTGTCGGCGGCTGTCTCGGCGCTGTCGTGACTCCTTGGGTCACCACCCTGTCCCCTCTTGCCTCATCCTTCCTCCCGGAGATGCTCCACTTGGGGCTTAGGTAAATAAACCACAGGTTTTGGTGCCGAATCCCCTCCATAGTAATCCTAATGCTAAGGTACTGTATCCAAGAAAATCCAAAATCTCAAAGTTTTTTCTTCATATTGCTTTTACTTCATATTTTCTCTAGCGCAAGGACATCCAAATATACGTAACTTTTCCGCAGATAAGAATCGCACAGCGGAGAGGCATTGAAACCGGTTGCCCAGAGAAAAAATGGCTTACGAGACATTCGTAAATACACATCTATTTAGATCATTATGTACAACATACAAATTCTTATATAGTACATTCGGGTTTGCCTCTGGCTGATATATTTACTTAAATAGGCACATTGAGGCAACACCCAAGCAATTATAACGCGGATTGTAACACTTGATCTAATATAAAATAATATCCCAATAATAAAATTAATTTCTTACATATATTAAGACTCTTATTAGACAAAAGGCCAAAGCAGGAATTTCACTACATATTTACTCATCTGCGACCGTATTTCTAAAAACAATAATGTACCTCTGAAGCCTTTCAAATGAAAAACTCATTCTATGTCTCGTTAAAACAGATTTAGTTCATTGATAGTCTGTTGCAAATTCATTAAAAATAGCTTCTCGATCTGACTCCTCTTTTTTCCTTGTTTGCTGAAGTATCCCAATGAAATGTAAATGTAAATAATGAAGTAAATAAAGACAAGAATAAGTACAGTTCTGGAAAACATACAATGGTTGTATAGCAAATTTAGTTTGTCACCTTTGAAACGCAACAAAGATGTTATTCGAATGTCTTCCTTCCTACCAACGTATTCTGTGTCATGCAGTTACTCCTGTTTTGCAGTAATGAGTTGCATTTGACGATGAAGCTTGTCCTTGCTAGTAGCGCTGCGTTGTATAGCCATGCCTGGCCGCTCTTACACTGCTCAAGGAAATCGGTACGAGCTTCCTAGAGGTCTAGCTATGTCTTATCGCTTGACAGTTAATGGAAGCGTCAGCGTTATATTTCCAATTTAAATGGCATGCTTACTACATGCAGTGCATTTCAGTAACAAACACGGGGTGTACACCTCATATGCTTAGATTTCCAGCCTCATGTGGGATGACATTCTGGTCCTTGTAATCAAATTAAAATGATGTAAATATACAAATCCTTACATTTCATATATTTTCATAAAATTGTACGCGTTAGGTTCTATTGTTTATTCAGATTTTAAGAAAAAACTTAAAAATCGTATTTACATTTTAAAACATCTGATAGTCTATGTGCATATTAATTCTATTATACATTGTACACGTTATTTTAGCACTTAACACGCATTTTCTTGTCTAAAAAGTACAAAAAGTAATTTATACCTGCAGCATCATCTCTTCATGTGCATCAGCATGCATTAATTTGGAATTTGCAAGTCTAACCGTTTGGAGAATAGTTTATAAATATAATATTCCCAAAGCTTCATTTACGTTAATAATTTCAGTTTTGTTTTAATTTCTGAAAACATCTTAAGAACCCAGAAGGACCAGGAATTTTCCGATGCATGCCCATGTATTTAGGTTATTTTTATATATCATTCACTGCAATAATTTAGCTATTTTCTTAACACGACTTGAAGAAAATAAAGATTGCGTTTCATGCAATTTGTAGTTGATAACTTAAATTAAATAAAACATACCCAAGGTTTTGGATAGATAAAATCAAACTAAAAAATTCAATGCTATGGCCGGGATTTGTACCACGGCTCTCCTGGTTTCCGTCCAGTCTCTCTTACCCATTGAGCTACCATGGCCAACGTGCCGTCATGACATTAAACCCTCCAATTTGTAACGGTTGTTTTGGTTTAGGCCCCGAAAATTGAAAAATGTTTCAAATATGTGGTTTAAAACTCAATATGGACAGCTTAAAATGAATAAGAAAGGAAATCGTTAAAACTCAGGAGGTCATGAGATGACGCAATATATAAATGAAATAATGTGGATGTTTTATGATTGGTAGTTCAGAAATGATATTATGTAATATGTGACGTGCACCAGTAAAATGAAGTTTGATTAGTAGTGATGGCAACGAGAGGATGAAAAACCAATAATTTTGGTACAACAGCTAGGAAAGAAAGCGTCTTTCGATTGCGTAAAGTAGAAGAAAACAGACTTGTTTTGGTTTGCGGAGTTATCGAAGCAAACGGAACAAAATATAAGTTAAATAGGAACCTTATTTTCTGAAAATTGAGGAAAAAGTGGCTCATGGCTCTGGTGTTCATATAAAGAATGAGCCAGAACCTTTCACTGCAGTCTATGTCCTAGAACATTACACTAATGTACATGAGAATTATCATAAAAATTACATCAAATGCAAGATCAAAGGAGATCTAGATTATTTGGAAACACCAAATGAGCAGATATTATCCCAGTAAACCACTAGGAGCTCTCGTACTCGAGATATACCATTTGTGGCGATTTACTTCATCGTTGAACTCTTATTAAGTTAACCGAAGGAAAATACTGATACATAAGTTAGCCAAATGTATAATAAATGAATTATTCTTAAAGCCTGCATATGTGCCAAAAAGAAACACACACACAAGCTGAATATAGCATTTTACTTCTTAGGACAATATGTAAACCTCTTCCCTTACAAGCTAATGAAGTCACATTTTCAGTTTGCTGCACCCCTGTTTTGTATTTGTAATCAACCTGAGAGTGTATGAAGCATTTCTCTTTCATTCGCTTAGTGACCCGATCGCAATGGCATGTTCCAAGGTAAGCGAACGTTAGAGAGGTTTGTTTATGACGACATGATTACATGAATGAGTCATTACATCGTTGACCTTACTTAGAGGTAAATTCACTCTCGTCTCTTTCGATTCAGGTTGGGCATCACCGCCCTAACATATTACATATATGTATCTATACATGTAATGGAAGTGAAAATGATTCTTCATTCTGTTAAGTGATTGACATTAGAAAAACACTATTTTAGAAAAGTATAGAGATCATTATACTATGTACTTAGAATCACGTTTTGTAGCGTTATTTATTGCTTCAAGTTAGAAGCTTTTAAAATGCTATTTCGGCTGTCTTTTTACCAATCAAGAAATGTAAAGGACATTCAAAATAAACACTCTTGACACAACATAATGGCCGTCTTTTAAGCATTTTCATACTTCTGTGAAACTTAAATAAAGGCCTGAGGTGAGTGTGTTTTTCCATAGGTATACTGCACATGGATTGTAATGCTTTAGTTCGCACATGTAAACAACTGTAGGTTGATACTTCACTAGTTCGCAGAGTATTAATACATGGCAAAGCGAGAAGGCGTATCGGAAAAAATTCGCAATACAGAGATGTTTACTTCAGCTTATCGCATATACACGGCGAGTCCAGTGTATGTATACTCTGTTCAGATATAACCATGTCTTCTGGACACAAATGTGTCATACATCGGCAGACGCGAGATAACATATCATACAGACACACGCCGCTTCCAGTCGCTCTATTTGTGCTTCCTAACATACTGTACGTCAACTTACTAATATTTCACTCCTCTAATCGACCAGATAAGACCCGATAAGGAACGATCGCAGCGCTGGTCACCTGAAAGTCAATACGCCTCAACGCTCTTTCGAGTAATACTTTTCGACGTATGCACATTTGTTAGTCAATAATACTCTGTGTCCAGCTAACTGGTATGAAAGCGCACATCCCTACGGCCTTAAGTAATAAAATATATGTATACTGAGACAATTTATAAAATATAATAATAAGAAAAATAATAGAAAATATTCAGGAATTATTAAGAGGATAAAATTTGAATATAAATTACAGTGAGTAGTAAACAACCAGAATATTCCGATGTCATTATAATCATCAGTTCATTATGATCCAAATAATGACGTCCAAAATATTCACATATCTTTCAGAACACACATCCCAATAATTATATTGAAAAAAATCATATAGATAGAAATATATAGACGAAAACTTGACACATCCTCCTCTCGAATTCAGCAATGCACCTGCAAATCATGTTATACCAATTAAGGAACCAGTGCATCAAAGAAGGGCCTCTCAAACTCAAGAAAGATAAAAATCATAACAAACAGCTCAGTTAGCACTAATCCGTCTACAACAGGAACTGATCCGTTATGATGAAGATTACATATACTACAGCAAATAATGTCCTTCCGAAACAGCATCGGCAAAACACCAGAAGAAAGATAACGATAGAATGAAAAAATTCGTGAACCTAAGCTTGATCTACATGAACCTTTACCCAACAGCAAAACAGACCTTCAGTAGAAGTAACACAGAAGAAAGTAGAAAGGAAAATATTACAAATAACACCAAAGAACCACATAGCAAACACAGACAACAGGCGCAAAACGCAAGTGAGAGATGCCTCCCAAACAGCACATATATTAAAATGGAAGTGGGAGGGGCCTACACAAGACTTGATTACTCGTATAATCTTGGGCATATGCAACGACCATATAGGATCCAATGAATGGGTATCTAGGATTGGGAAACCTTCTCGTGTCTCAGCAAAGAGGTGACTCAGACTCGAGGCACCAACACTGAACCTATAGACCAGAACAGCAGAGGACAAAACTTCCTGTAACAGCTATGAAAAAAGTCCAAATTCAAAGTACAGGAGATAAGTGTGCAAAACAGTATGGAGCAAACCCAACAGCTGAAAATAACACCAAACGGACAAACTGAACAGAAAAAAGTATCTCTTACTTAGCTCAAATGGCAGTGCAGCCACGTGCACAGTTGTTCTACAAAAGAAGATCCCGATGGATGATGATTATGATGATGGCGACGACTACGATGTCAACGACGACGATGATGATAATGGGTGTCCATTTAAACGTGTGCCTTGGCATGCTGGTGACATTACTTCTCTAGCCACTAAACCTTGAATTCAGTCCGCCTGGTGCTTCCACACAAGCGTATGAGATGTGTAGAAGAAGTTGCCGGCCACCAAGGCGTTCAAGTCCTGGCGTGAGAATTTTGCACGTCTCAGCAACATATGGCGGCATAAAGGATTCTAATTTTTTTTTCTTAAGTTTGTCTACCATCCAAGAAGCTTCTATTCTCGTATTAATGCTCGCCGTAAAGTCCAAGCATCCTCAACATACAGTGGTAGAGGGCGGAAGTAGGAGAACGATACGACAAATTAACGTGCAGTATATGTGCCCTTCTATTATATCCCTCAGGCTGTATTCTGTTGGGTCAGTATGGAGGGTCTGTGGAATCTAAAAGTGGAATGTATGTTATGTGTAAGATAACCATAATTTTACAACTGATGTAGTGGTTCCATGCAAATAATAATCAGCACTTGTGTGTAAAGTAGCGACGGTTATTAAGCTATGAAATAAATATTTACATATTTTTTTCTTTTTCATATTCATTGATTAAGAGGTCATTTTGTTGCTCTTTTATGGTATTGTTACTGCATTAGTACACTTGGTATTGAACACCATGCTTCCTTGGCAACTGCTCCATCACACATATTTTATGTTACGTTTTTTCCTTAGCGATGACATAAAACAACTCATATTCATGACGCTTTGACATCAAATGGCACTGTGTACTTTTTAGGTTAAAAGTTTTATCATTTTCAATTTTGAGATATTAAGATAGGTACTAAATTTTGGTTTTACTGATTTAAAAATAAGAACCTTTAAGTTTGTGGGGTTTAAACGATAGGTAGATATTTAAGTTAATTGATGGAGATTAATCATTTCCTTACACTAGCTGTATATAGGCTAAGATTTTTATATATAGAGTCAATATGAAAAATTCAATGCCATGGCCGGAATTTGAACCACGGATCTCCTAGATTCCGTCCAGTCGCTCTAACCAATTGAGCTACCATAGCCAACGTGACTACCTGAAATGAAATTCTCCATTTGACTCGTATATTTCCCCGGTAAACCACTAGGGGCTCTCGGTGTATCTCGAATGCGAGAGTCCCTAGTTCTTTACCGGGGAAATATACGAGTCAAATGGAGAATTTCATGACAGGATGGCACGCTGGCAATGGTAGCTCAATCTCGCATTGGAGATATACCGAGAGCCCCTAGTGGTTTACGGAGGAAATATACGAGTCAAATGGCGACTTTCATGTCAGGATGGCACGTATGCCATGGTAACTCTAACCTACGGTAGAGTGACTGGACGGAAACTAGGAGATCCGTGGTTCAAATCCCGGCCATGGCATTGAATTTTTCATGTTGACTCTATATATAAAAAGTCTTAGCCTATATACGGCTAGCGTAAAGAAATGATTAATTTCCATCAATTAACTAAAATAATAAGAGTTAAATGATGAAGCCTGGGACTCAAGTACTTACGATAGTAAGTCGCCACAAACGGTGTATCTCGAATGCAAGAGTCCCTAGTGGTTTACTGGGGAAATATACGAGTCAAATGGAGAATTTCATGTCAGGTTGGCACGTTGGCCATGGTAGCTCAATTGGTTAGAGCGACTGGACGGAAACAAGGAGATCTGTGGTTCAAATCCCGGACATGGCAAGGAATTCTTCTGTTGACTGTATCTAGCGACAGATACGTTTGTTAATGTTCACTTACGTAGAAGAAGTGATTTATTTTGAGCTAGATTAAATCAGGGTATAATGATTGAGTGATAACGCCATGCAGAGTCTTACTTAATGCCAAACATCTCATTTTTAACATCTCAGTATAACGACGTAAACAACGGATTATTTCCTTCTTCCGTTAATGTTCTACATAAAATACTTGTCCTAGGAATAAGGTATGAAACCTAACTTACCAACAGCTATGTTTTAATGTCTAAAACTTAAGCACTTTTTACTATGTTGTATATAAAATGGACATAACTTCCCTGATCATAACTGGAGTACATTGATTTATCAACGGAAGCCAAATATTTAATGCTCTCGTTACTGACATGCTATTACACTATCTTGAAGTTTTGTAAGGAAAGAAAGCACATAAATGTCGAACGAAACCATATATGTGACGGTGATCCTATTGCCAAACTTTTGAGAGCTGTCAT
Organism: Mantis religiosa; assembly: GCA_030765055.1. Taxonomy (NCBI): domain Eukaryota; kingdom Metazoa; phylum Arthropoda; class Insecta; order Mantodea; family Mantidae; genus Mantis; species Mantis religiosa. Next base: position 78,583,360 of record CM060949.1, read on the forward strand.
TGCTCTCCTCGTCAAGGGTTAAGTGCTTAGAGGAGCGTATTTTCCATTATGCTGCTCTCAGAATAATCCTGGGAAATATGTATATTTTAATACATCGCGCTTTCAGGGAGAGCTTTGTCAGCTCTCAGAATCGCTGAATTATCATGCAGATTGACGAAGAGTAGTTTTATTAATTGTATAGTAAATCATAAACTTCAAAATATCGGACCAAATGCTGACTACTATGGGATACCGATTTTGTTTTCTGACACGGATTTTAATTTCTTAATCAGAATATTCTAGTCTCTGAATTGTAAGTAGAAGGTAAAAAACTTCAGAAAGAATCGTAAATCCCTAGGATTTATAGCTTTACTTTGGAAGCGAATGCTGTATATGATGTATACCATCAAATTAAATCATATCATTGTAACCGTATTCGGTATATTTAGTGCACGTGACAAGAATAGTGAATTGCTACTAATAATATTAACTGGCCCTTTTTATTGAGATTCAGTTAACTTAATCAGCTTATTGTCTTCAAGTTTCCATTATTTAGAATTTTGTGGTAAATAGCTACGAAGTTACGCAAAACATAAGGCATCCTTTACAAGTAGCAGAGAAGCCATATAATATTTCACGTAGGCGAGATCCTTCAAATGCCAGCGGTATTAATCAGGTAGAGTAGAGCAGAAAACATTTCTGGTTGTGAAACAACGGTAACGCAGCCAGAAGGACAGAGTGCATTGTGGTGTATCGAGCATGAAACGAGAAAGCTTTTAAATATTTCTGTTTCATTTCTAACCTGCTAAAGCATGTTTTATACCACTTCAAATTCATGGTTTTATTAACATAATGGAAGTCAAACTAAAATGATCGTTTTGAAAATTTTGAAAATTTATTGAATTAAGTAATAGCACAGAAGTACTTAACAAGTTCAAAGTACTTCAGAAGATTCCTAGAAGTAAAAGTGGGTAAAAATAAGCTTGAATTATTACTAAAGGAAATACAGGGAGCAGTCATATAGAACGATTTATTTGATGTCGGTTTTTCTGATGTGGCGTAGCAATGTGGAAGCAAGGAATGAGCATGGGGCTACCTAAGTCTTACCTCTTTCGCTTTTGCCTTTGATCTTTGGGCATTATGCCCTCGGCTCAGTCGATAACTCTAGTGAAAGTATTATAAAAAGCTACCTTCAAACGCAAAAATTCATCATTCCTTCCAGACCTGCTTGCTAGATTATCGCACACACAGTATAATCTGAACATTATGAGCTTTTTCTCCACATAAAAAAATGACACAACTTATGAGATATCGTTCTTCACTTATAAAAATAGTATTTCCTGCTAGCAGAGTTCACAGATCCTCTTATCTGCTGAGAAAATGTATTAGTATTTTCTTTGTTTCTTTTCTACTAAGAAAGAAACGCCAAGATCTGTAAAATAGAGAAAATGTTGTAGAAAAGGATATGGCAAACTTCGCTGCTTTGTTTCCAGTGTTGCTCTTCCTTTATTAATATTGACCAAAATAGAGTTTATACTTAAACTCAGCAACTTTATCTGACTATATCTGCACAGACTTCCGACGTACGATGATACAAGCGTTGTTATATAAACTTAATATTAATCACATCATCTCCGTTGTGCGGATGTATGCATCTGCCTTTTAATATGCAGGGCCTGATCTAAACTTATCCGTGAAGATAAATTGCTCAAACAGGCATACTTCGAGATTTGTTCTTTACTTTCAAGTAAAATTACGAGTAAGGTTTTCTTAAACAATCTCGCAGTCATTTAAACATCATTCCGTACCTTTCATTCCCGTTGCGTACTTCAGCTGTTAAAAAGAATTATAAACAATTACAAACAACTTAAAATGCTATTATTAATTACAGATAAATATTATTTTGATGAGAAATTTTTATCACTTTCATAAAAACTCTAATGATCACCAAGCATACTATTTGTAAGAGCACTTGGTGCCTTTAATTTTAAATAACACTTTTGTGGCGGAAATAATAGATTTGAAATTAAATCGTGACACGACAGCACTTGTGGACCTTGCCCTACTGTCCTGACAAAGTTCACCTCTACTTTTCTTAAGGAGCAAGAAGACCTAAGGAGCCTGTACGAACATAACTAAAATCTGACTACTAAGCAAAGGATATATTCCATAAGCTATGGAAGTTGTATAACATGCAATTTTAAACGTTTATGTTCCTAAATCACGATTTTTACATTTAAATGAAGAAGTTTTAGAATACCGTTGAAATACTTTCTGTTTGATATTATTGTCTTGTTTCGAATGTCCTACTTTGTAATACTTTAAGGAACAGGCTACAAATGAAAGATTAAATGTCACTGAATCTCAGAAGAAATCTTTCAGAAATGTTTTGGTTTTCAAACGAATGGTAAAAGGTTACAGTTTTCTCAGAAATAGTTTTTTCGGCATTCATTAATGTTGATGTTCCTTATGTGATGACTTGAAATTGTTAGAGTGTATTTTTCATTAAGGTTTAAAATGTATCTATGAATGAAATTGTTTTATGTATTATTAAATCTGTCACATAAAATTAATTAGTATGCATTCAACATTCAAAAGTTTTAGTTTTATTTTGAAATATTCTATTTTTTTCGTCACAAAGCGAGCTATTTTTCTATTTTTATGTTTTTTTTCTATTTTTAAACAATCAGTATCACAAAGAGGAAGGGTGGAGTGGGATGTCTTGTTTTATTTTATGTATTCATGTTTGTTACATTTTGTTGTAACATTTTTTAAAGAAACTGCATGCACACCCACGTGAAAGTTAGCAAGTGAGAATTCAACTGATCAGTTATCTCGGTCCACACTTCATGAAATCTACGCATTTTGATCGCTCCGCTCTGAGCCACTTTCTGAGTGCAATTAAATTAGGATAAGCGATACTCAGGCAATAATGGTAGAAAGCCATTATCAACCACATTTGAATCCGTGCAATGTTGCCTTTCTTAATATTCCAGGAGAGAATTACTGACACTGTCTTATATTCGCTGGACAAGATCTAACCATTACCATGTGATCTCGCTATCTAACTTAGTTGTTCAAAAACTAATCCACGATGCTGAGTGGAAAACGCTCCTATATAAGGGCGAAAATCCGCAACCTTATGACTCGAACTCATGCTATATTAATGTTGGAAACCGAAGCCCCTGGAACCAACCCAATATGCTGCGGCTCAAGGAACAATAGTGTACTACTGATGCGATTTATTTTTGTATATATATTTTTATACAGATATTTTTATATCTTTTCCTTATTTAACCGTTTTTATTGTTTCCGTTCATTTTACTTTCTTTAGTTTCACACATATACACTATAGACATAAACACCCATGTCCAAGGCGGGATTCGAACCCGCGACCCTCTCCACGGCGGAACGCTAGAGACACACGCTCTAACGACCGTGGCTACGAGGGCCGGCAGTATCTTAAAATAGAGTGAAAAGGTATGGCGTTCTACGCTCTTAAAGGGTTTCAACTCTGTAAATGAAGAGATTCACTCAACCTTTTGTGTCAAAAGTGGTATAATAAATAGGGTCTACCTATAAATCCCAAAGTTTTTAAATTAATTTGTTTTGAGTACTCCGAAAAAAGTTATCCTTGGGTTGGATCTTACCCTTTAGATTGAGTAAAACGAATTATAAAGCAATTATTAGAGATTCAAATCCGTGGTTCATTTACCACTAAAGTCATAAAACATTTAAGAAAGTGAAATAAAACTATAAGGAAAATTTGAAGGTTCTATCTTTGATTATTAGGTAAAAATTAAATTAATTGTAGCTTTAACAAGATAAACTATCCAACTAATATTCACTTAGTTGGATTTCAAAATGCTAATGAACTCCAAAAACATATTTTTGGGCTAAATGTATTTTAAAATCATTATGTTTTAAATTGTGTAATTTTATATTTATTTATAGGAAAATGTGATCAATAATTGTTTTAATCTATCTATAGACAGCATAGGGTAGCGTAGATGGCAGCTTGTCTGCTTCCCGTTCAAGAGGTCTCCAGTTCGAAACTCGATTAGGGTGAGTTAACTGGATAAGGTATATTCCGGGGTTTTCCCTTATCCGGAAAGATAAATATCAGGTAACTCAAAGCTCCATGGACCCCGGACTCATTTGAGCATAATTTTACCCATTTCATTCATCGTCCGATATGACTTAACGTTGGACGACGTAAATTACAAAATAAAATAAAGACAGCTTAGGTATTAAGACCTGGAGCCTTCCTGACGACGAATATGTGAAACAAGCCAGGTGAAAAGACGATTAGAAATCGACGTTTAGGGAACGTACATCGCTTCCAGATGTATTTTAAAACTACTCATTCAAATAAGAATATAACTATATGATACCGATTGTGGCTTCACTCATTGAAAATTTCCCTTGTGTGCCGATGAAATGTTTTATGCGGTGCTCAGTACATGCTCTATTGCATCTTCATAACAAACATTCACGCAGTGCTCATCACATACTAAATAATTACAGCTGTGTGTACATTTTGAGGTATAATTCATTTTCGTTCAAAAAAAATTAATTAGCTTCTATAGCAGTGCATACAGAGCAGAGGAAAATAACTCGATATTCAAATCATGGGGAAGGGATTTGTTCGGAGATTACTAGAACGTGGTTTACATCCTTTGTACAGCACCTAAACCTAGTAACGCATTGGAAATAGAGTAAGTGCTGTAATGTTTATTCACATAGCAAAGAGGATTGTGTTAGATAACTGTCTCGATAAGAAAGTTAACCCTATGCAATAACTAACTGCTTTAAAGCACTTATCCTAGCTATGAGATGGAGGTCATGCGCTGAAAACTTGTGATTTTGGTAATATTTTTTGGGAAAGTATCACTGTTATTTTAGAATGAGAAATATCTAGTATTCGGTATATAAATTTTTAAACTAATGTTTTATAATGTCTGATATTCCAAGCATTTGCAATCGTTATTACTACAACTGCAACAAAGTACCTTTTCTGTAATTTACGTTCTCAAACTTTATGTCATATCGGACAATGAATGAAATGGGTTAAATGATGCACAAATGAGCCGGGGTCCATGCAGCTTAGAGTTACCTGACCTTCATCTTTCAGGATAAGGAAAAACCCGGAAAAAACCTTATCCAGGTAACTCACTCTGACCGAGATTCGAACTCGGGACCTCTTGAACGTGAGGCGGACACGCTACCATCTACGCTACCGAGGCAGGCTAACCAAGTATTGTAAAAGAGACTTTGAGAATTAACAGAAATTTTCAAGATAACTGTTTCTGAGATTTAACAGCTGTTCTAGTTTCTGTTTCCCTCCCTTGTGGTGGTAGAGAGGAAGAAAGAAGTGGAAGACGAAGAAAGCACCAGTGACGTGTTAAGGTGAAAGGCTCAATCCATGTAACAGCTTGATCCGATCAAGGATTGGCAGAATCCCAAATCTCTGGAATCCTGAAGCTTGATAACAAGTGGCAACATTCGAAAAAAAAACTGTTGTTTGTGTAACGTTCGTTAACTTCTAGAACAAACGAGAGAGGAATCTTATCATTAGATCCCAGGTATCACAGCTGGAACTCTAGAATTAGCATTTCTTTTTGTATGTTGGAAGGCGAAGATAAACTTGTCAATGTCGATCTTTCAACGCTTACTCTTGTTTTTGTGCTTTATCCTAGAAATTTATCTCTTTCATAAAAGATTTATTTTTAATAAGTTATTTATTATACTCTTTGTATTAATATTTTATGTTTAATTATCCTCATCCTTGACTAGCTGCACGGTTAGAGTTTTAAATTCCAATGGAGATTTAATTAATCTCATTTAGGCGCTTTGTTGTTTTGAAATTACTGTGCAATCATCTAGAATATTTTACAAGTTAATCCCCTCTAACTGTTGTATGTGTAATTTCGAAAAATCCAAACATTTCTAATGAGGAATGACCGAAACGTTTGCCGTCATTTGCAGCGTTTCTCCGGTCGCTTGTGAATTTTGCGGCAACCTTAGTGAATTTGCAAATCTTATCAATTGTATTTGTGGTTGTTGCTCTTTGATAGGTTGACTTATTAGTGATGGGCTTCTTCTCTGGTCATTTCCACGGCTGCACATCTGCTATTATTTAGGCAAAGCATGCTGGGAATGGAGATCTCAGGGCAATGTGACGAGAGACAATATCAGTAAGCTGTACACTGAATTTCGTAGCTTGACTCCGTTCTCACCTCGACCGTTGTCAGACCCACACGTTCGCACACCTTGGATTTTGCTCTTAGACTGGTCCTGATGCTTTGCCTCCCTGTCTTTAACTGCATAAATATCGTTTGTAAGGGGTGTGTGCAATAAACTTCTCTAAGCCTTTGTCCCGTTATATTCCGTTAGGTTGGTCTTTTGAAAAAAAAAAAAAAAATATACGGACCATTCTTTGCAAGTAGTGGAAACATTCTTTAGGTGAAACTTTTCTCAAATCATGTTACAGAGCTTTACATTCCCATATTAAACTTATATATGCATATCCCCCTCGTCTTTATACAATTATTCTTTATATTATACTTATACAGAATGTTTCAAAAGTAATTTTACAAACTTCGTGTATGGGTTCCTCACACCAAAAGAAGGAGAAAAGTTCATATGAATATATGTCCCATAATCCTTTGTTTTCTCGTTAGGAGGTGTTCAACACAGTGGTACATTTATAACACACAAAACTCATAATAAATTCTCAAAATGTCTTCAATATGCTTCTATGCATGCCTAACTCGTCAAATGATGGAATCGCACCCTTTAAAAAACTCCAGGATGGTGGTGAATGGTTTTGCAGGCTTCCATGACGCATTGATGAAGCGTTGCTGCATCCGGAATAACAGCTACATAAACCAATGATTTAAGATTCCCCAGAGGTAAAAATCCACAGTATTGTGGTCGAGAGAATGTGCAGGCCATTGAACTGGTCCTCCTCTGCCTATCCATCGGTCATGGCAGATACCAGTCAGTGCAGCTCGAATAATGCGATTAAATTGTGCTGGAGCCCCACCATGACTAAGGCACATTTTTCCCCTCTCATTTGCAGGGGTAAATTTTCATGAAGTAGGTCGGGAAGAGTGCTATATAAAGTTTCTGTAGACAGCACCAGTAAGAAGTTCTGGTAAAACGTATGGACCTACCAGACAGTACCTACAATGCACATACACCCCACTCATTTAGATTAAACTGTGGCTGATGTCTAGCCTGAAGTACAGCATGAGGATTATGATCTGCCCATACGTGTACGTTGTGGAAATTAGTAATGCCTTCTCTCCCAAACGATGCCTCGTCTGTAAACAAAACTGACGAGACAAACAATGGATTGGCTGTTTGTACTACAAACCATCGGCAAAAGTTATTCCGTGGAGGATAATCGGCAGGCAAAATACCTTACGCACATTGAATATGATATGGATACAGGAGCCGTTCGTGAAGTACTTCCATGCTGTCACGTGTGGTGTACCAGATGCCACAGCCAATTGTCTTGCACTGATACCTAGATAATTTTTGACACACTTTAACATCTGTTCTTTGTGTTCTGATGTATGATCAGCTCTTGTTCTTCCTCAATTAGCAGTCCGTGTTGCAACGGTTCCTGTCTCAGCAAGGCGACGATAAACAGAAATAAATGTTGGAATACTCGGTTGTCCTCTGTCTGGAAACTCCTTCTGATAGAGTCGTGCAGCCTCGCGTTCATTGCCATCCGCGAGACTGTACATTAATATAATATCTGCCTGTTCACGAAATGAATATCCAGCCATGGTGCAACTAAACACGTGCAGTTAACTCACTACATATACACAATTGAAACGTTGAACACAGACTGACAAAAAATGGCTAACGTAAGTCTCCATGGCAACACTTCGCCATCTACCGTATGTAGTATGTACAATAGGTCAAAAAGCCTTCTATCAGTGCAAAGCTAAATGAAGTTTTGAGATAGGACCCCGAAGGCCGTTGAACTCACACTTTCATTGTGACAGGAATAACGCAAAAGCCAAGGATTATGGGATATATGTTCATATGAACTTTTTTCCTTCTTTTGGTGTGAGGAACCTATACCTGAAGTTTGTAAAAGTATTTCTGAAATATCCTGTATATTCGCTTATATAATGCCTCATATTGCTTAAGCTCTATAATATATAAAAAATAACCTACAATCCACCGGAATGCTCACGCAGACAGCATCTGGAACCTTTACAACTTTTTGGTGTCATTAAAAATGTTTATCATACCCTGATAATTATCTTAGTTATAATCTACAAGTAAATAAAGAAAAGAGTCTTTAAGGTATGTTCACGCTCGATTTTCTTCAGCATATTATATGTTAAATCGTGACATCCTCCCCGCGTACAAAGATATTGTACCTATGTGGAACATTTATGTCGAATAAACCGAAATGAAACCTCCTGTTACGATCTCAAAAGAATTATGAATATATAACGGATTCCTATGTAACCGATATTAATATATTTCAATGGCTTTTCGCGTAAACACGCAGTTCAGATGCGTGACAAACCGCAAATTTTATGATGAACAACATCATTTTGCAGCTGATGAGCACCACTGCCATCCTTCCTAAAATTTTATTTATTCATTTTAATCCTCTTTTATAATCACCGCCGTCCAAATGTAATTAATGAATATCCTGAACGTCTGTAACTTCTGAAGTATTCTGTAAGTCCTTTACATTATGACTAATCATTTTATGATTGGTAAATACAGTGCGATCCATATAAACCTGAACCATTGAATAGGCCATAACTTTTGAACCAATAATAGGACACCCATGCAACTTTGGGAGAATATGATACACAATTTGGAGATTACATTACACTATTTACATATAAGGGAAGATATTGAAAGTGTCCTCCACCAGCATCTATATATGTTTGCACTCGTCTCACCATATTCTCTGAAGTTTTACGGAGAGTATCCTCGCCAATGTTAATTATTCCGGTTCGAATGGATTCGAAGTTGTCCGTAGCCTATTCTTGTACACTCTATTTTTAGATGCCCCCTCAAGATAAAATCCGGTGAGGTTAGGTCAGGCGATCTGGGGGGCCACAGACCCTTCGAGATTATTCGATTATCAAATAAACGGGTCATAAGTTCCATGGTGTTATTAGATGTATGGTACGTTGCTCCATCTTGTTTGAAATAAACTTCTCTTAATTCGATATCATCTCCGTAAAACTTCAGAGAATATGCTGAGACGAGTGCAAACATGTATAGATGCTGATGGAGGACACTTCCAACATTTTCTCTGAGATGTAAATAGTGTAATGTAATCTCCCAATTGTGTATTATACTATCCCAAAGTTGCACTGTGTCCTATGCTTAGTTCAAAAGTTATGGTCTATTGAAGTAGTTCAGGTTTATATGGATCATGCTATATAATAAAAGGCTGATACCTTCTTGGGTGCTTGGGACATTTGAAATGAACTTCAGTGTTTGATTAGAATCTTACAATGTAGTATAATTTCAGCATTATTCCTAATTACTGTCTCTTAAATTGTAGGAAAATTGAAAGCATCTGCAATATAAAGTGATTCGTTTTCTGCAGAATATGAGATTTTCATTCTGGCATAATTTATTTCAAAATTGTTATTTACATGTGTGGTTATTTGATATATTCTGAAGCTATTGCTACTTTTAAATTCTGTTATAGAATGCAAGAATGTAAACTTGTATTACTGCATACACTGGAGCTTATATTTTGTGAAATATTAATATTGATTAATGTATTACATCCAAAATTGTAAAATAACACAGAAACATCCTAAACTATTTATATTACCACATATGATGTAATTGAAAATTTTGGGCGGATTGTTCGAAAAATATCTACGCTGTCACTGACATTTTGAGTTTTGCCTCAAATGCATCTTGTTTTATATATAGGACTAAGGTTTCACTAGAATCAAAAAGGAAATCTCTGTTGGCGTATGTTTTGAGTTTGATCATTTATCCCCTCAGCAATGCCTCGGTTAAAATAGTACCCTGAATTCGGATACATATACTAATTCGATGTTTATCATTGTTATTCATTCTAGCAACTCTGCAGTATTTTCAAGCAGCTTACTATTTAGTTAAAATAGCTTCATTCGAACCGATACCCTTCCTTTATATCATGTTTATTTCTTCCAATGTCAGAGATAGCCAATCTCTATTCGGAAAGCATGATACTTCATTACGAAGGCAGATTTCAATGTAACAGTCGAAAGCATATGAACCTTTTCGCTTATTGCTGTTTTCATGCTGTTGTCAAATTGAATGTGTATTACCACAGGCCACAAGCGGCCCTGGGGAGGCAAGTATTCCTCTCCCATTCCCATCCCCTCTAAAAGCTGCAAGCAAATTGGATGAGCGCCATTGTTAAATTATACATTGCAATCCAAATTAGATGAATGTGTTATGATTTATTGAGGTATACCTATCTTGTTTTCTGTCATGGTACGGCTGTTTTAATTTATGAATACGGTTTAATTAATTTGTGAAATGAAATAAAATGCCCAACACTTAAACAGCAAAATAAATAATAAAACTTGTCATTTTTCATGTTTGCTACATTTAAGCTTCCTTCTTGTGAAATAGTAACCACACTTTCAGCTTGAGTTTTTATACAAAATGTTGCCACTAATGGAATATGGATAAGCATTTGATATCCAGTTAAGAAAAGTCTCATCTGTAACATTCACATGAATTTCTTTTCCCCATCATTATTTATTTTTTGTCCTTTTTAAAAAATATTCTAGAAAAGCTTGCTCTTTTATCGAGTTGGTAAAAATGATTTAGTTATTCTGCTTAGCCTACTCATATTAGGACTTATACCTCCCAAAGACTTACAGACCAGCACATGCGGTCACATACCTGTCAAGAAGCAGCTGATTGGTTGATCAACCCAAGTTTGGTATAACTTCGGGGAAAGAGTTAACATAAAATGAAGCTAAAATTTATTAAGAAAGCCATTAATGAAAGGGATGTCGAAAAAAATCGGAGAACCCGGTGAAAAGATGCCACATATGGTTAACGGTAACGGACCACTGCACCTCCTCCAAGTTGAGACAAACGCTGCATAAGTACCTTTACTATGCATTTAGTTCTAAATACAAATGATATAGTGGTAGACAAATGTTTAAAAACTGGCTTACACATTGTGGCCATGAAATTCCATACGCTTTACATGACTTCACGAGGAATAACTAAATAGCAACATTTTAAAAGGTATTGAAAAATTGAAACCTGTAACTCGAATACCTCGAACATTTCTAATGCCTCAAAAACGGTAATGTTAAGCAAATTGAGTATTTTAACGCTTTTTCGGTGAGTGGGTGAGTGAGTGAGTGAGTGAGTGAGTGAGTGAGTGAGTGAGTGAGTGAGTGAGTGAGTGAGTGAGTGAGTGAGTGAGTGAGTGAGTGAGTGAGTGAGTGAGTGAGTGAGTGAGTGAGTGAGTGAGTGAGTGAGTGAGGAGTTAAGGGCCGTCCCTAACGACAGTGTAGAAGCCATTGATGCCTGTAGGAGCTTTTTATTCTCCATGACCAAAGTTATGTTCGAGTACACTTCCTGGATTACGGAATTAGGCTGTCAGTAAACAGAAAATAATTATGAAATTTCAGTAGCGCTCACGAGTGCAAAATTAACAATATCAGTATCTAGCTTAGATAATCAACAATAGAAAAGACAACTTAAGCTCGATTTCTTGTTTCAGGTTGCGTGGATCCATATTGACAGACAGATGATCCTTACTATACACAGACACGTGATAGCACGTGTACCAAGATTCAGTGTCCATCACGATAACCAGAAGACTTGGTTGCTGCGAGTGAGTGAGGTACATCAGGAAGACAGAGGATATTATATGTGCCAGGTCAATACCAACCCCATGATCAGCCAAGTGGGATATCTTCAGGTAGTGGGTGAGTAATTGCTGCTTTTCAAATAATTTCAAAATATTTTGGTTTTTAAAAATAATTCAAATAGACCCTACTTCAAGGAGTTTTTAAAGTAAAATTGATATTTAAAAAGGAGTTACATAACTTATTTGACTCCTTACGCAAGTAGTTAAATTTGAATAGCTGTTAGTTTTCTGTGTAGTCTTGTGCTAAATACGTAAAATTGCGTCGTATTGTTTAACTTCTTTAAATTTTTGGAGCCCCGTTGACGAATGTTACAAGCTTTACACAAACAGAAACTAGAACAAAAACTTCAACGGCCAATTCGTAGAATGTCTTGTAAGTAAGTAAAGAAAGCACAAAGGATCTAGATACACACCTTGCAGTGGTAGTAAAAAGGACTGTATGTAAAAGTAATGTAAAACGCATTTCAAGATAATAAATTACCTAATCATATATGGTCAATCATATTCTATAAATGAAGAGGGTAAAATCCTAAAGAGTAGTTAACAGAATGGTTAAGGGATATAATTCACGTAACGCATCTAATTCCTAATGATATGTAATGGCTTACTTCTGAAACAAAGTATGATCAATATATCAATATTATATTCCTTCTCTATATTTTGAGTTTTTCCTTCAAGTAGAACCAAAACCGGGTAATAAAGTGTTAGATGTGAATAATTTCCATAGCTTAATTGCTGATCCTGTTAAACAATAACATTTTTCCTCCAAATTCTCCTTATATAAAATATCTGCGTGTGCGTGTGTTTACATAGGCTGTATATTCAGTGTGTGAAAGAACTCGATGAAAACCTTAAACCACTATTATTCGTCTCAGCAGCAGAACTTATTTTTCTTCATCAAGAATATATGGTTAGCCCCCATCAAACGATTTCTGCATCAAAGGCAGAAAGTGCAAAAGTGATGGATCGACGAAGTGAATCTATCACACTTGCTTCCCAAATAGTACGTTCCAGTTCGTTACACACTAAAATAATGTGTAAAAACTCACAATTCCACTGTTGACGTTTACGTTATACTTTCCCACCTAACTACAGCTCGGTGAAAGCTCCAGTTTGCTTCATCTATCAGAAACTTCATCCTGACGAGAGCTGCTCCAGCATTATCAGTTTTACCGACTCCCTAGAAATGTCAAAATTGAGTTCCTACTTACTGCTCATGTTAATAAAAATATTATTTGAAGAAAAATAAGTTCAGTTCAAGTGCGCTTTACACTATGTGATACAATGTGCCTTTTTTTTCTCCGGCACTCATTTCCTTGTCTTCCCGATTCGAGACGTTGTTTACTCGTGGGATCGCTTCGGATTTCCGCCGCTGTTCTCTTTGAACGCTGCGATTTCCGAAAGTCTTCCTAGGTGTACTGCTTCGAATCGGGAGGAGAGTCGGTGCTTGGTGTTGAAGTGGTTAAGTCAGGGCTTTTTGTAAAATTTGGTAAAATTTCTTTGAGTTTTCATGATCGCTTTCGGTGAGCCGTGATTTGCTTAATGGGCTATTCCATTCGGTTCCGGGACCAGAAGCTTTATTGTTTTTTTTTTCCTTTGTAAGTTTCTGGGTTTAAAAAGAAGGGTGACTACTACGTTAGCTTGGCTCCTCTACATCGTTAAATGGGGGACGGAATTTAACTTTCAACTTACCCTAAAATTATATATGTATTCAAAGGTTTTGAGGTGTTACCCATGTAATTTTTCCACTCAGTTATTTTGCTTTGGTAAATTCTTACTGTGCAGTTACTGGATAGTATCACCACTAATTTAAATATTTTCTGGGACCTTTATTACCCTCATACTTTATTATTATTCTTTCAGGAAAACTGTTTGTGTTAGAGATTGTGATGCTCTTTATTTACTCATGTTATTTTAAAGGGAGCACTTATGTTATAATTAATGTGTTATATTTGTTATAATCAAGGATTTTAGTACTGAATTAAAGCATATGAGTTGTTTATTGGGGGCAACATTGAGTCGGTTCTTCGTATGCCGTGTACTCTAACCTGGACCTGGTAGCTTTAGGGTTTGTAGGGCCAAAATTACTCACTTTAGACTGTTTGGGAAGTGCTTAGCTGCGACGTGTGCGGTCAGACCGGCCAGCACCACAATAAACATCTTATTCAAGTCTAAACTCCCAGCGAAATTATAATTGTTCAGAGGTGAAGTTAATACCGTGTAAAACCTTTACTTAACTTGTGGACATCTGCAATCTGTCTATGCTAAATATATCATATCATGTTCAAGTAGCACCTAATCTGTAGCAGTAAGAGAGGAAGACAATAAATATGCTGTGTGAAGTTGAGGAGCAATGTATGGAAGAAAACCACAATAGGTGATCACCTCAAATGGATGGTCAATTGTTAGCGATCAAACCACCAGCTCACTAACAATGAGCGGTATTTTTCCTCTTCTTAGCTGTGAGTAGTTCATTTTGAACTATCTTCTCGTCTTTTAACAAAGAGGATGCAATTATATGGACTGCCCATTTGGCAGAGAAGGGTAAAAAAACAGAAACAAGGACCAGAAACTATATCGAAGAGTTCTAATACCTGTGGCAGATGTTAGAGTATAATGAAAGTGGATTTTATCCACGGAATCCTCAGTTTTCGTGCTGTTTCTCTAACCTACTGAGCCACCACACCTCTTTGGCACTATTGTTGTACTACTCGAATGGTTAACATCGTTGATCATCACAAGTCTCTGAAGTAACACACTGCATGATAGTTCCCGGAAGTCGCTGTTGTTTGACATTGCGCCAATGGCATTGCATCAGTCAATGAAATCAAAGAAATCATAAATGATAGTTAACTTCGGATTGAGTAAAATACAGTGTTGCCCATTTCCCCTGTTTTCACTCATTCGGCTAGTTTCTTTGTGACATGCTATTTATAGTTCAACTTGGTCTTCAAAGAAGTAAATGGACACTTATGGGGTGGACATTTAGGCATACATCCATATTACTCGAGAAAACGTGACAGCGTTGCTTTTCTTGATACTGAATACCTGCTCATCCAGCTTTGATGCACTGCACGTTAATCATCAGCGTAGCACAATAATACCTTATATTCCTCAACTGATTCACATGTCATTTAATGTTCGCTTGTTAGCTCAGTTAGAGTATAGTTGTAAATCTCCCTTCAAATTCCGTTTTGGTATTGCATTTTTAAATCCAATTATAGCTTTCCAGCCTTAGCCTTATAAAGAACAATTATTATCACCTATAGAGTTAACCACCGGTGCGACAGCCCTAAGAGGGCCAAGGCCCTACCAACCCGACTCGACTGTCGGCCTCAACGCCCACTTGCGCACGTCAGAGGTGAGCGATCATCCAACCGATACGGGGAGGAGATGTGGTCAGCATTTCGGCATACCCCAGCCGGAATGTTGGTTTTCGTGACCAGGGCCGCTTATCTCACGATACTGAGTGGGCACCGGTCCTATACCCGGGCCGCTTTCCGTGGCAGGGACCAAGGTATATTGCCTTAGCCCGCTACGCCACGGCGCAGGACTGTTATCACCTATGATAGATTATTATTATCATCATTATTATTAATAATTATTATCGCCCTGACTAGCTAATAGTGTATTAAACTTAATAATGGGTGTCTAAATTGAGGAACTGGCCTGTAAGACACTTCTGATCCTTAATTTATGCGATACAAAGAACGGCAAGTTTACAAGATAGTGTAAAACAGAGCTGCTAAATCAGGGCTGCTTTACTTTAGTGTAAAGCAAAAGGCTGTTACGCACTATCAGTATTAGCATGTCATGACGTAAGGTAGGGGATGTAGGAACGTGTGACAGGGATCAGATAGCAAGGAAAGCTCACACAACGGCGAGAACACCTTCGTCTGATGCATACCAAATCATCGCAGGGACTGAGAAAAAGCAATTTTAATGCAGTAAGCCCTTCAGTAATGCCATCCTTTACGAAAACTTTCATAGACCCGCTTTCTCTCACGTAACCACTTTGTGAAGAGGGCCGCCGGTATCTCACCCTCGGCGTTTGAGAGAAAATCTGACCTGCCCCCTCCCTCCTGTTGGCGAACTGTTTTAAAACACTTCCACCCTATCTCCTTTTTTCTCCCTTGTTGAAATGGAAGAGAAGAACCCCGTCATCGGTCCACCAACCCCTAGCAGCCCTTTATAAGGTCCGCATCGTGGGATGGGGTCAAGTTTGATGACATTGCCATGGCTCGAATTGGTAGGAGGGATGAAAACTCAGGGGTAAGTTGGAAGCCAGCGAGGGAATGATGTATTGACGCGGTAAAGTTTCTGGTTATATAAATCACAGGCGGCGGCACTGTTACAAGCGGGAATTCCTCTTGGTTAAGTCAAGAACATCGCTCCACAACTCCAAACCGCATTCAGTTTATTATTAAGCCAAGTTGACTCCTTCAAGACTTCATGGAAACAAATATTTCCGTTAGCGGGACCGTATATTGTCCTCAAAGCTTTGTAATATCTTCTAAGATACTATCAGCAACAAGTTATATCTCAGAGAGATCACCGACAAATAAGGAGGAACTTAAAAGCTACCTGGAATGTACAATTCCTAGTACAATAACGCAGAATGGAATGCCTGTGGTTTGTGTGTAAGCAGGCTTAATACACACAAATAATTCAGAATCCGCAAATCCAAATGTAATACACAAAGTTAACGAATTAAAAGTAACACAAAATCAAATCGGAATACGATTTTCTTTAACCGATATCATTTTTATTTGATTTCATAGACATTTCACAAGTTATTCCTGTACATATGCAGGAATTAACAGTAGTATGAGATGATAAGCAGTTCAGATTTGCTAAGCTTGGTTTGAATGCTCTTTGAATAAACTCAGGGGAAAGAATGGACCGTGTCAAATTGCACTTATTTAAAAAAAATTCTATTGTACTTTTTGGAAGTGCTTAGCACCAAAAACATGCTTTAATTGACACACAGGAATTTTGAAAAATCAGCATTTTTTTATCTATCTCTCATGATTTTACTGTAAAATTTAAATAGGAAACTTCATGGATTATTTATAAAAGCCTCAAAAAACTATTTATTTGCCACATTAAAACATCAAATTTATTTTTAATATGTTTTAGAGGGATTTCTGAGAAAATAAAATATTACGAAACTGATTTATATAAATAGTATTTCGGGATGAGGCAATGTAAAACTGTTTATCTTTAAATCAAAATGTTTGTTATATTAACAGCCATATAATCACATACACAGAAAAGCTATATCCAAAAATGTTTTTCTATGCGGAGGAGAACATAGCGTGTATTTTATTTGAGTGCACCCTTTTTGTGCTTACTTTAGGTGGAGGAAAGGAAGACACATATGTACAGAGGATAGCACAAGTCTTATTTTACCAATATCTCTTTTAAAATAATACTGATTTTAAAATGTGTTATATTCACAAGAAAACTACTCGCAGTAATAAGTGTTTAATAATAAAGGAAGAAACAGTGTGTTAGGCTGACCCCATAGCTCAGTCGGAAGAGCTCCTGGCTGCCATGCAGGGGCCCCGGATTCAATTCCCGGAGGTGGGGGTGGGGAATTTTTCTCCGACCAAGAGGATTCCCATCTTCCTCAGAGTCTGCAATTATAAATGAGAGTGCAAATGTGTACGTTATCTAACGATTAAAATCCAACCAATACGAGTTAACAACTTTGATATGTTCCAAAGGAGAACGGCCGTTGATATGACCAATTTAGTTAGTTAAAAGGCTGGGTATGGAACAAAAAGAAAAGAAAACAGTATTTAATACTTTCTCTGTGGTTTAGAGGTCCGCATTTATTTCACAATAGAGAGATCCCACATTCAATTCTCACTATAATTAGGAATTTTTCTTTAGCTGTAATTATTCCCTATCCTACAGGAGACTGGAATTATCAATATAAATGTGAGTCTGGTAATATCAAAATAACTCTCAAGAAGGCGTTACTGTTTAGAAAGCAAAAACATCAACTGTTTCTTAACTAATTAGCTGTAATTATTCCCTATCCTACAGGAGACTGGAATTATCAATATAAATGTGAGTCTGGTAATATCAAAATAACTCTCAAGAAGGCGTTACTGTTTAGAAAGCAAAAACATCAACTGTTTCTTAACTAAAATTTTCTATATAACCGAAGAAGTTAAAAGCTATAACAATTAAATAAATAAAACGTTACGGATTCCAGAAGAGTTAAAGCAGCAATATTTATGATTTGCTGTAGAACAAGTGTCTAGTTTCATTCTACATGTATTGGACAGTCTACGTGTTTCTTTGTTTTAATCCTTCAGCCTTCACATTAAAATAAATAAAAGGACGTTAAAAATTAAATTTTACACGTTTCAACTAATCTTAGGACTACTGGCACAAAAGGCACAACTGCGGATTAGAAAGTAATGACAGTGCTCATCACGATAGATGAAAATAGAGCTTGCACTTTAGCAAATTAAATATGTGGCATGCACTTCTGAATTCTTCAGATCCAACACAGCAATTTTAGACTAGAACATAAATGAAGATGCAGTACAAAATTAAATATATTTCAATTCAATACAAATAATATATAATGCAGACGCACTAGGATTAACGAAAAAAGAGATAGACGTAACCCAAACAAAACATGGGCAATGAAAAGTATTTAATATGATAATGATAATACGTTAAGAAATAATAGCTTTTAGAAGCGCATCAAAATGGCCTCTTACAGTATATTATGTATTCGTTTAAACAGTGATTTGTGTACATTGACGCAATTCGCCGCTATTCAAAATTTATTCTTTTGGTTAATATGCTCTATGGTTTTGCCTCCTTGACAGATTATTGCATACATTGCAGACACTACGAATAAGCCCTCACCGATAAAATTGTTCACTGAGGCAAGCGCTGCTTGCGTTTAGAGCTATCACATCTCTCTCTCTCTCTCTCTCTCTCTCTCTCTCTCTCTCTCTCTCTCTCTCTCTCTCTCTCTCTCTCTCTCTCTCTCTCTCTCTCTCTCTCTCTCTCTCTCTCTCTCTCTACCTCACTCACACAGACACACGCACACACTACTGTACAGTTCTCGAGACAGCGTCCGTTTTCAACCAATGATAAAAAAGTGAAACGTGGATCACATAAGACAGGTTTAAGCCTAAAGAATTACAGTAATGTTTGAGGTACCCATAGTACCTAATGAGGACCTGGCCCGCTTCTGCAGAGTGGCGGTAGCGTGTGTGCCTCACATTCAAGAGGTCCCGAGATGGAATGTCGGTCAGTGCGGGTTATCTAGATAGGGTTTTTAAGGGGTTTCCCCTTATCCTGAAAGATGAATATCGCGTGTCTTATCGCTATGAATCCTGGGCTCATTTGAGCATCGCTTCACCCATTCATCGCCCATTCACCCATTTCATTCATCGTCCAACGTAACTTACTTAGCAGAATGTTAATTTTAAAAGAATGCGCTCCTGTAAGGTGTTCATAATGAAATAGTCGTTTTAGGAGTAATCACGAATAGTTAAACAATATAATTAATTCATTTTGTTATTATTTGTTGTTAGTATAACTAATGACCAGAAATCATAGTAATTGTTCAAGGTTGGTGTCACTTAATTTGGTGCATTTTATACAGTTTTACTGAGAATTCATACAATGATGATATACCTACATACACTGCATTTGTTTAAATTGTAACACCAATAAGAATACGCATGAATTCAATGGATTTAACACCACAGGTTAGGTACATGATAAGTAGCAAATGATTAACTTTTCAATTCTGTACATGAACTTTGATGGCCCGCCTCGGTAGCGTAGATGTGTCTGCCTCACGTTCAGGAGATCCCGAGTTCGAATCTCGGTCAGGGTGAATTACATGGATAAAGGTTTTCCGGAGTTTTCACTTATCCTGAAAGACGAATATCAGATAACTCTAAGCTCTATGGACCCTGGGCTCATTTGAGCTAATTCCACCCATTCCATTCATCGTCCGATGGCTTAACGTTGGAGGATGTAAATTACAACAACAAACAAAAAATTTTGCGCCTAATATTCAGTATTTCTTGTGGCCTCCATGCGCTGCAATTAGAACTGCTATATGCAGTGGCATTGTACATTGAAGGCTTGTACATCAACATGTGGCCAGGCATTGTCCTGTTGAAATATGGCCTGAGGAGATGCCAGAAGCAGGGGGAGTACCTCAGGCTCTACAACCACCGTTAGGTACCGGTTGCTGTTCAAAGTGCCCTCAATTCATAAGAGGTGAGATCGTTGTAACCAATGGGGCCCCAAACCACCACACCTGGTGATTGTCCGCTATGCCGCTCAACAATGCAGCCCTCCAGGCTGCACTCACCACGGTACCGCGGTCATCACTGTAAAACACGTTGAAGCGGGACTCATCTACGATACATTTTACCACTCAGCACCCCAGTGACGGTGTTCACGTGTCCATTGCAGCTGGAAGAGCTTGTGGCCTCTGTACAATAGAGGCCGACGTACTGTCAGCAACGCAAAGAGTGTCCCTGAAAAGAATGTACTCCCTTACTCAATGGGTCAAGAATAGCGAATGTGTGTGACAAGGAACGCATGCTACACAAGGAGTAGAACCATTAAAAAATGCGCCCTATTCACTCTGTATACACTAAAACCGAGAAGATTCATTCACAAAAGTGGAAGTCGTAGGAATGTTTTTGAATGGTCTGTAATGTACTGACATGGGGTGTCATAAACCTATCAAGGGAGGATGTTGGAACCTTCTACAATCCCCCTGCGTCTCAGGCACCGGAGACTTTCTCTTCTATGGAGGACAGTAATGGCATGCGTGCAGCCAGTCCAACTTGCATTAGACGGCGACAAACCGATGATGGAGACAAGTTCACACCTGTTGCAGTGCTCCAGCTTTGAGCCAGCACTGTGGATGAAACTGTACGGTCCGTTATGGCCATACGGACAAGATGATGGTCATTCCGTGCTGTGGTCATTTTTCGTGTTTATGTTCCCACTCATCTTTGCGTACGACCTTAATCTATCCACTGCTTCCATACATGCACACCGTCGTAGCAGCATGTCCTGTGCGAGACAAAATGTCATGCTATGACTCACCCCCTTCCTGAAGACCGACCATTCTGCCCCGTTCGAACTCAGTCTAATGCCGATATGGCTCCCTTTGGCGTTGACGAGGTATATTGACATTCACTTTATTGTTTCCACCTTGTTTGGCAGCTCTGCTCTGACTACACTGGGCGCAACACTGACCTTGTCGGACTCACACTCGAGTACTCTGACCGGCGTATGTGTACCCTATCTCTCTGCAAACCTAATCACTTATTGCTTGCGTACTCTTCCACACTTACACTAAGTTTTGACTTATTCGGATAATTCCTTCTTGGTGTTGCAATTTTCAAAAACAGCAGTGCATTTGATAATTCATTAGTTTAATCTAATGAAGCTCTTCTAATAACGAGACACTTTTATAGCTTTTACCTTGAACTAAAGGAAAAATATCTAAGTAATAGGGACTGGGTGTAAAAATACCAAAGATATATTTTATCTAAACTTTCTAGTAAATGAAATTACCTTCTAAGGGATTAAAACGTGAATGTATAACATTGACTCTAATTCCAGCTTTGTAAGCAGGAAATTAAAACTACAATTTAGGTTTTAAGTTAATTTTTTTTTTTAAATCGAGTCCTCAATTACTGTGAGTTCCATTTAATTCCAAAACACTGTGAACTTCGTTGATTTTTCCCAATATATTTTACTTGCCGAAACTTAAAAGAAACATCTTTTTAACATGAAAATATCTAACGAGAAGACATTTCTCAAATGTTTTCCATGCTTCTTGCTAACCTAATAATGCTAATAATACTTCTCCCTTAATAACTGCTTGGTTGTTTTTTGTCCAGTACCACCCAATATTCTGGATGCGAACAGCACGGCATCGTCAGTGGCGGTGCGTGAGAACCAGAACATCACTCTTACATGTAAGGCTGAAGGATTTCCCACCCCGAAACTGATGTGGCGTCGTGAGGACGGTCAGGGGATATCTATCGAAAGGCGCAAGAAAGGTAAGTACACTATTAGTTTTTCTGAAGTAAGATTAGTTCTCATACTTTGGTCCTCAGTGACAAACTGAAACTCCTGTAATGACTGTAAGAGAAATAGATATTTATTAAAATGGAAGAGAGGATAACTAGATTAATATTATCTGGCATGAAACAAATAAAAAACGCAAAATAAGCAAAAAAATGGAAGAAAATATCCCAAAAGATTTTACAGTTGGTACCATCACATCAGCGTTCTACTTTAAGCTGAGATAATAGATATGTAACAACTACCTGGTTATTTTACCGCTGCAATGCTTCTTTCTGTTGTATTAGGCATTACCAGGAATATGTAGATTTAAAATACGTTTTAAATTCAACAGCGCAATAAGTTTTTTCTAAATAAAACCTCAGGTGATCGTGGCACTTTGAGAAGAAGAGAGGTTGAAATAAAAATTTACAAATTGGTGCTCGCTATATGGTTTAAATGTGCA
The DNA here is from genome assembly GCA_030765055.1 of Mantis religiosa. Lineage (NCBI taxonomy): Eukaryota > Metazoa > Arthropoda > Insecta > Mantodea > Mantidae > Mantis > Mantis religiosa. Next base: position 78,605,787 of record CM060949.1, read on the forward strand.
TAACGGCCAGAAATTCGCAGAAATGTGTTTTCCAAACATAGTCAAAGGCAACCTCAACTGATAGATTCAACGAGGAACACAAATTTCTTCATTGGAGGAATATAATACTAAGTGGTTTATAATCAAAATAGTAGACGCTTTGAAATGCGTTATATACGATTTACTCAAACAAACATAAAATTACGAGACGGCCAAGTAAACCTGGATGTGATATATAACAAACCATTCAGTTTTCTTCATCTGTGATGCAAATTTGAGTTTTCAGGGTGCTGTTAATACATTAAAATAAATTCATTCCTACTATTTGGATTTTACGAGCTCCAGCAATTTACTGTGTATTGTTCATCTTCCTTAAACCCTTAATGTATTTCCCATAAACAGACATTGCCATTTTACCCTGGAAATTAGTTTAATTTTGCTTTCTGTTGTTGCTTATTTTTAGGGAGACTCTTTAATTACTATATTACTCACAAAAGAACTATCAATATACTCATACCTGTATTCGCTTGAAGGTTTTATGGCAACATCTCTGCTCTAAATGAACCTTTGTGCCAAAATTCGGGTGCGGAGTATAGGTGTAAGTACCTGAAAAAGAGTCCAGAATAGGCATTAACATGTAGGCATAATAACACAGCATTGTACGGGAGGGATTGTTTATCCTTGGCCCACACATCGACTCCCGCAACCGGCACAGAGCTGACGAGGGATGCCGAGCAGCTACTTGCTAAGTTCACTCCAGTTTTGGGCGTTGCGGTTCTATCCGCAACAGATTTTTGCTGCACACGGTTTATATACAGCAGGCATTATGCCCTCACATTTTCATGTGCCTATCGGTGTCAGTACAGTGATAGTTTCCTTGTCTGAATCCACTTCATATTGAAGCAAAATACTTGGGTAGTTAGCATACTTTTGGTTTGTGAGTTACGGTTTTCACAGGCAAACTGTAGCACGCACGCATACACACACGTCCCCACACACATGCACGCACACATAAACCTATATAAGCTTTTCCAGAATGTATTTATTCAGGGGATGTTATACAATATTTACGATTTAGAATGATATACAATATTTCCTTTATTTACATTAAGTCCATAGTGAAGAAAATAATATTTGGTATAGATAGCTCAAGCGCGGTTTGTAGATATATATTTCCTGTTGGAAACCGGAATTTGATAATTTTTTTTTCTGAATCCAAAAATACAGAATCCGAAATACGATTCGCAACATGTTTATAAAAGTCATGAAATATTTCTTTAGAGCACTCTGGCACTTCTGTCATATAACTTAAGTGATCGAACTTGAATAATAAAACAAAAGCGCAATGTAGACAACTTTAGCTGGAAGCAATCACCATTTCATTGTATTTTAATCAAGCTAAAATCGACTTATATAAGGTAATTTCAGAGCTACAGTTGCAATCCCTTGGACGTTTTTCAACTTTTATAAAGGGATGGGAACAGTTTATATATATAATTTACGTCCTCCAACGCATAAGTCATTCGGACGATGAATGAGATGGATGAATTGATACTCAAATGAACCCATGTCCTTAGAGCTTAGAGTTACCCAACATTCATCTTCCAGGATTAGGGAACACCCCGGAGGAAACCTATCCAGATAACTCACCCTGATCCAGATTCAAACTCGGGTCCTCTTCAACGTGACAAACACGCTAGACTCTACGCTATGGAGGCGGCATGAACCGTTTGGTTGTTATATTATGTATATCTACCCCCTAACGAAAGATTTACGTATATGAGGATTCTAAGATTTAAGTGTTTAATCCTAATTTTGTTTCAATTATGTTTGTTACTACATTTATACTCCACCTTTAAAGCCAATAACAATATCGGTGGCATTTCCTTTAGAACACATTACCCATAGTGCTAATTCCTATGTGCATCATGAAATTTCTGGATTTTCTTTACATTAGATCTTGCTACATTCACATTGTAATTCAGACTTTCAGGCTCTGAAATCATCTTGGCTAGGGAAAAATTCCTAACTACCATACGAGTAGGTATTAAATCTGGAAGCCCTTGATTAGCAGCCAGGTGCTCTACCGCTTGACCTACGAAGCCTGCCTATTATATTATTAATTTGTTGGATATTACGCATTGTATAAGAATTCAGAATGCGCTTGTGTCTCAATATGTACCTTACGTCGGGCCCAAATGACCTCGCTGTCAACGGACCCTAAAAACACCACACACTCACGCACTCACTCACTATAACTTATGTTCATATATGAATTTGAATCTTCTGCGAAGATAAAGTTTACAAAAGATGTAGTCTTCCGTCTTCTTGACGTCATTAATTTAGCTAAACGGAACCAGGATATTTTCGGCCATCACGAGGCCTCTTTAGCATAAGAAAATTGCTGTGGTGTTCAATACTGCTGATACAGAACCCTTCTTGTAGAAAGAGCATAATATAGAAACGTGCTCCTTTAAAACATTTAACTCTATCATCGAGATGTATTTTCAATTTTATTTTGTAGCAATAGTTAGCTTCCACCCTGTGTATCCCATACCGCAGAACAAATCACACATGCAAAGCAATGTTGTCCGCGGACTACAACCTTCTATGGCAATAGTATCACTTTCAACCAATCCTTGTCCGTGTAATTCAAATCAACGAGGACATTCTACATCGTGTTTGCAGTGAATGAGAACGGAAAACATGTCCAACACCGGGACACTCGGAAGAACTTGTCTGTCTTCGACATACTCTATTAACTGGCGATGTTAACAGTCACAGACGTGTCGTATGCTACAGCCTAAAGTATTTAGTTCATCGATCAACCGTTTCCACGTAAAAGCCCCTCACTAAAGCTCAGCGTGAAGCTGATTTGGAAAACGTGATTTGAAGACAAACCGTTGCAAAGTAACTGGGCCGATTTGGACTATTTAAAAAGAAACTGCAATTGTTTAATGTTTAATACCGAAAAAAATGTGTGTTAAAATGGGTTTGAGTTTTATTAAATCTTATGAATATGTGAATATGTACATCGTTCTCTCGTTCAACTCTGAAACATCATGCATGGTATTTTTAAAACAGTTTTTAAAATATAGGCCGTTGCTGCCGAAATAATGTCTTCCAGGTGTAACGCAAGTGCCCGAAAGAAAATTTCATTTCATAATTGCATCACACCATCTTATTTTCACATTTAATTACACAGGTATTGAAATTTACAAATCATTGATATTATATGAAACAAAACAGTAACAACTAATAAGCAAATAAAAAGAAAAATAAGTGAATGATAAAGCAAACATCATTTGTCTAGCGAATCGAGTTTTGTATTCTCTTTTAAGTATTAAATTACTTCTAAAAGTAATTATGGTTTATTACATAACTATATACATTTGTCTCTATAAGCATCGCCATCTGTAAATATAGGCATAAAGAACGAAGATAAACTGAATCAATAATAATTACTTATTAATTACCACTTTTTTCCAGAAGTATGTATATTGATTGCATTTGATACTAATTCTCATTTCATTTATATCGTTATAAATATTGTAAAAAATAAAACCTATGGCATAGAATAATACACAGATTATTATATTACTCTATGTAATTTTACAATTACATCATCATATTCAGTGTCTGAATAATTGTTTCATTATTGCACAAGCTAAAACAATATGCATCAATGGTGATGTAATAGTGCTATTTCAAGTTGCCTGGCTTATAGAGGGAAGATTAAATCTTTTTATATGAGCAACGATAATATAGAACACTCTGTACATTATTAATTAGAGAATCATAAACAGTCTTAATTTATAATTACTTACCATGTTGTGTTTATAATAGGCTACATCAAATCCCAAACCTACGCTCAGTTCTCTTCCAGAAATGGAAGGGAATGGAATGGAATGCAAGCAGGTTCTATGTTGTTTATTACTTCAGCTCACCAGATAATAACAGAAGAAATATGGGAAGACAAGCTAACCTCTCATTTACGAGCATATGAGGGCGCTTCTTGGAATCCATAGGCCATCATCTAACCAATTGAGTCACCCCTAACTGCCAATACGATAGTGAACATGCTTAATTATTATCGAAAGAATTCATTGCTGGTAAAGTACAGTCACACTCCATAATGGTTTTAATTAAAGAAATGCATTAAGATCTCGCGTAAAAGTGTCACCGCAGGCGATGACACTGATGGTACATGAGATGAAGATGGAGCACCGGTGGAATGAGATGGCGGGGGAAACCGAATATCCCGGAGAAAACCCGCCCCAGCGCCGTGTTGTCCGGGCCGCCTTGGTGAGAGCCAAGCGGTCTAACCACTGAGCCACGGCGCGGCCTACGTCACAGATGAGAAGTGATTATGTATTTGTAGCAAAATTAAATAATTTTCCATAGCTTTCTTTTCCAAAATTATACTTTAATTTAAATAAACATTTAACACAACTCTTTGAAACACTGAACAAATAAACACCTGTGAGCGTCAAAAACTTTGCAATATGCAAATAGACAACAGAGCGATTATTTGGATTCGGGAATTCTTGAGCGGACGAACCCAAAGAGTGCGCGTTGGAGATAGATTATCGTCCCCTACCGAAGTAACCTCAGGTGTCCCTCAGGGTAGCGTGATCGGGCCGTTGCTTTTCTTAGCATATGTAAATGACTTATGGAAAGGGATACCATCACAAATTCGGCTTTTTGCGGATGATTGTATAATCTATAGAAATATCAAGACCGAAGGTGACGTTAACAATTTACAAGAAGATTTAAACAAAATTCAACTCTGGGCGCAATCCAATCAAATGGAGATAAATCCAAGTAAATGTAAAACAATTATATTTTCAAGGACAAGAACAGAAGAAAATGTGATGTATAAATTAGATAACAAGAGAATACCCAGGGTAAGTAACACTAGATATCTAGGTGTAATAATAAATGAAAGATTGGAATGGGGGGAACATGTAAACTCGGTCACTGGAAAAGCCTGCCAAGCATTACACTTTGTAATGAGAATATTAAAACGCAGCAATGGGAAATCGCGAAATTTAGCTTACACATCCTTAGTCTGACCAATATTAGAATATAGCGCGGCATGCTGGGATCCATATCGGGTTGGTCAAAAACAAGCACTCGAGAGAGTCCAAAAACGAGCAGCTAAATTTGTTGATAGAGGAATGCGATTTGAAAACCCTACAGACACTGCTACCTCCTGGGAATCATTGGAGAAACGTAGAAAACGGGCAAGGCTATGTGCAATTTTTAGAGCATATAAGGGGGAACCTGCATGGAAAGATATAACAAAGCGGTTGTTGACACCATCATATAGGGGAAGGAATGATCACTCAAAAAAAAATAAGAAATAGGGAACAGAAAACTGATATAGGTAAATTTTCCTTTACCAATAGAACAATTAATGACTGGAACAATTTGACTGCAGAATTACTGGAGACTTTGCCTCCAAATGTAAATAATTTCAAAGAGAGGTTAAAAAGAAATCCTGTATAGTTACCATAGTGCATGAAAGGAATTGTATATATGTTGTAAGGAATTGTATATTATATTGTTACCATAGTGCATAGTCATAGTGCATGAAAGGAATTGTATATATGTTGTAAGGAATTGTATATCATATTGTAAGGAGTTGTATATTATACTGTAAAGAATTGTATATCATACTGTAAAGAATTGTATATTATATTGACAGCGCTGCCACCGGGCCATGCTCTAAGCAGTGAAATAAAGTATCTATCTATCTATTACGTGTTTTTAAAGCAATTGTATTACTTATACAATGTTTTCTCCACCAAGTCCTTTCTGCAGACTTACGGACTAACACGTCCGATCTCCATGGTGGTTAAATGAAGAAGAAACGCTAGCTTCAGTCAATTTCAAGTTGTTGGTCATGTCCATGCTATGACAACTCAACATCTTTCTATTGATCCACCTCACATCCAATTATAACAATGTTCGTTGTAATATTTAAGAATATTTTCATAATGTTTCATTTAATTCACTTTTTCAAACTATATAATGTTTCAGGAAAATTTGCATTAATATTGTTATGGAAATCATGATTCCTTTTCTTATATTTATCTGATCACTTTAACACTTTCTATTGTTATCTTTAGCCTTGCTCCCTATCCAATACAATCACAAGTAATTTTAAATAGAATTAAATCTAAAACAACTGTTTAAATGTGTTTAATTTCATATCAAATGCGACTTGGTCTAATGGGTGATACCGTAATATATGGAATCATTAACAGGCAATTAAGCAACACATGTTATCTAAATGAATGTGGGTTCCATTGTCTCTTGAAACAATAAAGCATAGCATCGCACTCGTAAGCCTCTGTGATTCAGAGGCGCAATTTATTTCTGCGCCGAGTGTTAGTGTACCAGGGACATGTGCGAAAATAAGGAAACTGGCTATTGTTGGGGCCAAATTCTCCCATTTATGTTCAGTACTGTTATCAGAAGGTGCTGAGGATAATGTGAAGGAATGTTTACAGTAGTGCTGCATGACAAAGACAGCCTGCATTTGGCAAGACTGCGACGAAATCTGTAATGGTTCTTACCTCCATCAAGCCTCATACTGCCTCTATTTGTAACTGCCATGTCTTCACGGTAATGAAAACAGTTCAAGTCACGCATGTTTGTAAGCGTTAATGAGGTACGCGTGCAAATATCTGCATAAAAAGTGGAAGATGCTTCTAATGTATTTATTTTTTTACTGAACCACGAGGGTAGCTGGCCTCAACTGACAAGGCAACTGTGTGTTAACATCAGTCTTTGCTTTTCTAGATGCAAAACATTACAACTGTTCCAACTAGTCACAGTTTTATTTGGTATAAGTTTTATAAACCATTGATTACATCACAGAACCTCGGGATATTTGTTAGTTAAAATACTTACAAATCTAGCTTCACATGTGCCCTATCTTATAATAACCAAGCAGAGAACCATAAAAATAAACCACTTCCCTATTCACTAGTCTATTCCACACAGTGTTATGTTGCAAGTAAAGTACGTTCAGGAAAGCAGTACATTACATCAGACATCTGATACTAGTTCATGTGTGTGTGTGTGTGTGTGTGTGTGTGTGTGTGTGTGTGTGTGTGTGTGTGTGTGTGTGTGATAAAAATAAATTTCGAAACGGAGCTATTTGAGTAAAATTTTACTCTAAGCCGAAAACTGCCTAACGGGGAAACAGAAATACCTTTCAGGAAACGTTTGAGTAAATAACCTGGTCAATGCGTATTAATTTATGTGTAATGGGTTACAACGTACGCATTTAAAAATAAGTCGCCCTCAATAATTTTAAGGGTGACTGTGCTTGCACCAAAGTTCCATGAACCATAAAGACAAACTGTAATCCTTCGGGAAAAGGGAAAACAAATCGTTAGCTCTGAACTCTCTTCCTACACACATGGTAAGATTGCAACTGTTTTGCACTGTGTTCATTCTCAGTTTCGTTACCACAAGTGATAAAGTACGAGTGGAAGAAAATTGTGCTATTTGGTGATTTTTTAAATCAGAGTTTGTGTGCACAAATTCTGTAAAATGAGTTCAAAACAAAAGACATTATCACTGGAGGAAAACATCCGGTTATTGAAGAACAGGAAAAGAACAAACGTCCAATTAAAGAATTAACTGTGTTGTTTACAGTGGGAAAAACTAACATTTATGAGATTTTTAAAAACTAATAATTAAAGACGAATAGCTCAAGGGAAAACAGAGCATGTAAAATGCATTACAAAATCTACATTAGTATGACGAGCTAAATCGTCATATCCTTAAAGACGAATGTCGGGTAGCTCTAAGCTCTATGGTCTCTGGACATTTTTGAGCATCATTTCACCCATCTCATTCACCGTGCGATATGACTTAACGTTGGAGGACGTAAAATTACAAGGTAAAAAAGGAACCCTGTGCAACTATTTCGTAATTTCTTTGCATATATATAATCATCTCTAAACGGAACGCGATCGTGCTGACATTTATCTTCCGTTTCAACAGATTTCCGTCTTAAAGAGGTTTGTGTGTATATATATATATATATATATATATATATATATATATATATATATATATATATATATATATATAGTTGAAGATAACCAGAAATATTAGGGCGTCCAAAGAGTTTTAGAGAAAGTTTGCAAAAGTTGCATGTTCTGGGAAAAATGACTTCCAAAGTGGCCACTAAAGCGGCTAAAAGGGGCAAAGCCAGAATCATAGCCGCTAAAGTTAGCACTTTAATGACGACATTGGTGAGGGCATTTTCTTTATAAAGACAGGTACAACACAGCCATACATCAGGTGCTTTCATCTACTTGCTTGCATCAAATCATTAACAGCAATGTAATTTCAGCTAAATTTAACACCTAAAGAGACTATCCAAACAATGACGCACACTACAATTACGTTAGCTTGATCATTGTTTGACAAAAATGTGTGATATTCATACCCTGAGATGAGAACCGTATCATTAGCTGGCACATGATAGATTGTATAAAAACTGCTATCTCTAACACATTTTATGCTGTTTACTATTAACCATTCCGTGTGCAGAGTACCAGCTCTGCGGCGATTGTTCAATATCCGTTTATTGAGGGGTTGTGCTTCCCCGGCCCTCCCTGTGTTTGTGCCATTACGTGACCATTTAAATATCCATGTTGACATTGGGTCCATTACGTAGGATATGGGCTGCACAGCGAGGCATGCTAATATGCAAAATTTGGCAATCCTTTCCCCTTAGTTGGAAATGCAGCAGAGTTACCAGCATGGAAATGGTGCCTACTGAGCTGAGAGAATGTAACCGCAGTGTGTGACAACGTAAATTTTACAGCTGACATTAAGGTGAGTATATTTGAGATGAAGAGGTGTTTATTCAGGCGTTAAGCTCAGCAGAGGCGCTGAAGCATGGAAAGCGCTAGTATGCAGGTGCAGGCGAAATTACGATTATCCCTCTTTAGCTGAGTGCGGGACTGAGGGTGAAGAACCATCAAATCTACAATATTAAAAATGTAGACCGAAGTTACGAACGGTGTGAAACAAACGTACGTTATCACTTCTTTCTCATCATATCTCTTTACAGGTTTTCAATATCTAATGCTTTAGTTCTGTATCTGACACTGTACTGTAATCTCAAAATTGCTAACTAAAGGTTTTATTACAAGAATTTCAAAAGTCCAATAGACATTTTGCCAAAGTATCTGCTGAGCTCCAATAATACGTGCTAGACGTTTCGATACCAGAGTTTCTTTGAATACTTTATTCCATAACACAGAATTGCTTAACCGGGCAGGTTATATCGGAAGAAGAGACAGACCTATAAGTCATAAATTGTTATGGAGGTGTCCAATCCTGGACGCACCCTAAGGCTGATTATGGAGTTTTCCTTACCCAGAAATATTATTTTTAATTATTATTTCCCTCTCACTTGGAGTTAAAAAGTTAACATCAGTCAAGGCTGGAAAGGTGTCACAAAACGGGTAGTTCTGCTAGTATAATGTATATAAAAATCATTATTTTCCACCCCCATACCAGAGTAGCTCTGGTGCTATTCTTATTACACAGATTAGACGGCGAAAAAGCAATTGTGTGCTTTCATAGGACTAGCATCAGTTAGATGCATTTGCCTCTGGAGGTCAACACGGCAAGTGGGCCATTGGAGGCCTAACGTGAACCTTGGGCTTGCGTCGATCCTCATCAGAGGTAAAGGAGCAAACTTATACTATTGAACAGCGAAACAGGTAGATAACGAGGTCCCGATGTAGAAAAATTAGAAAAGGTATCCGGCAACACCAAACACTATGTGAAGGAACGCCCTTTTCAGAAATGTCTAATTAAAAATTTGTGGATCTATTCTAAGAATTATTTATTTTATACTATCATGACATACAGACTGATATAAGAATATATCTTTATTACTTCCTTAACCAGAGTTTAGTCCTCCGGAAATTAAACCCACAACAGCACATGTATGAGCACAGGCGCCAGGCCAGAAACAAGAAATACATTTATACAAAACTATACCATGGTAGTAAAGGACCACTCACCACATGCCCCCGGAGCCACTGACGTACCTAGCTTCAGGGTACCTAGCTACTAAGGAACAAAGCTCGGCTCCAGCACCTCAGCGCCCACAAGCGCCTAAAAAGGGAACATGGCAACACGCTCCTCGAGAGCCCGGCCGGCAAAGAAAGCGAGCGATCGGCTCAGGCAACACCAACTCCAATACTCAGACCTTAATACAGATTCCAAGATGGCGCCCATCGAAGCCCAGCGACTCTGGTTACGCCAAATTTGAAACTATATACAATGGACATAATATATTCCATATTAAGAAGCAGTAAGATAACTCTTAAGCATTTATCACTTTATACTTTCAACCAAAACGTGTAATAACATAAATAAAAAGCACCATGACAAATCCTAATCGTTTATCACATATAGTAACACGTTCCACTGCTATTTCCTACCTTATACTTCCAACCAAAATTTAACTTTTAAGGCATGACAACTCATAAGCATTAACACTTTGCACAGTAAAAACATAGAGGAAAACATGATTAAATGAAACAAAAGTTAAGTTTTTCTTGAACACAACAGAAATGGTATAATCAAGAACACATGCACAAGAAAAGAAAAAAAAGAAAGAAAAAGAAAACGAAAAAGCTAACCTGAAATATTTACTGGCTGCTAAGTTTGAGCTCCTTCCTCACGAAGTTCATCACTGGCTTTTCTTCTGGTTTCTCTATTTTGCACTTTCTTGGATAAGTGTTCTGATACATTTTTTTTCATTTAACATTTTGTGTAATTGTTCATAAACATGTTTGCCAGCACTTTCACACACTTCTTCACTTTGACAAGTAAAGGCTCATTTATATTATTTTCTTTTTTGTGTGAGTGTTCTAAGCCAGGGGTGCTTGTACATCTTTGTTAAAAATTGCCTTAGATACACAGGATGTGGTAATGTCAATACATTAGTTTTTCTTATTGTATAGTTCTGGATATGCATATGAAATGTTTATAGCCCATATCAAAACATCTGGAGAACATTTAATCCAACTAGCACAGGCTAGCTCCAGCTGTTCCAAAGCAAACTTTATGTTACTGGACTGTATCATCATCTGCAGCAAGTAATAAAGTTTCTTTTATATTGTTTACATAGTTACCTTTTCTGGTAAGGACATACCTACTGCTTATACTATAATATTTAAGAGAACTCACCAGATTATCCAGTTTACTCCATCTGTCAAATTTGAGGGTGGCAGTTCCCTCACATTGCAAGAACCATCTAAAATTTTTTCACTGGTAAGTTCATAATATTGCAAAACACACTCACTTTTAGGTTATGAAGTATTTTGAAACTCACATTAAGAGTAGGAACATCAGTGAAGGTGGGATTTTGAATGTTATTGAAAAGAACATAACTAATCATCTTTAATAATGACTATGAATGTGTTAAAATCTTTCCTCACCACTTCGATTTTTAAGGACTCAAAACTGTCAATAACATCTTATGCACACCAATCATTAACATTCTCTTCACTATCTGCAAAATGTCTTGCATATGTTCTTCAGGATTTCGTCTTTTCTACTTGAGCTTTACTGTGTGATAGGATGTCTGATTCTTAAAAATCGTAGGTTAGGCATAATCAGCTAATTTTGTTACTTTTTGAGGGACACGAATTGGTTCATCATCATTTGCTGGAAAAATGTCTTCCTTAACCACAAAGTCTGTTCAAAATAATGAACACAGACTACAGTTTTGTCATTTACTTCAACATTTTTACGATGTATGTTCCTGAACCACTGATCCCATAAAGATTTTTCTTTAGCAAATTTGAATATTGTCGTATGAAGTTCACTACCATAATTAGATTTGCAGTCGGGAACAGAATAAGAACGACCCTTTCGACAATATTTCACACTACTATATATTTACATAAACTTTATAACTTGATATTATGTTAAAAACTCACTATAAACTAACTCGTTGGTCACTAGTTGCCACTTTAATGTGAATTACATTAATTCTGCAAACACACGATCAAAGTAAACAAACACATGCTTCACTCACATGTTGGGCCACGAGCGGCGCCATTTTTGCTACAATCGATACTTGTATTAAGGTCTGAGTATTGGAGTTGGTGTTGGCTCAGGCTGAAGGGTTCAAAGCAACAAATGATCCCAGCTACAAGGACAAGGTACCTAAAAATTTAAAAAAATGATAACATCCTACACCGATCTAGCCAATCCATTCCATCCTCAACGAGGGAGTCCTAGAATGAACGATCCTTTCCTAAGAAGAGAGCCCAGTGGGCAAAACAAGCGGTAGGGAGAAATTTGGCACAGAGCACGAATTGCTGTCACTTGATCCTACAACTCTGAAAAATGTGGAAATAACACATACGAAAGAAGATTATACGACTAAAAGTAGTTGCAGTAGAAGAACCACCCCAGATTTTGGCTACAACCTGAGGATGCCTGAACAAAAAACACGGACAGAACAGTCGGACCGATGGGAATCGAAGCAGGAAAACTCCATCTTCCTAGATCTCATAGTTGTAAAGTGAATCATTTCATAAAATTATACTATTATCAATAATAAGTGCTAGAGAAATAATTATCACCCAATTTTGAGTGCTTTAAAAAGTGTACTTTACAAATTAGTAGCAATATCACTTCCTATACATTCAGTATTAAAGTGTATAATTTATTGCCAATGTTCTATTTATGTTGTCGTTTCTACATAATTATGCACTATACAGAAATATTACTACTACAATAATGATGATGGTGATGTTAATACTAATTATAATAATAATAATAATAATAATAATAATAATAATAATAATAATAATAATAATAATAATAATAATAATAATAATAATAATAATAATAATAATAATAATAATAATAATAATAATAATAATAATAATAATAATAATAATAATAATAATAATAATAATAATAATAATAATAATAATAATAATAATAATAATAATAATAATAATAATAATAATAATAATAATAATAATAATAATAATAATAATAATAATAATAATAATAATAATAATAATAATAATAATAATAATAATAATAATAATAATAATAATAATAATAATAATAATAATAATAATAATAATAATAATAATAATAATAATAATAATAATAATAATAATAAAAATAAAAATAATAATAATAATAATAATAATAATAATAATAATAATAATAATAATAATAATAATAATAATAATAATAATAATAATAATAATAATAATAATAATAATAATAATAATAATAATAATAATAATAATAATAATAATAATAATAATAATAATAATAATAATAATAATAATAATAATAATAATAATAATAATAATAATAATAATCATGATAATCATGATGATGATAATCATGATAATGATGATAATGATGATAATGATGATAATAATGATAATAATAATATTAATAATGATAATCATGATAATCATAATAATGATGATAATGATGATAATCATAATAATGATGATAATGATGATAATAATGATAATATTAATAATGATAATAATAATATTAATGATGATAATAATGATAATATTAATAATGATATTATTATTAATAATAATATTAATAATAATAATAATAATAATAATAATAATAATAATAATATTAATAATGATATTATTATTAATAATAATAATAATAATAATAATAATAATAATAATAATAATAATAATAATAATAATAATAATAATAATAATAATAATAATAATAATAATAATAATAATAATAATAATAATAATAATAATAATAATAATAATAATAATAATAATAATAATAATAATAATAATAATAATAATAATAATAATAATAATAATAATAATAATAATAATAATAATAATAATAATAATAATAATAATAATAATAATAATAATAATAATAATAATAATAATAATAATAATAATAATAATAATAATAATAATAATAATAATAATAATAATAATAATAATAATAATAATAATAATAATAATAATAATAATAATAATAATAATAATAATAATAATAATAATAATAATAATAATAATAATAATAATAATAATAATAATAATAATAATAATAATAATAATAATAATAATAATAATAATAATAATAATAATAATAATAATAATAATAATAATAATAATAATAATAATAATAATAATAATAATAATAATAATAATAATAATAATAATAATAATAATAATAATAATAATAATAATAATAATAATAATAATAATAATATGTTACGTCAAAATACTGTGCAATGTCGATGTCATTACCACAGCTTATCCCTATATGCCTTAGTACCTTATTTGGAGTAACGGATACTGAAACAGCAATTTCCGCTAATATAGTCGCTACGAGCATTTATCATAGATTTGCTGAATAACAATAAAATACAGTACTAACTTTTGTGTCTTATGTCCTAATTTTGTAAGCAAACATTTTTGAAGAATGGAAACCGAGTCAAAGGTGTACTGATCAATTTAAAATCAACTGGGCAAAAGAACATGACTATATTGTAGACGAGAAGCCTTTCAAACCGATCCACTGCCCGACTACACTTCAACCTAACTGGTATAAAGAGTGATTTGCACTCCAAAATTATAAACAGCACCCATAAACTCTAGAACAATATCGTTTTGTGTGGAATACATTACTTCCTTAACCCATTATAAAGTTTAGAAAATGTAAAAGGTTCTAACGCGTTACACTTTAATGTTCATAACTGTGAGCTGTGTCCGTTATCACTACAACACAATTTCATTTTTGGATATTGAAACGGTTGGTTTTGTCTAGGCCCCAAGCATAAGTACTGCTTACATATTTTGTGATGCTATTTTTGTTATATTAGAATTACGTTAAAAATGTAATAATGTTAATGAAATGTTAAAAAAAAAGTTTATATTGTATAACAGTAAATTTTGCAGAAAGAGATGATTGATGACGACGATGACGACGCTCTAGATGCCCCACGTTGTGGCGATCATTTTGTAACAGAATATTCTGCAAAAGGCATGATGATGGATGATTAATTATTACTCTCACCTTTGATGACGATCTGGTAGAATTATTGTAGATGCCTCGGCGCTCTAGAGCAATGGGTCTTATTTATTATCGGAATGAGAGTATTCTATGCTGAAATTATTGGAAGATAAAACAACCATTCCTCTCTATGGTGGGATTTATTCCTCAAAATCATTAATAAATTCTGTTACGATTTTAAATGCCGTAGATTCTGTCCTTTCAAAATTAATTATTCTTGCATCGTTGAGCTTTAAGTTTCTGCAAACTTGCAGAGAGCCACCAAAAACACGTCTTCTACGAGAAAACCTGTGACATGCTTAGTAAGTTCTTTCTCGAACAACATCTCGTCATCATTGGATTGTAGTTAAAGTTAGATTTAATATTCCTTCCTTTGAATAATGACGCCAAGCTTTTTGCATATTCTGGGTTCTCTGCACACGATGTTTCTAGAATAACTAAATTGTTTCTATTCTATTGGTCCACGTCACCTGTAATTACCAATAGCAACACTATTATGTAAGCTGTATCATTCCGTGGCCTACCCAGTTTCACATTTCCCATTTTGTACAAATTAATTTTTCCAGGACAATTTAGAATAAATTCTTAAATATTCTAAGAATATGAAATAACCATCACTATTGTGAATGAGAAGATCAGTGAATGAAAGAGACACGAAAATTTAGAGGCGGCTATGGATGTTTGAATATATGTGGAGGCAGGTGTGCTAAGACGACGAAAATTACTAATCTTCCTTCTCAAAGAGACGCGGAAAAGAAACAGGTACTGTAGTGATCACTGGACCTATAGGAGAGTGGTCTAAAAGAAAATATATTGTGTAGTAGTGTATATTATGTGGAATATTTTATATAAGAGATTTATATTAGAGTTTTAATTTGGTATCTTGCTCTTAGAAAACTATACGGATCGTGATAAGAAATAGTACATTACATACAGGTATTAAAGTCCACGTCTATCTGCATGTCTATGGGATGCAAGTACACTCCGCCTTCCTAACAATGATAAACCGCAGAATGCATACTAGCTGTCGTACCAAATTTGGAAATGGTCTCATTTCCCCACACACAGCGCGTTACGTCACATGCATAAAATTTTGTTGAGGCCTGTCATTCCTTATCACATGACACAAAATCGCCTGCGTAAATAACACCGAAGGTTCAAGTTGCCCTAAATTCGTAACGGCTCAAATGTATAACTCCATACATTGTAATTAGTGTTCACACCTTTTCAGATCAAAATATTTTTAAACCGATTAAGTTTATAGCGAAGATAATTCGTTAAAATAAGCGTAGGTACTCCAATCCCTCCCAGCCTGTGTAACAAAATAACAGTTCTTAGAAAACAAGGTGCAAAATGTCAGCCAACATTTTAATGTATTGCCATTTTAATAAATAATGTGGCAGCACCCGAAATGAAAAAAAAAAATTCAAGTAGCTTTAGGATTCATAGAGTTTAATGTTACCGGACATAATCTATTCGAGATAAGAAAGAACCCGGGGAACTTACCCAGGTTACTATCCCTACCTGAGATTCAAACTCTTGACCTCTTGAATGTGAGACAGACGGTTACCCTCACAAAACAAAGATAAGTTACATGAATAACACTTTATACCTATCCTTACAAAATGGTATTTTCAGAATCAGTATACCTTTGAACACCGGTTTATCTTAGCCTTTGTTGGAGACTGGTTCATTATTTTGTTTTGCTTATGCCATTCTGAAGCAATGTGGTCATCAATAAACTTGGCTTTATCTAAAAGACAACACAGTACGTTAGTAAGACAAGGAGTAAACACATTAATCATCCGTTCTAAAGATGGGATTCTAACCAGCGACATCTTGGCTGTCGGCAACACACCTGAACGTGGATAGACTCAATGTAATTTACTTGTAACAAGTAATGCACTACAGGGACAATGTTAATGGATTAAAACATGCAAACAACCGAAATCCAGTCATTAAGTTGCCAATTTACAGTTTTTTCCACCACAATAATCTATGGTAAAACATGTTTTGTACAACCAACGCGAAATCAGCACCCGTTTAAAGAGAATAAGAACATTACTGATGTTTTAGTTTTGAGCTCTTATTGACTAGTAACTATTATATCTCAGGTTGGCAATGGATTTCAATTATTTATTTTTTAACTGTAAGTTAAATTGACGCAAATTCTCAGAGTCCGCTTCAGTAGCGTAAATGGTAGCGTGTCTGCCTCACGTTCAAGAGGTCCCGAATTCGAATCTCGGCTAGGGTGAGTTACCTGGATAAGGTTTTTCCCGGGGTTTTCCCTTATCCGTAAAGACAATTGTCAGGTAGCTCCAAGCTCCATGGCCGTGGACATATTTGAGCATCATTTCACAAATTTCATTCACCGTCCGATATGACTTAACGTTGGAGGACGTAAAATTACAAAAAAAAAGAATAATAATTTATGTTTTTAATTTTAATAAAACCCAGAAATACTTAAACTCAGGAACTACATGGTTTGTATGTACCATTTTCGTCACAACTTATACAGATAGAGCTCTGAAATTTTTGCAAGTATTTTGGATCTCCCTTGGTCTATTTTCTGTTATATTATATTTAAAAAATATATTTTATAAACTACATATCTATAACTAATAAGGAAACAAAAATAAAACTAATCTGAGATCAAGGGCTTATTTCATCAGTTCCTTAGAATACTGTCGCCGAGGCATTATTGTGCTGCTGCCGGCCCGCGCGTAGGCGAGCACTAGGTGCTTGCTGAGACAGACAGAAGCAGAGAGAGAAAGACACGGAAATAATCTGGAATTTTCTGCTGCCATCCTGATTGTTAGCAAACGATCCACTAAATTCTAGAAACAATGGGTGGGGTATAAAAAGCCTCGCAAGCTACGAGTCAGTCAGTGAGTTGCTAGTTGAAAACTGTTAATTGTGTGTGTGTGCGTGTGTGTGTGTGTGTGTGTGTGTGTGTGTGTGTGTGTGTGTGTATGTGTGTGTGTGTGTGTGTGTGAGTGTGTGTGTGTGTGCAGCTGTACAGCTAAGTGATTTCTTTCGTTTGTTTACGAGAGACTGTGTTTGTGTATTACACGTCATTTTTAGAGACTGTAAGTGGTGTACAAAGCATTTTTTACTTAAATAAAGGACATTTTAAATTTCATAAAAAGGGCTGTTAATTCTACAAACCCACAAGTTACAGTGTCACATATACGTACATTATATGTATAGCTTAAAATTATTTTATATAATTATACGTCATGCATTTTAAATTTTTTGCGACATGGTATCATTTTTAGAAAAGTTAAGCATTTTATTAAAAATATATATTTACCTAATACATGTAACTATGAAAATCTAAGGAAATGTATACTATATTGAACATGCATAAAGAAAACTTATCTAAAATCTTTCTTCTGGTAGCATTTAAAACACACGTGTTTGAAATTAGAATTGTAACCAATAAATAAATTATGCTTTCCAGCACATTTAACAATGAAACTGCAATATTTTATCATATAAGCCATATTATACGTATTTGATAATATATTTGAAGGTCTCTTATACAGCGGATCGAAGTTCTACTTTACAAATCAAAGACAACTGTTGCGTATTTTTATTACATATAAACCTTGTAGTATGTAGCATCGGTGTCTTAGCATCGAAGAACATTGGACATTCCGCTGGCTAAACTGCGGATATTTTGCTGAAGACTTCATTGCTGTGATATCTGTCTCGGAGAAACTACAGATGTTTTCTCAACTATTTAGTGGAAACTTACATCGATGAAAATGCAATCTTTACTCTTTGTATGTGGACAGAACTAAGTTGCAATAGACAGAACTAGTAACGTTTGCGAAAGTTTCCACAACAAATACAACAATGAATTTTATTCCTGCAGCCCAGATCTCTATAGATTCCTTGAAGTACTGAAGAAAATGTAACTGGATACTAAAATTGCAATTAATTCCTCAACAAATAAAAATTGAAAATTCTTATCCACACTTGAAACTCATGATACAGCAAGTAGAAAGTTTCAAAGCTGGAAAAAGTTCAAGAATGGAATACGTGAAGTCGATTTCTTATAGAAGTAAACCTGCAAATATATGACAGTAAAATCTAAAATGGAAAATAGCTCTTATTTTAAAGACGAAAATACATATTACTGTATGATATAGGTTTACAGTATTAAAATAACGAAGCATCTAAATGCAGATCCATTGTGAGTAAATGACATAAAATAAATAACGACGAAGATGATAAATGTGGAATTTTTTGGAGTGCGAGCCACTTCGCCTCTTCGTGGTGCACCCTGGGTAACGCTAAACGAGCTATGACAACAAGCACTAATTCAAATTTAAGCATTAGAGGTTCATTTTCTGTTGGTACTAGAGCCATGTTTCTTTGTTATTAATCACAAACTCAAAAAATGTAACATCTTCCACTAGAAGTATTTAATGCTTCATAAAATATTACAAACACCAAACTGGAACTGTTACGTATTTCCACCGGGAGGTTTTGGGCCTAAGTAATTAGGGACTGGAACCGGGAGGCTTGGGGGCTACTATTCTGACAGCGAGAGGCTTCGGTCACGCGCCCAGAAAATCATCTAGCAGAATGTCGATACCACATGTTGGCAAAAATGTCACTCGCTTGCTATCAAACCATCAACTTAGACAATTATACCTTTTTAAGTATAAAATAACGATCATTATGTTTAATACCTTGCATGTTCGACATCGCATAAGCAGGCGGAGCTGTTGTAATATGGCTACGAGGAATTGAACAGGAGATAAGAATACAGAATATTTTAGGATAGAGTACTTGCTGTTTACAAGGTCACTTTAAAGAGATAATGGGCTACATATTGTATATAAGCCAATAACCAAAGGATCAAAATTAACAAAAATCAATTCAAAATCAAAAATTAATCCTTCAACGCCAGGGTGCTAAAGGAAAGCATTCTGTCCTTCTAGAGGAGTACTAAACTACCTCGAAATCAATCCACCATCCTCAAACAAAAACAGCCATCCTAAGCCATCCCGAAAAGAAAATCCTATCTATGGTTAAACCCTATCCTGGGTGGGCACACAGCAACAATCTTCGGGCTAACACAGCCTGCCAGTACCTGCGATGCGATGCGATCAGAGAGACACATGGATTGAATGTCCCTTAGAAAATATATTCTCATCACTTTACCTACAACCTATCCATAGGAATAGAGGGCGCATTTAATTCCATTCAGCAACTCGATACCGAGATTTCAGTTGTAATATGATTTTAGAGACCCACGAAAAGATAAACACCGAGAGACACACATATTTACAAAAAGGTCATTGTGTGCCTTCCCGTGCCTTTCTGAACAGTATAACTCTAAAAAGTCGGTTGAATACCAAACTTGCTGGTTAGACTCACTAACTTCCAAGCATGTTAGACGGAGATCCTTTAAAAAATCCCCCATCCCAAAATATCTTTCACATGGAAAAATGTTTGCTATATTTATTATGTTTTCAAAACTAACTAACGGTTTTGATTAAGCTATAATAGCCAAAATGTGCATAAATCTTAAATTTTCTGCATACAGTACAGTCAAATATCAATAAAGTATCAAAATTAGTCTGTTGCTTCAAAGTGATGCCTTCTATATTTTGAAGTTTTTTGTACAAACTTGCACAGCAAATTTAGAAGGCATAGTCCCTGACTCTGTATATCGCTGTATTATATAATTATATACCTGCTTTTTCTCTCTCACTCTCACTTTCTTCCCCTGTCACCTTCTGCATCTCCTTCTCTCTGTGTTAATATATTTCCTCGCTTTCCTCCCCATCCCTTCCACCTCCATACTGCATCATAATGTATTAAATCAATTATAATTCTTTGTCTGAAGAATTAAGAACAAAAAGTTATTTAAGTAAAACGCTTAATGTGTGTAAATTTGTACTTCCTTCTTATATTTGTTTCACATTCTTTTGATAAGCACAAAATGGTACGAAGTTGAAGAATTACTGTGCAATTAAGAGGTTTATTTGTACTATCATACAAAGATTAATAACGAATTGTCATTTTCTTATACATTCATCACTATCAAATTGTATAAATAGAAAGGTTTGCCTGAAACCATAAACCTCACTTATTAAGAGATTTGTGGTGGCGACAGGGCACTGGAGCGGGTTTTCTCCGGAATCTCCGGATTTCTCCACCATCTCATTCCACCGGTGCTCCATCTTCAACTCATGCATCATTAGTGTCACCGCCTATGGTACCGTATGTAGAAAACGCGTTAAACAGTATATATTTCAATTTCGCTTATTAAATACATATTTATGCAAAGTACAGTATAAAGAGATATGTCTATTTTCTGGCTAAGTAACCATCACATTCCTTTGGAAGAAGACAATCGAAATATAACACTACACATATAATGCATACTCTAAGTTACATTATGAATAAGTTGATTTGAAAATAATTCGGCCAATCTTAAAGAGGACGGCGTGTGCTCATTCACAAAAACATAGAAAAATTGACACTTCAAAATAGGGAATTTGTCTTTTAAATGAAGCGTTGAAATTCCTTAAGCAAAATGTTAAAGTCGTAAAAATTGCATATTTAAGTAAAACATTACACTTCACCAAAAAACACGTTTCCATTAAGGATAATAGCGCCTCATTTGAGAGTCCATTACCGTAAAGGTCAGCAGTTCATTCCTCGCCATTTATAAATGATAAAGAGTCAAAGAGTTTCAAAGGTCATGAAGATGTTTCCATTCCAACTGAGTAATATAATTCCGACAATTCAACTTTCTTTCACCAGAGAAGTATAAAAATGCTAGATATTCATTTGAGCATTAGGGAGAAAAACTTCCGGAAACTGCAAATAAATTCCGCAAACAGGGAGCGATATAGCCTGAACCGAAAAAAAAGTTAATTACATAATGAATCTATAAACGGGTATAAACCAAAGCGAACTAACTTCATTTATAATTATTTTAATCACTGTATTTACGTTCTATCTTTTTTTTATCTGGTGTAAGTTAACATGGATAATAATATTTTCTAACAAGCGCATTGAGAATTGTTTACCGGCTAGAATATACCTAATTTTAGGGATATAAATGTGGAATTGCACTCTAGTACCACTCTTTAATTTCAGAATAAATTTCACTTTAATACTTTCAAAAAGTACGCAAAAATTGCGCAACAATAGATTCAGTTTTCAAAGAGCCTACCTCAAATATTTGCCACAGAAATAAGCAGTGTTGGCCAAATTACTGAAAACTTGAGCCGAGCTAAACCTCCTATACGTTTAAGCTTAAATACGACGCTTATATCATCTATTTGCTAAAAATATTTGTGGAGAAAATAATGTATCAGAAGTAAATAAGTTTATATTTCTTATGAGTTCAATAATTTATAAAATATTGGTACGATCAATATTTACTAATTACGAATAAAATTATCTTCCGTTACTATGAAAGTGGCTATCAACTAGATGGACCAAATGGGATGATTCAGATGGTAACATCGGTGGCCTATACAAAAAAATGAAACAAATATAAAAGGAAGTACAAACTTACTCACTTTAAGGAAGGCTTTATTTGTCTTTAATTCTTCAGACAAAGGATTGGTAGACTATGTGTAGTGCTCTGACCATTTTTTCTCATTCTATAGCAAACCAATTACAATCTGCATCTAAGTTGTTTATTTTTACTATCATACAAAGAGTAATAACGAATGCTGTAGTAAACATCAGGATAGAAATTTTTACATAGGCAGGCCACCGTCCAACCGCAGGCCGTCACACACTGTCGCCTGGTCCTTCAAACCTAAATTCAATGAGAAGGGAGTGTGAGCACCTCAGCATTCGCCTAACGGAGAAATAGAGAAAAACTACAAAGGGCCTAAGATTGTAATTTTCATTTTCTTATACATTCATGACTATGACATATACAGCAATAAGATTAATTTTGTGGGCGTTTAATGTTTGCTTACCTGCCACTTGCCAAACTCGAGCCCGTCTCGGTAGCGTGGATGGTAACGTGTCTGTCTCACGTTCAAGAGGTCCTGAGTTTGAATCTCTGTCAGGGTGAGTAACCTAGTTAAGGTTGTTTCCCGGGTTTTGCCCTTATCCTGACAGACAAATGTCGGGTAACTCTAAGCTCCATGCACCCTGGGCTTATTTGAGCATCATTTCATTCATTCCACTCATCGTCCGATATGACTCAACGTTGGAGGACGTAAGTTACAGAAAAGAGTGGGAGAGAGAGAGAGAGAGAGAGAGAGAGAGAGAGAGAGAGAGAGAGAGAGAGAGAGAGAGAGAGAGAGAGAGAGAGAGAGAGAGAGAGAAAACTCGAATTACTTTGACCGGATGATCACACTGGTACTGGAAAATCGCCTTTAATCATAATGCTTCAGGACCACCCTTTCCTTCATTTTATATTATACTTCAAAATATTAATATTCAGTGAGGTTTTAACGAATTTTTCCTATTTCATACCTCACCTGCTCATATCCTTATCTCCTTTTAGCTATTCATCACCTACCTATGGTAGGTAGAGAAAGTAAAATATTCCATTCAATAATTCGATAGCAAGAAGCGAAAAATACACGTTTTTCACGCCCCATATTAAATAAAGTACTGCGTGCATCTCAATACAATGTGCCTTTAAAAGCTTCTTCACATCTACAAATCTGTCCTTAATATGAGAGGGATTACGTTAGACGTTCAACATATCAACAAGGCTTTGGGCTCTTAGTAGACATGTCATCTTGTACTAGCAATGCTGCGATACTCACTTTGCGCTATATATTTAATGTGGATGTACATCTCTTTATGACATCTTCATGAGCTGCAATTCGTCCCTTTCCATCCAGGGAGTAGAAGGACTTGCAGTGTCCTTGTAAAAAGTTGGCAGTGTGCGCGCGCACACACATACAGGCATACACACACAAACGTATACAATACACATATACCTTTTTCTCAAAATGATTCTGTGGGGTAAAGATTAAGGGGGCTTCGAAACGTGTACATCCAATGAAATTTTGACATCGATGGTGCGTGTGCATCCACACTCGTGTGCCTTTGTGTGTGCGTGTATGTGAGAGAGGAAAACAGAAAGAGAGAGAGAGAGAGAGACAGAGAGAGAAAGAGAGACTCAGTGGAATCCAAAACAAAAGACGAGATAAATAGCAAACTTCATGTTTTTTCAGTATTTTCCAAATAATCAATACAAGAATTATTACGAAATGTCTTCATTCCAAATTACTATTTACATGGAGAAGTGCTGCATATTCCTGGCTTTATTTCTCAAATATGGCTAATGATTTGAAATAACAATTATAAGTTAATCAGATTCTTACATATGCAATAAAATCATATATTTAAGACTTTTTATATATCCTGTGAAGTCCTTTTTAATCGCAATGCATTTTGAATATTTTTTAATATTTTTCATATTTTTCATATTTTTCATAACTGCATAACAAGAAAAGCATACCAAAAATGTAGATACCTTTAAGAACACGACTTATTATTTTCTGCTACAGTATTTAATTACATCTTCTATATTTTACCTTCAACAAATTCCCTTTTAGCCTTAAAAAATAAAAGTAAGTTCTTTTCTAACTGACCCTCCCCTCAAATTGTTAGTCCCAGCTCCGAGGCAGCTGGTTACCCCTGCAATTAACAATTGGCCTTAGCGAAATACTTTGTGAGGCTATTCACATTAATAATTTTTCAGCCAGGATATTGAGAATTTTCCAGAATTATTGTTGGAGATACGTTGATATGTTTATTCATTATTTAAATTGCCCCAGTAGCCCAAATTGACACGCTGAAGTGAGACCTACTGCAGATGGAATATGAGGTTTCCTTTGAAGTCTCAAATGCAGTAAATTGCCTCAATTATTGAAGGACACTCTAGAAAAACACTGAACCAGCTACATTAAAACATTTAATTTTAAAAGACTTTTTTGGATGGGGAACAAGCTTATTACGCTCTACAGCTTCAACAACATCCAACATTTTTTAACGCATCATATACTCAGTGGATCAAAAAACATCCTTCTGTGTACTCGTGAATTGTGTGACTGAATAACATAACTCAAAAATAAACGTTTGGTGAGACATCAAATTTAGTACTACAGTTCAGAAGCTTTCAAGAACTTAAGATGAAGATTTTTTTGCAAAAATGGCCGGAACCATTTTGATTAATGTGGCATATGTTTCAAATATTAAACTGTACAGGTATACCCAAAAGTACTTTTCATGCTTATAAAACTTTAAAGAAGTGTAGAGAATTAAGCACAATAAACAGTTATACAAATTTGCTACAGATAATATGAGTGAGTGTGTGGTGTTTTAGGGCCCGTCGACAACAAGGTCATTTGGGCCGCTACAGATAATATCAAAACGCGTTAAAATATGAGATGTATACTGATAAACACTTGCATTAGAGTATATTCACTTCTAAATGTTTAAATTTTTAATTTTTTCCAACAGAACAGCTTTCAAATGTTATTTCCAATCTTTTGGTATTCATTAACCATTTACCTTATGTACAGACGTCCATGACGAACAGCGTTCTGGTCGGCCTTCGCTTTCAGCCAAAACGATTGCAAAAGTGGAGCAAAAAGTGCTTAAAGATCTGCGTTCGC
The DNA here is from genome assembly GCA_030765055.1 of Mantis religiosa. NCBI lineage: Eukaryota > Metazoa > Arthropoda > Insecta > Mantodea > Mantidae > Mantis > Mantis religiosa. Next base: position 78,631,505 of record CM060949.1, read on the forward strand.
GAGCTGTGCGAACTTATCCCTGAAGTCAGTAAGACTACGATTGACAAGATTTTGACCGAACATTTGCATTATCGCAAGGTGTGTGCGAGGTGTGTCTCCTGGCCCAGTTCGGATGGGACATCCTCACACATGCCCCCTACAGTCCAAACTTTGCACCTAGTGATTATCATGTTTCCTGAGTTGAAGTCACACCTGAGTGGAGCACATTTCCAGACCGACGATGATTTGAAAAACGACGTTGAGCGCTACCTGCGCATTTTGGCGGGAGAGTGCTATGACAAGGGTATACAAAACCTGCCACAGCGCATGCAAAAGTACATCGATCGCAATGATGATTATGTGAACAAATAGATGTAAGTTCCACCTTTCCATCAATGAACATTCATTGACAATAAACATGTTTTCTATATGAAATAAAATTGGAGACCTTATTTTACGGACACGCCTCGTAGATTAAGAAATTCCTGAAAATGTAACAGATTGTTTATCCTATTTGTTCTGTCTGAATATAAACAATATGCTCACGCCAACAAAACTGAGTTTTCACCATTGTGAAAACAAACTCCGAATTTAAAATCAGTTCTTCTGTCTCCATTCCTTTTCCAACCCGACAGTCAATCTATCTATAAAGTGGCTATAATTGCATCCAACATAAATGTCTCCCTCCCTTTATCTCCATGTGAGCAGGACAAGGCAGATGAACCATAATTGTGTGTGACTTACTGCGCGCGTGTTTTGTTAAAACGGCATATTTATTCAAGAGCGGAGGGTTATGAATGCATGCAAATTTTTCTGTGATATTTTATTAGCTCTTTTAATATTCAATTTGATTTATGTATATTTACTTTGCACGATGGGCGGCTCTGCGTGCTGTGTTATCGCACTATATTAATACAAATTAAATTCTTTCCTTTTTTAAATTCAGAACCTAGGTACTTTTTCAATATTGCTACACAACAGCAAATATAAACCTCTATATGGACAAGCTTCTTCGAGTTCTGGTTAGCTTTATTTGAAATTTTTTATCCAAGTTTAACTCATACATAGAGGATGTTCCCGCGGTTCTTAATTTTCGAAATTAATGTAGATTTGAAGCTGTATGTTCAAATTTTTCTCGACATGGGCTAGTAAGTAACAATTCTTCAATCTTAAGAAAGACATATAGAGTGCAGTTGTCAAGTAGGACATATCTTTAAGAATCATTTGTGGTCTTCCATAGGTGGAATGAGATTATGCAAATGCACTTAAAGCACATTTATGTGGTGAATGGTTGGAAAAGAGTGGCCTACAAAGTGTAAACGTGAAATAGGGAGCAGTATTACACTGCTTCTGTCATTATTGCAAGCTTACCAGTAACAGTAACAAATATAAAAATTTCTGAGGAGTTAGCAGTGAATATTTATGTCAAATATTTTACTCTGAGACAAAGTATATAAAAATGCTAAGCTGTGCTTTGAACATACAAATTTAACTATGTACGTACAATAAATTACTGCAATAAAAATGCCATATAATTTATTTCCTACATTGTTTTATCACTTAAATGTCTCTCTCTTCCTCTCTCTCTCTCTCTCTCTCTTACGTTGCTTTAACTGTTTATATTGCAACAGATGTGTTAGGAAATACACTGAAGTGGGTGTACGGTGGACAATTAGCCTTCTGGGCCTCACCCCATTATGAAAAAGATGTTAGTAGAAACCAACTGTATATGTACGTATATGTACGTGTAGCTATCTAAATACCGAACAACATTTCTTGTACACATGCCGGCCATTAGGGTTCCGTCCAGTCAACACTTTTTTTTTTTTTGCCTATGGATAGATTACAAACCATTTGCTGTTAATGTCTATTTTAATTTTTACAATTGATTTACATTTAGCAGACAGTTTTAAATGTCCAATCCAGTATTTTCTCACCAACTAAGGAAAACTATGAGCAACACAGGGTCAAATCGGTCGGCTAATGGAAGTTGAAACCTGGACCTCCCTAATTCAGGCCACAGGCGTTAACGGCTGTCATCCCTCTCGATACTAAATTCTCATTTTCCTACAAACTTCGATATATTTTGAACGATATTAAAGGTAGAAGCATTCTTAAGATCCATCTAAGTTTATCGTTATTTGTGTTGTTTCTATATTTTCTTAAGCCCGTGCAATTAATTATATCCAGGGCAGGAACTTTAGACACCAAAACATTGGAACGAGGCGGCTGCAGGTTGCGAGACTCTGACCTATGGAACCTCGTGATCCGCTGATGTCCTGATGTACAGTCACGTTCCGACGGAGGGTCTGAGGTGAGACTTCGAATATTGAAATGTGTGCTGCTTCAAGGAAAGTTGGAAAAAAGTTTTTGAACAAATAAACGAAGTCCCTGATAATACTAATAGTAATTGTGTTAAACAAAGGCTTCAACATGTTCTTAAAATCAAGCCATCATATTCGAAACTGTATGAAGTGCGAAGTTATTTAAATAGCAACACAGATTCAAATATAAACTGTTTCAAGTATGCTCAATTACATCCATTACATTCTCTCCATAAAAAAATATTTTGTCAGACGGTGGAACAAGTTTCAAATTTGAGAATTTACGAACGTACGTAGTTGTACACTGCAATAAAATTAGTGAATAAATTTAAAATTTAAACAATATTATTTCAATAAGCCTTTGTATCTGTTCATAAAAGAGAGAACGAATGAGCTTAGAGACTTTCTCGTGTTATTCTTATATACGCGCTTAGTCAAGAGCCTCTGTTGTCGTACCCAAGTTCGGAATCAGGTGTAGCGTGCTCTACAGACGTCCTTCTCCCACCCTCAGTTGTTTGTAAACAAACCTAATTCCATGGTCTCGGCGTAGCAAACTTATTAGGCTCGGTGTCTTAAGTTCATGTCCTGGTTATATCATATACTAGGGTCACCGGTGTGCCAAAATATCGTCCCGAAGGAGTTATTTTGCACGATAGTAAATCTACTGACATAGGATTTTGAATTTTAAGATCTTGGTTTTGGCCCGGGCTGGAACCGCGACTTTTAGATCATCTAACCAGCTGGACCACACGAAGCACAAAAATTGCCGTGATCGATAATTGGGATAGACGGAGAGGAATAGTTATTTATAAAATTGTAATACGCTCAGAAATTAATGCCATTTACTGCATGCGCTTCGCTGGAAATCATTATTTAAGGCACGATATCTAGGTTTTCGTTTCACCTCTCTCTCTCTCCCTCTCTCTCCATCCTCCCCTTCTGTTTCCCAACTACTGTAACGTTCTGCTCTAAATGGAGTTAAATTATACCTAGCGACAATGGGTTAAGCACATAAGTAATAATGATCTTAAAAGAAAAACATTTGCATATCAAAACTCTAGAGTTTTAAAATCTACTATTTAATCTACATTATTGGCAGTATTTTCATTTTGGAAATATTTATTGTCTTATGGCTTACGAGATGGAAGTTTTCTTTTATATAATATATTTATAGTAGTCCCGTTTCTCGCAGAGGATCGCTACTAACAAAAAACCTGTGATTCAATCTTGGACCAAAAATAGTGAATGATTCACCTTTTACTTTTTTTATTTTCTTACGTATAGTAAGGTGAAGAAGTATTTCATTCATCGTCATCATATTTAGCGCATAATGTGAACAGCTACTGTTTGTTGGTATTGAAGTTTAGGATTCCATTTATCTATCTTTACAAACGCTTGTTCTTATACCCACTTAATATTACTCGGTATATTATGGTTCTGTGGAAAAGAGTACAAAAATTTGGATTGCTTTTAACGGGGTTGTCAATTCTCAGCTGTCGTGGTGTGCCGGAATTCGTCTTGGGGAAATTCCTTTACATGCTCATAAATCTACTAAATGGACTGTTGGTTTTAAGCACACTTAAAACAATTGCTCTGGAACGGATTTGAAACCAAGATCTGGTGATCAGTAAACCAGTTCTTAAAGAATTAAACTATCCAAACACATTAGGGGAATACAGTAGGTTTAAGCGGCAGTGAAATCTTTTAGGAACTAGTGCTACGTAATGGCTTGGAAAATCCATTCTTCTTAATTTATCATTTAACAGGAGCCAAAATGACATTATATGATACATGTCTAATTATTTGAAATTTAGACAATGACGAGTCTGTAACTACACAAGAACTTAAGTTAGATATAAGCTTTTGTGCAGTATGAATGTTTCTGTATCTTTCGGTTACGAATTACATTAATATCATTGACAATGAAGAGGACTTCAGAGATTATTCTTGGAAAATTCAGGATGTAGTCATTTATCATAAAAATATCTTAAACCTATAGCAAATTAATCACTCTTGCTAGCCACCATTTAAAAAAACTGTTATAAATGTCTGCATATAAAGGATATTTTGCTAAAACAGGTGTTAAATTTTCGTGTCACATCTTGAACTTCAATACCAAAATTATATTTAATCGACTTTTCGTTTTGAAAACTATACCTATATCAAGTACACATGCCTGCCTACACACATACACACAGTTTTCTCGAAATGATCTTGTTTTATTTTGACAATCTCAAAGCAGATGTTTTTGGTAAAATTGTTATACCGAATTTTTAGCTAGAAACATTTTCCCTCTATTTACTCTAAGTATACAGTAGAGAAAATAAATGTGCAATATTTTTTGTGGCAATCTTCGTTTTCTTCCGCTTTGTCAGAGAATAGATAAATAATGCTTTTGCAATACTTGATTTATAACTCAATCACTGTGGACACGTATTTGAGCTAAATTTACAATACATCTGTCAGTTTACATGCCAACAAAGGTGACACAGGTCATTAATACTTACGGGCCCAATAGGAAATGTAATACGCAGCAGAATATTAGCAATTTTGGTTAATTATTGCTTTTACAGTATTGTAAACGGTATGGTTAACCACGAACTGTAAGTTAGTTTATTAGATCTCGAATGCCCTGCGGGCCTCGTATTCCCACATGTATTCTCGAATACATGAGTATCACTTACAGTTCTTAGTACGCAATATGCTATTGTTAACAATATTTGAAGAAAATAAGAAAAAGAACTATGGTAGAGAATGTTGTGCGAATGTTGTATACACGGTATACTTTCTAAGTACGTTTTGCCCCTTGTCAGTGGTAGAGTGCTTTATTTTGCGTTAGTAATTTTATAGTTTAATCTACGAAGACAAGGGCATGTGTTGCTTGACTGTTAACACCGTATAAATTTGAAATTTCCATCTGCAGTGCAATGTAAGCGCATGTATGAACTTTTTTATAAAAATGCCCTTTTCTGGTCAGCGTTCATGTTGTAAGCAAACGTTGCTCCCGGAGTTACCTGTAGTTCAAAAGTAACCAGCATCCAGCATGATTTTCCTGAGAATTTTTGTCGTGTTTTTTACACACGACATTTCAACTGTATTTTATGACGTCTCTGCTGTATCAAACAGAAGCCTCAAAGCGTTTCTTTGACAAAGAGGAATAAATAAAATAAACAACAATGTAAAAGTATAAATATACGAACTGAAGGGTTTCTCTGAAAAGTGAAATCGTCTCACAACGTCTCACCCTTTTAATACCGTCCAAATCTGTCTTCGATAATCATGTTACTGCGGATGCTACAGTTGTGAACTATGGGATTTCTTTTCTCACGGTATGCAGAAGTGGATATGAGAAGATACATCGGCAGTTAAGTTTACTGATAAATTTAATGTAGGCTAATAATCAAGAAACTTTTAAATCTCAGAACTGATATATTATATTAGAGAAAACGCCATCTTTAACTGGGAGCATCTAAGAATCTGCGAAAGACAGCAATATTGTAACGGGATGTTAGATGGACAATTTTATTGGGAAGTTAGGAGACTAATGACTGTGTATCAAATGTCTGAGCATTGAATAAATAAATAAGTGAATAAATAAATAAATAAATAAGTAAGTAAGTAAGTAAGTAAGTAAGTAAGTAAGTAAGTAAGTAAGTAAGTAAGTAAGTAAGTAAGTAAGTAAGTAAGTAAGTAAGTAAGTAAGTAAGTAAGTAAGTAAGTAAGTAAGTAAGTAAGTAAGTAAGTAAGTAAGTAAGTAAGTAAGTAAGTAAGTAAGTAAGTAAGTAAGTAAGTAAGTAAGTAAGTAAGTAAGTAAGTAAGTAAGTAAGTAAGTAAGTAAGTAAGTAAGTAAGTAAGTAAGTAAGTAAGTAAGTAAGTAAGTAAGTAAGTAAGTAAGTAAGTAAGTAAGTAAGTAAGTAAGTAAGTAAGTAAGTAAGTAAGTAAGTAAGTAAGTAAGTAAGTAAGTAAGTAAGTAAGTAAGTAAGTAAGTAAGTAAGTAAGTAAGTAAGTAAGTAAGTAAGTAAGTAAGTAAGTAAGTAAGTAAGTAAGTAAGTAAGTAAGTAAGTAAGTAAGTAAGTAAGTAAGTAAGTAAGTAAGTAAGTAAGTAAGTAAGTAAGTAAGTAAGTAAGTAAGTAAGTAAGTAAGTAAGTAAGTAAGTAAGTAAGTAAGTAAGTAAGTAAGTAAGTAAGTAAGTAAGTAAGTAAGTAAGTAAGTAAGTAAGTAAGTAAGTAAGTAAGTAAGTAAGTAAGTAAGTAAGTAAGTAAGTAAGTAAGTAAGTAAGTAAGTAAGTAAGTAAGTAAGTAAGTAAGTAAGTAAGTAAGTAAGTAAGTAAGTAAGTAAGTAAGTAAGTAAGTAAGTAAGTAAGTAAGTAAGTAAGTAAGTAAGTAAGTAAGTAAGTAAGTAAGTAAGTAAGTAAGTAAGTAAGTAAGTAAGTAAGTAAGTAAGTAAGTAAGTAAGTAAGTAAGTAAGTAAGTAAGTAAGTAAGTAAGTAAGTAAGTAAGTAAGTAAGTAAGTAAGTAAGTAAGTAAGTAAGTAAGTAAGTAAGTAAGTAAGTAAGTAAGTAAGTAAGTAAGTAAGTAAGTAAGTAAGTAAGTAAGTAAGTAAGTAAGTAAGTAAGTAAGTAAGTAAGTAAGTAAGTAAGTAAGTAAGTAAGTAAGTAAGTAAGTAAGTAAGTAAGTAAGTAAGTAAGTAAGTAAGTAAGTAAGTAAGTAAGTAAGTAAGTAAGTAAGTAAGTAAGTAAGTAAGTAAGTAAGTAAGTAAGTAAGTAAGTAAGTAAGTAAGTAAGTAAGTAAGTAAGTAAGTAAGTAAGTAAGTAAGTAAGTAAGTAAGTAAGTAAGTAAGTAAGTAAGTAAGTAAGTAAGTAAGTAAGTAAGTAAGTAAGTAAGTAAGTAAGTAAGTAAGTAAGTAAGTAAGTAAGTAAGTAAGTAAGTAAGTAAGTAAGTAAGTAAGTAAGTAAGTAAGTAAGTAAGTAAGTAAGTAAGTAAGTAAGTAAGTAAGTAAGTAAGTAAGTAAGTAAGTAAGTAAGTAAGTAAGTAAGTAAGTAAGTAAGTAAGTAAGTAAGTAAGTAAGTAAGTAAGTAAGTAAGTAAGTAAGTAAGTAAGTAAGTAAGTAAGTAAGTAAGTAAGTAAGTAAGTAAGTAAGTAAGTAAGTAAGTAAGTAAGTAAGTAAGTAAGTAAGTAAGTAAGTAAGTAAGTAAGTAAGTAAGTAAGTAAGTAAGTAAGTAAGTAAGTAAGTAAGTAAGTAAGTAAGTAAGTAAGTAAGTAAGTAAGTAAGTAAGTAAGTAAGTAAGTAAGTAAACAAACAAACAAACACACACACACACACACATACATTACATACATACATACATACATACATACATACATACATACATACATACATACATACATACATACATACATACATACATACATACATACATACATACATACATACATACATACATACATACATACATACATACATACATACATACATACATACATACATACATACATACATACATACATACATACATACATACATACATACATACATACATACATACATACATACATACATACATACATACATACATACATACATACATACATACATACATACATACATACATACATACATACATACATACATACATACATACATACATACATACATACATACATACATACATACATACATAAATAAATAAATAAATAAATAAATAAATAAATAAATAAATAAATAAATAAATAAATAAATAAATAAATAAATAAATAAATAAATAAATAAATAAATAAATAACTTATACCGTCTAATATACTAGTATCTATGCATTACGGTTTAAAATAACTGTTTTCCTAGTCTTAATCAGACGTAAAACTGGCCGTGAACCGCTGAAATCTTAATTGACAGGTTGCCTTGCGGCCAACGCCAAATATAAATTAGCTATGCATGGTCTTTAGTCGCAATGGACTGCAGATAATCATTCACAATAAATTACTTCCATAACACTGTAAAGCGCTCAATAAAAAGACACGCATTTTTTAAACAGACGCTGTTTTATCAAAATACATCTTGGCTAACTCCACTAAAGTTCCTACATTATTCTGCCACACTTTAAACCTCTCATTTTAATTAAAATTCTGCTATTACTCTTTGAATTAACTTCTCAATTTCCGTTACTGATTTTTATAACTTAGTATTTGAACGCAAATTTGAACTCTGAAGTGGTTTTCTTGACATAATTTCAATAGACCTTCAGTGACCCTAACTACCCTGACTTACATTAATTGCTTTTCCTTGGCGAAAATTAAATTAAATGACTCAGGTTTCTTACATTATGCGTTTATTTTAACATGTGGAAATTATTTACTGCAATCATTTATCCATCTCTATTAATCTTACTAATCGATTATTAGGGTATCAACATCGGCATTTAACTAGAGATAGAGGCACAAATAATATAATAAAATGTCAGATTGCAGTCACTTTCACTGTTTATCTAGTACACTTTTGGAAATCATCATCATCATTATTATAAAAATACGAAACATACTTCATGCTCATAATTGGCTTAAAACTACTCGCAATTAGTTACCTTATTTGGATCTAACAAGAAAAACTTGTTTGCCATAATTATGCCAGCGAATCCGATCCACTCATCTGTAAAACAGAAATGCCACTGTTGACTACCAATTATTTCTCCCTTACTCTCCGTGATATATACTCTACAAAGAATTGGTTAATGCATCAACGTGTAGGTATTCATTTTATGACCACTTAAAAAGCACATAAGAGCTTAGTCCTGAGTACTCTTAGACTGTGTATACTCGCGTAAATTTAAAATAATCTGTTTTTGGACTAGCACAAGAAAGGATGGAAGAAAACTTCTTTTTCCATTTGAGTAATTCAGCTTGTTAAGAAGTAGAAGATCCTGCCATCTTTATGAGCATACCTGCTGGTGACATATACTTACAGCTTCTGCCGCGCTAGTTACAACTTAAATTGCTCCCAAATCCCCGAAAACAAACAGAAGGGCGATTTCTTCCGATTACCTAAACTTGCAGCACTTTAATTTTGTTTCGCTAGTGATTGTGAAGAACGGCACCGGAGGCGCTCGGGTCAAATGGTGCAATAAGCTTCTAAACGCAGCGCTAGGTGGAGGGAAAACGTTACTGCGTCTGCAGCGGGTACTTCCACCATTTGCTTTGATTAACTTTTGAAATATTTAGAGACTGGGACTGCTGCAGCCAGACACTTTAAAATCCAATGCAGTATTCATCCAACATGTTTGAAAAACTGCAGAGCGAGAGGCAAAAATATAAAACCACAGAAATACTCTCATAGAAATGTTAGTATGGTGGAACCAAAAGGCACTCAGAGCTTTGTAAAACAAATTCCTTCGGAGGTTCTTCGAAAATGTATTGTAATTAAGCCTATATATAGCAGGAATTAAATTTTATGGATCTATTATTATTACTATATAAATAAGGTGGAAAGCATTAGTTAATTACAAAAAGCTTTCTTTATCTTTCTTTTCAGTTCATACGCTGCAAATATTCACAATTTTCTAAAATAAATCTCCTGCTACAGCCTCTTTGCGTACCTAAATTGGCCAATCCATCTTTGTTGGTTCTTGTTTTTCTTCTCTTTCCTTATAGTACACAACTTAACCCCTTATTGGTATCTCTCGCTTGTCAATAATTGAAGTGTTCTAATCATTTATTTACAAACTTGCTAATTGTTTTGTTTATATTTATGTTCGAAATTCTTGTCTTGTTATTTAATTTGGTATTTAGTATTTTTTGACACTTCCATTATTAAGCTTCTTAATGCCATCTCAGTTGCCTTTACTCGCTGTACAATATCTCTTTCTTCAATGTCCAATTCCTATCATCATACGAGGGGGGCCCCAAAAGAAACTGGACTCCGAGGGCGCTGCCACTCGTAGACGTAGTGCAGGGTTCTCACGCTAGATGGTGTTAGTAGAGACTTTCATGAAACAGCTGTGCAGACGGCGTCAGTGTAGAGCTGAACGTGCAAGTTTGGTATTGCGTTTCTCTGACTGTTGGCGGCTTGCCTCTGCGAAGTCGTTATGGCAACTTAAAAAGAACAAAGAGTGTGTGTAAAATTTTGTTTCCTGCTTTAAAAACTGCAACGAAGACACACCAAATGCTTCAGGAAGCTTTCCAGGAGGACGCTATGAGCCGAACACAAGTTTTCGAATGGTTTGGGTGCTATAAACGTGGTGAGATGCATGTTGAAGACCAAGCTCGTTCTGGACGCCCTTCAATGTCGCGAAATGAAGAGAACGTTGAAAAGGTCCACGAAAAGATCAACGAGGATCGTTGCCAAACGATCGACCAAATTTCAGCAGCGACAGGAATCAGTTGGAGCTCGTGCAAGCGGATTTTGAGGGAGGATTTGCACATGAGACGTATTGCTGCTAAATTTGTTCCGCGCCTTCTCATACAGGAGTACAAAATCATCGGCATGAATGTCTGTCAGGACTTAAAAACAGAGATTGCACGAGATCCAAACTTCTTGAACAAAGTCATTGCAGGGAATGAGAGTTGGTGTTACGGGTATGACCCAGAAACCAAGCAAGCGTCAAGTCAGTGGAGGACTCCCAACTCTCCCAGACAAAAAGGCAAGGCAGGTGAGGTCAAATGTGAAGACGATGATCCTTGTCTTCTTTGATGTTCGTGGAACTGTGCATAGGGAATTCGTACCCCCTGGCCAGTCTGTTAACCAGCACTTTTACTTGGATATTTTAAGGCGTCTGCGAGAGGATGTGAGGAGGAAACGCCCGGAACTTTGGCGATCAGATGACTGGTTTCTGCATCACGACAACGCTCCAGCACACACGGCCTTACAAGTGACCCACTATTTGGCATCTCAGAGATGGTCTGTCATTCTCCACGCTCCGTATTCGCCGGATCTAGCCCCATGCGACTTTTTCCTATTTCCACGAATGAAAAGAAAACGCTAAAAGGGGAGCGTTATGACGATATGGAGGCGGTAAAAACAGCTTCGCAAAGGGCACTGGATAATATCAAACTTGAAGAGTTCCAAACATACTTCCAACAGTGGGAAAAGAGACTTGACAAGTGCATCGCATGTAATGTAGAGTATTTTGAAGGTGACTGAAGTAATTTTGTAAAAAGGTTCATCAATAAAGTTTTTATGACTACAATCCGGTTTCTTTTAGGCCCCCCCCCTCGTATAAACATTAAGCACAATTTCATAGAATGATGTTAGTTCCATCTATGCATGTTTTATTTTTGCCTTGTTATACTGCAACATTATGTCATAAATCTTTTTATTTTAAAGCGTATATCTCCTTTTTATTGATATGTTATTTGTAAATAAGGTAGTTACAATAACTCACCTGTACCTGTACTTATTCTTCGGGGAAATTCCTTTACCTCATTGGAGTGTTATCAATATGTGCCACTGTTATCTCGTCTCTGAGGTATGGTCTGTGTATCGGCTAGAGGTGCCGAATTCGAATTTCATTTAAGGGATATTACAGGGTTTTCTCTTATTCTAAAAAGACAAATGCCAGGTAACTTTAAAGTTCTATGGTCCGAGAACTCAGATGCCATTCTGAAAAGAACATTGTTTTTGTTTTACTTAGAACTAATTAAATAATACTTATTTATAATTTATTCAATATATAGGTACCTTTTAAAATGTATACTCATATATTATATATTACCACAAGTTCATCTGTACACAGAAGTAAGGTGTTAAAATTCAATTTATTCCAAATGTCCGTAATATTTAAAATGTTCAGTTACTGTTTCCACCATCGGGTAACTGTTTCAGCATATAAATTGAATAATGCAACAATATAAGAAACATTCCATCATTAACACGTATGTTAATGATGTCTTCTAATATTGAAAGAATGAAGACCATAAGTGACAGATAAAAGGTTACAGTTACACAGTAATGAGGATATAATACTTACACTACATGAACTATAAAATATACTTAAATTAACAATTACTATCGCCATCACTGCAGTTATCTGGGTAGATAAGTTACTTTCCTATTACCGAACAAAATGGCCCCGCAATGCTCACATTCTGTAGGGCCGAATTCTATTACCGGTGGCCCCATATTCTAGTCATGGACCTTTTCCTGGGGTTTCTTGACTGACATTTTCTCTCAATTTGTTCCCCGCTCATGTTACAGCACAGCTACCGGGCTTGTATGTCAGTCGTCGAAATGGCACTAATGCTTGCGATTTGGAACTTCTCAGCTTCGCCAGAGGGTGGCTGTTCGAGTCTCCTCTGACGAGCCCAGAGTTCCATAGTTTCTATCGGAAGGAACCTCTTGGCCACTTGTCGGTGGTTTAGTCCAAAGAGTGCCCTCCAGCCAAATGGTCAAGCCAGTGGCTTAGCAAACATCGCGCGTTTCCACCGCTTACTTTGTCCGTTCCTGCAGCCCCTATATCCCCTGCGGATGCTTCACCTCATCCGTTCTTCCCGAGAGTGTATGCACAATAGATTCAATTGTGGACCAGCTGCTAGATGTCCCCTCCATTCTCAGATGTACTTTTATAATTCACTAATTTAAAGTCAAATTAGAAAAATCTTGTCTACACCAGATTTAAAACTATATTTTTGTTATTCTATGGGTAACAAGTACTTTTCCCTTTGTTGCTATTTTGTTTCATTATTTATTACAGCTATAATGGGGTTAGTTAAAACATTGTGAAATTGAAATTTAACCCCAGTACATATATCGTAAAAGGTAAATCCTATGAAAGTAGGCAAGTAGCTAAAAAGGGTTTGCATTTTAACTTTCTCTACAACAACGTTGTAGGTACAGAAAGTATTGTGCACTATCGAAAAAAATGTAAGTCTAATTTTCACCAGAATTACATATTTTGAGGCATCCTAAATACAAAATAAGCATTCTTGATAAAATTACTGAGTTATTGTATGAGAAGAGATGGATACAGGGAGTAGAGGAATGAGAGAGAAGAGCATAACTACATCATGGAATATTGGACAAACACTGAACTTGATATTTTAGGTTCATATATTTCAAAGATATGAAATAAATAATTTTAAGATAACTCCGCTACAGTAAATTACATGAAATATTTTCCGAAAATGTTCATACCATCAAAAAGAGTTTAACAGATATGAGTAAATACCACCTATTAAAGTACTCACATGTCAAATGAAGTATAATTATGTCCTGAATATTCTGTAAATATCTTGCAATGTATTCTTTCGTTAGAAAAATTCTTTTTTAATTTTATTTAAATGTTGGATCTTACGCGGTACGCAAAAGCAAAAGTTTAGTTATATTTGTACTCACTTTATTTCAATCTTTTTTATTTGAAATTTCGGATGATGTCTTACATCATTGGTTTAACTTGTTCGATGTCTTGCCTGTCACTATTAATTGCTCCTCGTGATGTCCGAGGAAGATCAACTGGCCAATCTACAGTGAAAAATATAATAGATTTGCCCTCCACTGCGACATATGTCTAATGTCTGTGTTTCTGCAAATGTTTATTTTGGTTAATGTTGATTAGATAAAATGACATGTTTTCGTAAGTTCTGTCTGCGGAAGTTACACAAAAGAAACCACAAACTACCCACATTAAATGAAAATATATATTTTGAGTGCAAAATTCTCAATTATATATTATTTTAATTAAAAGAACATTAATAGATACTAATAAACGCAAGCAACTGAAGCTTTTTAATGTGGTATAGTATATTTTGTTCTGAAATTTTAATGCCTTGTTTTTATTAAGGTTTTCCCAAAATACTCTCTTTATATGAAAGGGATTGCCAATTTTTTGATGGAACACTACACTAATTCCTCTACCTGCCATAGGCCAAGATTAATAAAGAAATATATGAGACGGATATAGAACATTGTTGTTTAATATAATCTTGACACTGTTGATCAATATATTTCTTTATACCCATATGTGAATTTGGTTACAAAGTGCAAAAAATGACACAGACCTTTCTTGCTTAATTAAATGTTTTACTTCAATTTCCTATTATTTTTAAGGCTACGCAGACCTTTAAACTATGTCACGAGACTGTTTAAATGACTGGCTATAGGAGGGCGTGGTATTTAAATGACCTATTTTGGAGATTTCCTCGTGCTTTTACGTTCAACGGTTTTTAAAATATAAATTGCTCAACAGGATGCAGTTTTCAAAGTAGGAGCTCGAACGCTTATGCGTTTGGATAAAAACAGTACCAAAGAAAATTGAGGAGATAATTTTTTTGTAATGTCACCAATGTTTGTGCAATTAAGTAACAAAGGTCATATTTTAGTTAATTGATGGAAATTAATCATTTCTCCACACTAGCCGTATATAGGCTAAGATATTTGATGGAAAGAGTCAACATGAAAAATTCAATGCCATGGCCGGGATTTGAACCACGGATCTACTGGTTTCCGTCCAGTCGCTCTTAACCTTTGAGCTACCATGGCCAACGTGCCTTCCTGACATTAAATTCTCCAGTTGACTCGTATATTTCCCCGGTAGACCACTAGGGGCTCTCGCATCCGAGATACACCGTTTGTGGCGACTTACTATTGCAAGTACTTAAGTCCCAGGCTTCATCATTTAACTCTTAATATTTTAGTTAATTGATGGAAATTAATCATTTCTCCACACTAGCCGTATATAGGCTAAGATATTTGATGGAAAGAGTCAACATGAAAAATTCAATGCCATGGCCGGGATTTGAACCACGGATCTACTGGTTTCCGTCCAGTCGCTCTTAACCTTTGAGCTACCATGGCCAACGTGCCTTCCTGACATTAAATTCTCCAGTTGACTCGTATATTTCCCCGGTAGACCACTAGGGGCTCTCGCATCCGAGATACACCGTTTGTGGCGACTTACTATTGCAAGTACTTAAGTCCCAGGCTTCATCATTTAACTCTTAATATTTTAGTTAATTGATGGAAATTAATCATTTCTCCACACTAGCCGTATATAGGCTAAGATATTTGATGGAAAGAGTCAACATGAAAAATTCAATGCCATGGCCGGGATTTGAACCACGGATCTACTGGTTTCCGTCCAGTCGCTCTTAACCTTTGAGCTACCATGGCCAACGTGCCTTCCTGACATTAAATTCTCCAGTTGACTCGTATATTTCCCCGGTAGACCACTAGGGGCTCTCGCATCCGAGATACACCGTTTGTGGCGACTTACTATTGCAAGTACTTAAGTCCCAGGCTTCATCATTTAACTCTTAATATTTTAGTTAATTGATGGAAATTAATCATTTCTCCACACTAGCCGTATATAGGCTAAGATATTTGATGGAAAGAGTCAACATGAAAAATTCAATGCCATGGCCGGGATTTGAACCACGGATCTACTGGTTTCCGTCCAGTCGCTCTTAACCTTTGAGCTACCATGGCCAACGTGCCTTCCTGACATTAAATTCTCCAGTTGACTCGTATATTTCCCCGGTAGACCACTAGGGGCTCTCGCATCCGAGATACACCGTTTGTGGCGACTTACTATTGCAAGTACTTAAGTCCCAGGCTTCATCATTTAACTCTTAATATTTTAGTTAATTGATGGAAATTAATCATTTCTCCACACTAGCCGTATATAGGCTAAGATATTTGATGGAAAGAGTCAACATGAAAAATTCAATGCCATGGCCGGGATTTGAACCACGGATCTACTGGTTTCCGTCCAGTCGCTCTTAACCTTTGAGCTACCATGGCCAACGTGCCTTCCTGACATTAAATTCTCCAGTTGACTCGTATATTTCCCCGGTAGACCACTAGGGGCTCTCGCATCCGAGATACACCGTTTGTGGCGACTTACTATTGCAAGTACTTAAGTCCCAGGCTTCATCATTTAACTCTTAATATTTTAGTTAATTGATGGAAATTAATCATTTCTCCACACTAGCCGTATATAGGCTAAGATATTTGATGGGAAATATACGAGTCAACTGGAGAATTTAATGTCAGGAAGGCACGTTGGCCATGGTAGCTCAAAGGTTAAGAGCGACTGGACGGAAACCAGTAGATCCGTGGTTCAAATGCCGGCCATGGCATTGAATTTTTCATGTTGACTCTTTCCATCAAAGGTCATATTTCCCAAGAAAATATTAAAAAAATAATAAAATGAGAATTGAATAATTTTTTATCTCAGAATAAAATTTCGTCTCATAAATGTTTTAATTTATGTATAAGTGTAACTACCAACTATTTTTTTCTCAAACTAAAATTATAATATGTGGATTAGTTTAATCAAATGACGATATAAAATATAAATATATTAATATTACAAGAACTATTTTGTGCAAAGTCTGACAATTGGTGTATGAATTATTGCTAATATTACAATAATTGTGTTAGAGTTTAAAAATGGTAGATTTGGGGTTTTTCGCAGATGGGTATCCTTAAACTAACAACCAGGTTTCTATGCATGTATATTAGCTCTGAATGTTATTTATTTTTATTTTTTAAAGCATTATTTTGAAACTTATTTCAAATTATTTTCCTGCCAACTGCTTAGAATTTCATTAATGACGTCCGTAGAGCTGTGGTTGTCCTATGGTTCTAATATAAATGCCAGGACCCAGCTTATTTGAAAGGACTGAAAGGCAAGGAGAATTAAGCACACTTATAAAAACGGGAGGTTTCACAAAGGGATCAACAAACTGGGATCCTGAACGGAAATTACAACCAGGTCCGCAGACTTATTGGACTCCTGAAAGAAAACTTGATTTGATCACGACAAATGTCGCAGCCCAACGACAGTCTAAAAGTCCCAAATTAGAAAGGAAACGAAGAGAATTCCAACCCTTAACTGAAGAGATCAGAATCTAAGGTTACTATTTTAAGTATCCAGAAAAAACATAAATGTTTGAAAACATTTCTTATCCACTGTTTCGCAAACTGTATAGTTTCTGATGTGTTCTACGGACCTCTATAATCAGGTATTGTTAAAAGGAACCTTCAAATGGCTTTTGAACTGCAACATATGAGAGAAGGGTAGTTTTTTCTCTGGATAAATTTATGATCCTTGTATAAAGACAATTATACATTCATAGTACGTTTTTGTTTGTCCGCTATGTTAGTCGTGGTATAAGCTGAAACTTCAGGAGTCACAGTACATGATGCGGACGAAACTTCAGTTAATAAAGTAGAATTCTTACCGTAGTGAGTCCTTTCTGGTTCTAAAATGACTTCTGTGAGGAACGAATAAAAGGAAGACCCGAAGGGCGATCAGAACAGGATGATGATGTGCTCTAGCAATGGCGGAATCCCAACTTCGTCGCATTCCAAAACAGAAAATTAATTAGATCTTACCTAGATCAATACCGTCTCCTCTTTGCCCATCTCAGTGGCATAGATGGTAGCGTGTCTGCCTCACGTTCAAGAGGTACCGAGTGCGAATCTCGGTAAGGGTGAGTTACCTAGATAAGGTTTCTTCCGGGATTTTCCCTTACCCTGGTAGACGAATGTCAGGTATCTCTAAGCTCCACAAACCCCGGACTCATTTGAGCATCATTTCACCCATTTCATTCATCGTCCAATATGACTTAACGTTGGAGGACGTAAATTACAAATAAAAACGAGACCGTCTCCGAATTCGGTATATCTGTTGCCGAATGCTAAGTAGCAAACTATAGGATCTTTCTTTCACGAAATGTGGAGTGAGAATAGACCATTGGCTGAAATATTTAATGGGGAACAATAAATGAATAATTTGAAACGAATTACTTGAGTATGTAGAACTGAACAATTACTGAATGTTAGCATTACAAATGATAACCCCGTAGGGGAGGGGATCCGTCCCCTTCAGTTGCTGTGGTGCGAGCGCTGTGGATCCCTAGCACTCGTGGTACCTCTGAAGTTACTATAGGAACCTCGGGCCGAACTGCTGAGCCCCTCCCGTAGGGGAGTTTTTCGGATTGGGTTGGACTCTAGGGGGCAGTGGTTCCCGATACCCCTGGGAGATCGGGTACGTCTCCGGACAGGGTTGCGGGAAGCCATATATTCCCGCGTACTAACCAGCATAGCTAGTAGAAGTTGTGCTAGATCACCAGGCGGCCCTACCGAGGTTAATCGGTAGCCTTCCCCTTTGGGGTTAGCGCGCGTAAGTGGCGTATCCACTTCCATCCCGTCTTGTGTTTTCGGACCAGATGTGGGAGGGGGCTTGTTAGTCTCTAGGTCTTGTCTTGTGGAAAGCCCCACAGAGGCGCCAGGCACCCTTCGGGGACAGGTCGGTAACTCCCTGTCGTTAGATGGGGGGTCGGTCTCATTTTATGAAGGCTGCCCCGGTTATATATATATATATATATATATATATATATATATATATATATATATATATATATAATTACATTAGTAACTATCAGAATAAACAAAAATATATATCTTATCACAAGGCATATTGGAAATGCCGTCCATCTGTTTTAACTGTTCTATAACATCCTATAAAGAACTTTACACTCACACGTGTTAGCTCAGCTTCCGAAATATCATTAATTATTGTCCTGATATTTTGTTTCAATTCTTCTAATTGTGTCGACTACTTTGTTGTGCTTCACTTTTTAAGTTTCTTCATACATAAACATTTGATTAGGGGACAAAGCGGGCTATAAAACTCTACAGTGATCATAGTTTTCCGCAATAAAATCTAATGTCTCATCAGCTGTATGTGCGATGGCAAAGTCCTGCTGGAAATATTCAGACATACATTCAATAGGTCTTTCAGCTTGTTGATAACAATGATCAACCGTATCTTAAATTTATGTTTACAGCTTACAGAACATTATTGTTCCCATTGCTAACTTATAATTAAAGCACAAAATAAAGACGAAATACTAAAAGTTTCGCCATCTGATAAAATGGGCGGTAAAATAGAGGAAGTATGGCGGAAAATAAATCAGAAATGAGAGAGAGATCTAAAGGACGAAAATATAAAGTAATAAACCAAATCAGCTATTTGAAAAAACAATGCCTTTGAGCTTTTCGTCATATAAAATACAACTATGGAAGTTTACTTATGACCCTTCAGCTTTGCTGAAGGTGCCACCCTCACATTTTAGATGTCAGCAATGAGAGACAGATCTAAAGTACCAAAATCAAACATAATAAACCAAATCAGTTATTTAAAAAGCAAGTCCCTTGAGCTTTATATCATATAAAATTATCCTTCAGCTTTGCTGAAGCTGTCATCCTCACATTTTAGATGAAAGTTGGGTTTTTATAAAACCAACCTATTTAAACAACCATCCTTGTAAACGTTTTTTGACCATATATATGGTTGGTTTATAAACATAAGCAATTAAAGTTAAGTACTGGCGTGACATACCTAAGAGGGTCAAGGCCTACCAACCTGACTGCCGGCCTCACGTCCACTTACGCAGGGCTGAAGTTGGCGATCATCCAGCCGATACGGGGAGGAGATGTGGTCAGCATCTCGGCAGCCCCCAGCCGGAATGTTGGTTTTCGTGACCAGGGTCGCTTACCTAGCGCAAGCTGTTTACTTTCCTCGTGATCTGAGTGTGCACCGGCCCTATACAATACCTAAAATTAGCACCCCATTGGTGGGATCGAACCCGGGCCACTTTCCGGGCGAGGGAACAAGGCATGATGCCTTAGCCCGCTACGCCACGGCGCAGGGCAAACATAAGCAATTACTGAACCTTAAATAGCGCCTTTGTATTTTCGGTTCACGTTTATTTTTATCCCATGCTTTATTTAGGCATCTACACGTTTAAAGTCTGCCATAAAACCATAATTTTAATCATATAACGAACATACATATAATCAACTATAAAGATGCTCACTTTATTTTTCCATGTCTGAGATTTTTGTAAAATTTTGCTTAATATGAATTAATTTTCAAAATATGTTAAAAAGTTTACTTATGGTACTCAAACAGTTTTAATATAATCTAATTACATTGTGTTTGATTAAGCCATACGTGAAAACGTAATCCACCCATAATTGGATATGAAGATAGCTTAAAATTTAATTCCGTGAAAATCTATGTCTTAAAGGAAAGAACGCGATTAACCAGTTCAAGGTGTTCAAAAATTTTCTTTACCGTTTTACACATTACCTATAAGATTTTCTCTTTCGTTTTTATTTTTTAAGTGCGGAAATTGCATTCCAGGAAATCAAAGTTATTTCTGCTCAAAACGAGTACGGTGCACTACTTCGCAACATATTCTACTCTTGTGAATGAACATTGCTGTATATTAGAATTACGTATAAAAGGATCGTGCAGGATTAGACTTTACCCCGAAAATGTCTGTTGCCCTCCGCCGAGTTTTGAACTACGAACCAGGAGCTAGTATGTCATTCCTCACCGAAAAATACATAGGTGGTCTGAAATCTTCCGACCTAATAAAGATGCAAGACATTTCCTTTCAGAATTTTTTTCAACATATCCTCCTTGTAACTCTACACACTTCTCCCAGCAATGCTCCCAACTCTGTAACCCGTCCAAATAGTACTCGGCGTTTTCCTCTGCAAAATAATTGTTCACGAAGGTGATGGCCTCTTCATTTGATGAAAATCTCTGTCCCGTGAGCGCAATTTTCAGATGAGGGAACAAGAAGATGTCGCTTGGGGCTAGATCTGGTGAGTAAGGTGCATGGTCAAGCAGTTCAAATCGTAATTCGCGGATTTTCGCCATTGCAACCACCGAGATGTGAGACGGCGCGTTATCTTGGTGAAATAGGATGTTATTTTTACGAAAATCTGGCCGTTTTCCGCAAGTTCTGCCTTCAGCTTGTCAAGTAATGAGCGTAGTATGCTCCTGTGATGGTTTTTCCTCTTTGAAGATAATCGGTTAAAATAACTCCATGACTATCAAAAAAAAAAAAAAAAAAAAACAGTTGCCATCACTTTCCCAGCCGGAATAAAAAACAGATTTTGCTTTTTCTGGAGCCGGTTGCCCCTTTACAGTCCCCTGTTTGGAATGTATTTTTGTTTCGGACGTATAATGTTGTGTCCAAGATTCATCTACAGTAATTAATCGGCGCCAAAACTAGAATTTACTGCGCCTAAAGTGCGCTAACAGAGCGTTGGAAATGTTCATTCGAAAATATTTTTGGTGTAACGTGAGCAAGCGCGGCACCCAACGCGCGGACAGCTTTCTCATATCTCAATGTTGATTTAATATGTGACATACTCGTTATTTTGACTTGTTCATAAGCCTCGTCTATCTCTCTCACCTTAATTGGGTGGTCGTCCAGCACCATTTCGTTAACTTTGATGATGTTTTCGTCGGTAGTTGCAGTTTTTGGACGTCCCGAATGTTCATCGTCTCCCAAGCTCTTACGGCCACGTTTAAGTTCAGCTGCCCAAATTTCACTGTGGTAAATGATGGTGCAGAGTCCCATATACAGAATCCAACTCATCTTTGATTTTAGTATGCGTATTGCCCCTCAAAAACAAATATTTAATGACATCTCGATACCATATTTTGTGCATTTTCATAAAAATACTCACATCAACTTATTCAAACGACTCTTACATAACAACTGAGCGTCTAAAATGACCGTAACTTTGGTGAGTAACTGTCAACAGATGTGCAACGAAATTTACTAGCTTTTAGTTACGAGTGCTGCCATCTTCATATTGAGGTAGGAAGCTTTTCAGACCACCAGGCACAATTATGGAAAAAGGTAGATATTTTGAAATTTTTTTTGGTGATTTTGGATTAAAGTATGTATTTACTCAAAATATGTTCCGAATTTGTTTTAAATGAATGCTGTAAAATGATACCAATTTTTTCCTGGTCTCCGAAAGTACATATTTCAGCTCCGTAATGGTCCTATAATTGTGCTGATGAACCTGATTCCCCACTCGTCGGTTTCAAAGATAAAAAAGAAAGAGTTGCCTTGAGAGTATGTTCGAATCTCATTATTATTTACCGCCACAAACATAAAAAAGAGCTGTCACTAGCCTTGGGCTGAATGGAACACGAGCCGCATGCTGCCTGCCCCTGGTAATTATACTATACGCACAAGTCATTCATCATTCAGTCTGACAGAGGACGCTAACTCAGTTGTTGACAGAACAAATTTAGAATAATACAGGAGGCGTTGGAGAGTAAGATATACTACATGCTGTGATGTTAAAAGCTTTTACTCCTCATTCGCGTGTAGCATGTTTTATCATACCAGTATTCCATGGTGTAAACCAGATATGAATAATGTCCGGTTGTTGATAACACATCTTCCCACTCTTAATTGGTAGACACGACATTAAATGCATAAATCTCATTAAAGGCTTGCGGGTAGTAAAGTTTTACATTTTATTAGTTCGCTGCTTCATTTTGTGTAGTCGGGTCTTATTTTACTGTGGTGTTAAGCAATTTTAGCAAAATTTACATCATTTCTTTTATTAGTTGAACATGAAATACAATTTTGAGTTCATAAAATGGAATGTTTTTCATTGTTTTAAACTGAAATGCACATGTCAGAGCGTTAAATTTCTAACATTATATTAAAATGCTTAACATAAAGTATCAGCCATTAATGTTAACAAAAACTGAAACACAGGTTGCTTCAAATTTAAGTTTAAGCATCTTTACACACTAAAAGTAAGAGGTAAAGGGTAGACAACGAGAGGTCACCTCACTCACTACGACCTCCACATGGTAACATTACCCAGGAGGAAGAATGAAGTTTGAAGTGAGAGAACCTCACGACCCACAGGGTCGCCTGACAGAGGCCACAGAGACGCGCGGAAGTCCCTAAGTACTGAGAATTCATTCCAGCGCCAGACCTGCTTCGGGTATGGCATCGACAAGCGTGGTTCCCTCACGTGAGAACAGCGATCACACAGTGACTTCCAGCAATTTCAACAGTACTTACAATAAGCAATCATCCGCACATCTACTCCGCACCGTCATACACCACGAGCCTGAAAGCATACTTAACAGATAACAAGGAAATAAACTATAATCTTCGCAAAAGTTTAATGCATACGGAGGCGGGCCGTATCGCAGAATCGCAGAATCCAGCGAATCCTAAACTTGCTCCTCCTACCAGCGCTGCCGAATGTGTTACGCGCATCTCACGCGCCTGAACTGAGAAAATATATCATTAATAACTCTGAGATAAATGCTTGAAAATGACAGATACCGATCTGATGATAAGAAAGAATTTTATTTTCTGATCATGACCGTACAGAAGTCCTGTCTACGATATTTAGAACGCGAACAATGCTATTTTTATCTTTCACATGTATGTTTTGTTTGAGTTCTTTTAATACTTGAGGTGTAATTTTGTATGCTTTGTTCTTCGAGCAACTGCAGATAAAATTTCGCACTATACGATCTGAGAATATGATGAGCACTAATTCTTAATTAAAACTTTAAGGAGTGATAAAGATGTATTCTGGATGTTGGATATAAAATAAATGTTACGGATTTATGAAAAGTTATCATACTCTCTTCAATGTAAATTTTGAAAATATGTATGTCTCTGAATAATAGCTCTTAAATTGGAACTAACTTCTCGGTATATTAATAAATTGCATTAACATTTGCTTAAAGAAGTGTTTTAAACTTATAGAAGCCCAAAATGATTTGCTTCATGCATTTAATATACCAAATAATAAATTAAAGCCAAAAATATCATCATTCTCATTCATGGAATTTTAAAAACAAATTGCCGCTTATTTCTATATCTCTTCTACTTTAGAATTCCTCCTTTTGCACTAAGCACAAGAAACAAAAGAATAGAAACTTGACGCTTCAAAAATATATGATAAAGTATTGAAAAATGAAAACATAATAACAAATATTTAGCATATATATCGGTAAAAGCAATTCGCTTTTCTGTTTATGTCAACCCTTTTCTAGGCCCCTTATATAAAATATGTTCATCATCGTACCATAGTTATTGTGTGTTGTACAAAATTAGAAGCACAAAAGGGTAGGCATGTACAATGAGGCATAACTTTTTCGGAACACATTATTCCTGTATACATGTTAACAATACGTCGGACAAGCCCATTCTTCCACAGATTGTATCTGATACTGATAATAATGATGAAGTAGGCTTATATAATGACAGTATTGCCATTGTGCAGGGTACATTCAAGTTCTAGAAATTATACGATTTCTACTATCGCAAAACTTACATGAAAGCGGGATATCTGGATTCGTTGTAATAGAGTGTGAACCTTTAGAAAAATTAAAAATGCAAAAACCAGTGAGTGTGCATTAACCAGCGTAAAGCATATGAATCCGCCTCTGAGGTGATAGTAGCATATCTTCAGCACATTCAAGACCCGGAGTTCGAACACATCCGTTATGTTGAGTTACCCGGTTAGGTTTTGAAGTTTTCTGTTATCCTGTCTAGATAAATGATGTTTATCTTCAATCTCTGAGGACTCCAGCTCATTTGGGTATTACATTTCTTCATGCGTTTTTCAAATTTTGCCAATTTTAAGAACGTTAAAATAAAATATATAAAAGTATAAAATGACATGCATATTTGTAATTGTAACTAGTGTATTATGCTATTATTTATACATTTTTCTTTTAGCTTTGTTATATTAGGTAATGCATAAATATTTTGAATGATAATTTAATAAATATGTTCAGTCTCATAAAAAAAATCAACTTGATCGTTTTTTAATTCAGAGATTATTTTAACGCTTGTATTTGAATACGAATTTCTGAGGGTTATACTATATTACGAAACTGACGTAGGTGAGACTTACAAATTCCTCTGTATTAAATTGATAATTTTATTTTATTGTTCATAAAATACACCATGATCACTAATGGGTTAATGTACTTACATTTTAATTCACAATAAGAACAATAGCATATCTATCGGAACCTATTGTAGCTAGTTTTAATAAAATGAAATATTTCGAAAGATTTTCCGGATAAAGCATCGTTTGGAGAGAAGGCCTTATGTGGCATCTTTGGAAAATACTAATATAAAGTATCAATTTTGGCATTTAACCCTCTTATGACTTTTTATTTATGCCGTTCAAGGCTGTAAGTAAAGACGAGCGTGCACATAAAGACACACACACGCACACGCACACATACAGATCGTCAGGGAATGTCTAATATACCTTTCGGGGGAAATTTCACTATTCAAATTTTGCGTAGAATGCAACATTTCCTCTGCATATTATAAGTGTAGTAGGGAAACTAAACAGCAGCTGACTTATGCACTTGAACTTAAGGACCTTGAAACGCTCATATATGCTCAGAGAAATCTCGGTATAGAATGAAATACCTCCTCTACCTCCTAGTTATATACGCAGTAGAGGACGTAAAACAATTTTGAATTGTGATAAATCGAAATTGGCTTATTTTAAAACCTGCCTTGAGGAAGCAGAGGGCTGCCGTCCCACGGAGCCACGACAATACCGAGGGTAGGGTCCCTGAATTTTATCAGTTGGAAACTCCCCGGCAGGCCAGCCAGCACAACCGACAGCCCACCCTACCGGGAAAGGAAACCGGAGCCAGTCTGCCGGAGGAAGAAGTTTTACTGAGAGCATATCATCCTACCATGCAACGCTGAGACACCCGTCGACACTTTCACACTGAGAGAGAATACCGGATGAGAGATATTATGAAATGATAATGGAAATGAAATGAAGGGACAAGAAATTCGGGTGATGTAATTAACCTACCCAGCATTTGCCTGGCGACCCGGGAAAGTCTCCGAAAAGAACCCTTAGATCAAGTAAGTCGACCATGAGAATTGAAGCCGGCCACAGAAGAAACCGCCCGAGACATCCCGGTCGGTTAGTTTCCTATGTAGAGGAACATCATTTAAAATAAGACGTGAAACTTTCCTAGCTACGAATATGCTCACTTTCTTCTCGGGCAGCCAGCCCGATCCCTGATCCCAGCCACTTAAAACAAGAATTGCAGCACTTGAGACTCACTTTCCCGCAAAATGGCTACTCCGAATATGACGATGAAGCCTCGATCACCAAAGATAGGAAAGGGAAACCTGTGATACAGCAAGTGTCAGATAAGCCTACCGCAACAGCCTGCATCCCGTTTACCGACAATCTATCCGGCAAAATCAGCAGAATTCTCACCAAATACAACGTCAGGACCATCCACAAGCCACCTCCGAAGATTAAACATCTGTTGAGACCAGTGAAAGACAAATTGGACTTCCAAGTTCCGGGAGTGTACCGCATTTGCTGTGAATGTGAGACACCGTATATAGGACAAACTGGAAGGACCATCGCTACTAGAATAATCGAATATGAACGGAGCATTCGTTTAATGTGACCTCAGAGCATTGGGCTGGCAGAGCATTGTTTTGATAACGACCATAGAGCCAACTTTTGGGGAGACGACCATCTTGGCAATACGCAGTTATTGGGAGCGGAGAATTAAGGAGGCTGTGGCGATTCCCTGCAAAAAGAGCACGCTTAATCGTGATACTGGCTTTCAGTTCAGCTCCTCTTGGAAACTAGCCTTAAAAATTGAAATCCGTCGATTTAAGAAGCAAAGATCAATACAGCTTGATAATCAAGTTAAGTAGTTACGTTTCTTTGACACAAATTTCTATATTCACGCCATTTCCTGACCTGGCATTTAATTTATTGAAGACAGTCTTTTGTTCAGTAATGCGAATTTTGGTAGTGTTTTGTCTTTGTTTATAGTTGTGTTATATCCAGTGTTTCATTTGTGGTTATAACATTTTATAAAAATCCTGATGATGGGAGAGATGCACACTCCCGAAACGTTGATATCTAATCATCTTTTCATCTGACTGGCTGCCGGAGAAGTGAGAACATCAATTAACTTTGTTAAGCCATGCAATTTGAAAGATTAGCCTCGGTGTATTTCAAACACACAAACTTAAAAATAGGACTGCATTTTCAAATTACAAAATATCAATTTTCAGTATTTTATTCGTAGGGCAAAACAGATTACTGTGCGAATCCTTCATTCAGAAAAAGCTCCAAAATGCAGATAATATTTCAGTTTTAAAATTACAGAATGCAATGCACAGCGAAGGAAACTGTATGAGGCGCATTTCCATAGCCTCCTTTGTTGAATAGAAGTCATCAGCATACCTCTGCTACACAAGAGCTACATTTGATTTTCTGTTTTGTTGGAAAATCCATGAATAATTCACAGCTCCAGTCCTTCAATTAAAATGAAAAATTATTCAGTTTGATCATTTTCTCGGTTATGATGAATAGTTTTGCATTTGCAGCACATTTTAACACCGCTACGAATCTGAATCAGTTTATGCGTAGAAATGAATTTTAACAACGACTGCTACCTTCACCTTCATGCTAAATTGAAATCCCGAATTATTAAACGACAACATTCAGTACGACCAACCTGGATAAAACTATCATGTGGACGACATTGTTCCCTCTACTTTTGAAACATTTTTATTTTTATCTCTGATTCCCAGGTACAAAGTCGTTTGCTATTTTATGTTGATGTCAGCTCAGAGTTTTGTTCTTCCACTTTCAGTCTGAATTTAAATCAACAACCAAACAGTTTTTAGTTTTTCTACGGACTATCTACAGTTCATTAAACCTTGTCCTCCATTCAAAGATTTTAACGAGGTATTACTGGAAAAATATTCACGCTTAAAGGTCAAAGGAACAAAATAAAAGAGACTTTCAGGGAACATTAAAGTGATGTTCTGTTGAGATGTGGTATCTGGATACGTTAAGGAACCTTCTGCATCGTGCCCGCCGCCAGCTTTAAAAATCTCTGACCTCATCTCTCCGAGAAACTAAATTATCTTAAGATTTAACCAACAATAAAAAATGAACGTATTTGTTTCAATAAATAAATGATTTTAAATTCCTAACATATAATTTGTCGTCTAAATGGCAACATGGAAAGTTCTGTAAGGATTATCTAACGAATAGAATTCAGGTACGTAAATGTGAATGTCCGTTCAGCAGATTCAGGATGGCAATGAACAGATTTCTCATGTGAAAGTCCGCATGTCAGTTGCAATTTTAGATTTATAAATATTTTACATATTCAGATTGAAGTGTAACATAAGAAAATTCGTAATCGCAGTCTGATTGGATTAAATCTATATTTGCTGTTAAACTCTTTGTAACATAGTTTACTATAGGTTATTAATTACAGGCATGATATACGCATATATCTTAAGGATAAATGATGTCACCAGTGATGTTATTGTATTGACTTTATTAAGTGTTAAATTTTATCTGGCTTTCGTTAAATTTGTAAGCTTCTAGTTTCCTGCTATGAAGGCATTGAATGTTAAATTAAAGTTATATTTATGCAGTTTGAAAGAAATATAAATTGTTCTATGCAGGCTAAAAATAATAAAAATGTTCTCATTTGTCGCTAAATAAAAAAATAAGAAATAAAAAAAACATCTTCTCGGAAGCAGGAAATATTCACGAAAATTCACGAAAAAATTGTTAAAAACAGAAACTCTTGGCTCTGCCTATAAGAAATGTTGTTTCTTAAGAAACAGAATTATTTGAAATGTGTTCTGACAAGCAATTAATTAACCTTCAAAGTATAGACTATTAGATTCTATGGTCTTAAGCCATCGTTTAGCGAGGTTTCTTATCCCAGGATGGTAACAGACTGATTTTTGATGTGAAGAATTCGGTGACACACACTTGCACTACATCAATGTTGTCAAAACTTCTTCCACGTAGAAAATGGGCCATGGATAGAAAAATATGATGGACTAAATGATGCTGGTTGTTGTAGCAGTTTGTTTTCTCCGAATTCCTGAATTTTTTCATGGTTACTAGAGCAGTATGGGGTGTTGCATTGTCCTATTGCAATAGTACTCTATTTCGGTTAACACATGTTACGTATCTCCAACTCAAAATTTCATCAATTCGTTCCAATTGTTGAGAGTAAAAATCCGTGTCAATCGCTCGCCCGTTTGGAATAAACTCTTAGTGAATCACACCTTCAAATTTCCGTCAGACACACATTTCTTTGGGATCGAACTGATTTTTAACAATGACTTTGGCAGTTGGCAGGAATTAAGCCACTGTTTCGAGGTATCAGGTATTTTTCAGAACAAGTGACAATTCTCCTTACAAAACTATCATCCATTGGATTATGGATAAGCTGACAGTTGATTTCCACTCTATGTTCAGCCTGTTGAGGTGTCAGGTCATGTGGTACAGATCCACAGCTTATGTATGATTTTTCAAGTGTCCTAATGTGGCGATATATGGTATCTTTATATGCACCAAGTTCTTCTGAATCTCTACAGGTCCTTTTTGCGGATTTTCTCGCAAAACTTGGCGTGTATCCTCAACATTACATACCTTAGATCTTCCAGAACGTGTTAAATCTTCAGTGTTTTCATCTCCATTGATGAAATGTTGGAACCATCTTTGTGCTACACGCTCTATAACAATACCTTCTCCTTTCACTTCATATATTCTTCGAGCTGCAGCAGTGGCTTTGTAATCATGTTCGCAATACTGTTTTAGGACTCTTAAGTTCAAACTTTATCTCCATTTTGTGACTGTTTATTAACAACTGAAGACTGATATATGCTTGCAATGAACCTAACATAGTCATGGCATCCGGCAAATAGTACTGCCAAACCAATTAAACCCAAAAGAATGTTCCAAAACAGAAAAATCAAAAAACCTTATGGGGCAACCTAATACTTAATACCTAATATTAACTTGGCTTTTTCAAGCCGTAAGGTACAATTTCCATTTTCACCCTTCAAACCGAAGGGTATTCCAAAGTAGTGGCATAGACACTATCCTTAATGAGATAAGCTTTTCTTTTAGCTTGTTATACCTTCTTACACTCACAATAAAATGTGTAAATGTGCCAGAAAATTCATTTAAATTCACTAGATATAGGTAGAGGAATAAACGTTTCAGTAATAGTTCATGGAAGACTAAGATTGAGGTCATCTGAATGTAACACATCCGATATTTCTATATGTCGGTAAACTATGGGTTTTTAAAATGTTACACCAGGCCACTTTTGCATAAATTAGCTGAGATCTACGTGTGACCGCTGTAGTGCCGAACTAGAACAATAAACAAAAGCTGAAGTGTAGTGTACCATGGTGACTACGCAATAAAAAGCAATAAACAGCATACTTCACATAAGATTATTGCCACATAAAAAAGCCGACGCTTTACTCAGCTGTAGGTGCCATTTAAACAAAATTCAACTCTGGGCGCAATCCAATCAAATGGAGATAAATCCAAGTAAATGTAAAACAATTATATTTTCAAGGACAAGAACAGAAGAAAATGTGATGTATAAATTAGATAACAAGAGAATACCCATGGTAAGTAGCACTAGATATCTAGGTGTAATAATAAATGAAAGATTGGAATGGGGGGAACATGTAAACTCGGTCACTGGAAAAGCCTGCAAAGCATTACACTTTGTAATGAGAATATTAAAACGCAGCAATGGGAAATCGCGAAATTTAGCTTACACATCCTTAGTCCGACCAATATTAGAATATAGCGCGGCATGCTGGGATCCATATCGGGTTGGTCAAAAACAAGCACTCGAGAGAGTCCAAAAACGAGCAGCTAAATTTGTTGATAGAGGAATGCGATTTGAAAACCCTACAGGCACTGCTACCTCCTGGGAATCATTGGAGAAACGTAGAAAACGGGCAAGGCTATGTGCAATTTTTAGAGCATATAAGGGGGAACCTGCATGGAAAGATATAACAAAGCGGTTGTTGACAACATCATATAGGGGAAGGAATGATCACTCTAAAAAAATAAGAAATAGGGAACAGAAAACTGATATAGGTAAATTTTCCTTTACCAATAGAACACTTAATGACTGGAACAATTTGACTGCAGAATTACTGGAGACTTTGCCTCCAAATGTAAATAATTTCAAAGAGAGGTTAAAAAGAAATCCTGTATAGTTACCATAGTGTATGAAAGGAATTGTATATATGTTGTAAGGAATTGTATATTATATTGTTACCATAGTGCATAGTCATAGTGCATGAAAGGAATTGTATATATGTTGTAAGGAATTGTATATTATATTGTTACCATAGTGCATAGTCATAGTGCATGAAAGGAATTGTATATATGTTGTAAGGAATTGTATATTATATTGTTACCATAGTGCATAGTCATAGTGCATGAAAGGAATTGTATATATGTTGTAAGGAATTGTATATTATATTGTTACCATAGTGCATAGTCATAGTGCATGAAAGGAATTGTATATATGTTGTAAGGAATTGTATATTATATTGTTACCATAG
The DNA here is from genome assembly GCA_030765055.1 of Mantis religiosa. Classification (NCBI taxonomy): domain Eukaryota; kingdom Metazoa; phylum Arthropoda; class Insecta; order Mantodea; family Mantidae; genus Mantis; species Mantis religiosa. The sequence goes on from CM060949.1 coordinate 78,663,036, forward strand.
TGCATAGTCATAGTGCATGAAAGGAATTGTATATATGTTGTAAGGAATTGTATATTATATTGTTACCATAGTGCATAGTCATAGTGCATGAAAGGAATTGTATATATGTTGTAAGGAATTGTATATTATATTGTAAGGAGTTGTATATTATACTGTAAAGAATTGTATATTATATTGACAGCGCTGCCACCGGGCCATGCTCTAAGCAGTGCAATAAAGTATCTATCTATATCTATCTATTACTATCCGTAGGCAAACGAGCTAGGATACCGCTGCGCAAAGACGTTCATTCGGAAGGCCGCTAGACGTGGTAGCGTGGTGGCAGCGTGTCTGCCTCCTGTTCAAGAAGTCCCGAGTTCGAATCTCGGTCAGGGTGAGTTACCTGGATAAGGATTTTTCCGGGGTTTTCCCTAATCCTAAAAGACCAATGTCGGGTGACTCTAGGCTCTATGACCCTGGGCTCATGTGAGCATCATTTCACCCATTCCATTCATCGTTCGATATGACTTAGCGTTGGAGGACGTAAACTACCAAAAAAAAAAAAAAAAAAAAAAAAAAAAAAATCTGGTGATAAATGAAATGTAATAACATTCAAACAACATCAAAAAGAGATTAAATGATCAGTTGGGGTAGTAACATGCACAATGATGCTATAAGTATTACGTTATATCTGTTCAAAATTTGAATCTTAGGAAAACCGAAAATAGGATGGAGTTAAATCAACCTTGTGTGACTTTATTTGAGTTGGTAAACTCTTTCAGAGTTTGAACTTCTTTTGTTAGCTTTCAGCCCAAAACTCTCTTTTGCCTTATTCGTGTGCTTTGGAATTCAAGTAGTATTAAACACAACAGTACTATAAATACTTCCAGCATCAAAATGAGGAATACGGTCAAACGTTTCCAGAGCCTTATTATGTCCTTTTCCGTTACCAATGACCCTTTGCGGTACGTCAAAGGAAAACAAAGTTACATAAAAGATGAACCGAGCCGTGGCCCTCGCTATAAAGTTGCCTGTGTTAGAAAATAATATTTCTCTTTCCGATCACGGCCCTCAAGATCGTTTCGCGTGAACGTAAAGCAGCTCTTAAAGCATGGCGAGGGCTTTGAGTTAACCACACTGCACAGAAGTGTGCATCTTTTGGGGAAACTCAGATGTGACCCAACTGTATACTTCTACTTTCCCTTTACTAGAAGCATTTGACAGGTCCGCTGAACCAGAATAATTTTTGAGTTCCTATGTGGACCAAAGTGCTTGTCAAGTAAACATTTCTCTTTTATTTCGAGTGTTAAGGGTAAATCTTATAACCACTAGGTGTGTTCGTATATTAAATGTTAGAGATAGAACGCATGATCTTTTATTTATACCTCTTGCCTTAATTGATGAGTTTACAATTTAATAACGAGAAGAGTTGGACCAATCATGATAGTTAAAATATAAACAATAATATAGGTATTTTAGTCCTGTATAACTGTTTATAAACAAAACCAAATTTATATATCGGCCATATGCGGTGTATGCACTACAGTCTGATTTTTAAAAGAAGATACGTGTCTGTTTCTCCACGTGGAGTATTGCAATGTTGTCCAGCAGCAGATAGGAAGTAACGCAGATCTCCTTTGTAAACAAGGGTTCAAGTTATCTTAACCCTACAAAATCAGTTAATCCTTATTAGCCTACTTTAAGAATAAAAATAAGTTTTTCCCACATTGCGTTGTGTGAGTTCTTTTAAATACTTTTGTACCATGTAACCAATATTCCATATTTACCGTTATTGTTGTTATGTGTCATAAGTTGACATTCCACAACTAGTGCGGTATTTCTCCATAGGGACTCATATAGGCGATTCACGTTCTAAACTCTAACATTTATCTTCAAATGTAGTTATTTATATTTTAGTTAATATCTTAACTACTAAATTCAGATTGACATAAATTCACATAGTGCAAAAAATACACGTGTGCTAAGCACATAGCGCAAACTCGGCACAAGCCCTCGTTATCTCAAATCTTTCCTCGTTCCGTATACATTAGTATTGCAATATACTATTACTAACGATTTTGTCAATTGCCATGTTCATATCAACGCCGTCGATATGACGGAATTTTGACCCACAGGAATTCTTTTATATGCACTCATATCTACTGACATGCCGTCGTCTTTGTTTAAAGGAATAAGCGGTTTATTGATAAGGACCAAACTCTCGTCTTCCGGTTCAAAGAATTCCCTAAGAGAACAGACAAATTAATAGCTTGACTATGCAATGTAACACCCCGACCGTAAGCTGAACTTTGCTTTGGGGCATAAATCCTCGGTCTACCTCTAATCCTACCGCTACTATATCTTGCTTCCCTAACAACATACTTTAATTGTGTTTTCACAAAGTAGGCTAACTATACACAATGCAACTGAACACAAGCAAATCGGTTTCTCGCACACAACTAGCATAACAGACCTGAGGAGTACATGATTCACCAGTGTTACAAATCTGGCAGCCTTTTGTTTTTTACGTTTCCATAGCAACGACATTCCCCTCATACCCTTCGCGTCCCTTGCTTGATGACCTTCCCGTATATTCTTTTAAAAATCAGACTGTACAAATAACCTGTAAGTTAAAAATGTTGTTGATAAACAGTTTTCTTAGCACAGATTGGTACTCTGGGGCTAGTACTTTTAGCCTATAAACAGACTTTAATAATGCTGAGAAAGTGTATCTTTAGAGCGAACATAAAATTTTTAAAAGAAGCAGTGCCCAAATAAATTATAAAATAAAACTGGTGTAAATTAGAATATCAGTGGTGTTTGTTGCAGGATTCTAGTGCAAGTATAGTATAGCAACACAAAGAAAATCCCTATAAGGAATGTGCTGTGGGACAAGGACAGCGAATTTGTGTGGCAGAGAACGCTTGCTACACAAGGAGCAGGCCTTTAAAAACATGCGCCCTATTCACTCTGTACATTAAAACCGAGAAGATTCATTCACAAAAGTAGAAGCCATCAGAATGTTTTTGAATGGTCTGTAACTGTACTGACATGGGGTGTCATAAACCTCTCCAAGGAGGGTGTGGGAACCTTCGCCAACCCCCTGCGTCCCGTCCCTCGGAGACTTACCCTCCTGCGGAGGAGTATAATTCAATTAAATTCTTATTATGAAGCGTTTATACCCTGACATTTGTACAACATGTGGTAGCACAAACTAAAGAATAACAAAAGGGAATTGCAACTCTGTGGATTTTGACAAATAAAGGGAACATTGAATGTTCTCAAAATAACTCCCGGCGGTTTCAATACATGTCACAATACAAGTTATCTGCTACGGAAAGACTGCTGCACACGTTTTAGCATTTCAGCGTAAATTTCAGATCAGGCAGCAGTATAGTATATCGTTTCATATGAGCTGGTACATTGGTACATTTGTGTTATTCAGTTTTCTCCACAGAAAGAAGTTTACACGAGTCAAATACGGTGAATGAGCCGACCAAGGTACAGATCCTCTTCGTCAAATTCAACAATTTGGAAACAATCTGTTAAAACAAGCCACAGTACTTCTTGCACTATGGGCTGAAGAGATATCCTGTTGGTGCCCCAGGTTCCTCCTAGCCTGCAGAGGAATATATTCTATCGTCTGTGGAAGCTGTGTGTTAGAAGGCTACGATACTTGTGCGAGTAGTGTTACGTCTATGGAAACAGGGCTGGTGAGCTTATGGATCATTATGATGCATCGAACATTCAAACTCCATGAAGGCTGATGTTCTACTTAAGAAACCAACAGGAATTGTAAACAGATGAACAGTGCATGTTTCTGCGCTTTATCTGGCGAAGATTAATAAAAGTTTCTTAATTACTAAATGCAGTATATGATGAATTTTAGTATTATGTCTTAATATCTATGCACAAAAGAAAAGGCGATTCTCAAGATACAAGGGGCGTCCAGAAAGTAAGTTCTGTTTCAATTTATCTCCGCTGCAGTGCTGCGATCGCAGTTCCGCACATGCGCGGTAGATGCTCTGTATCAAGGAGAATAAAAGTGCACCACTGTGAGATCGCTGTCAGCCACGTACGCTTTGTTGTACTTGTTTACAATGTCGGTGTTGATTGAAAATTTCGCCACTTGTGATTTCAGGTCTGTGATTCGTTTTCTGAATGCTAGGAAAGTGAAACCAATTGAAATTTTATCGGCAAATTTGCGATGTTTACGGACAAAATGTGATGAGTGATACAATGGTGAGAAGTTGGGTCCGACGGTTCAATGAAAGACGTAGTGAAGTGCACAATGAAAAACGAAGTAGGCGTCCATCTTTGGTTACAAAACAACTAGTTCACGCGATTGATGACAAGATTTCAGGAAAACCGCAAGTTTACAATTAGTGCTTTCGCTATGGAATTTCCCCAAATCTCACGATCACTAGTTCATGAAATTATTACCGAGAAACTGAAATTTCGTAAGCTTTGCTCATGTGGGGTGCCAAAGATTCTTACAGAGCAACTCAAAACAAAACGAATGGGTAGTGTACTTCAGTTTTTGACCCTACAGTGATTTGGTTGGGACTTGTTTGACCATCCCCCGTACAGCCCTGACCTCGCTCCTAGCCATTTCCATCTGTTTTTGCATCTAAAATCTTTCCTTGGCGATCAAAACTTCAACAATAACGAAGAGCTGAAAGAAAATGTTTCCAACTGGTTGAAGACACAGGCGGCGAACATCTATGAAGAAGCTATACAAAAACTTGTGCCTCGCTATGACAAAATGCCTGCAAAATTTCTGCAGTTATTTGGAAAAGTATTTTAAGGGTTGTAGAATTTTGTGCAATAAATATTTTTTCTGTTTCTGTACACAATTTAATTTTATTACCAAACAGAACTTACTTCCTGGACATACCTCGTAGTATCCATGCAGCTCTTGATGGAGAGAGATGTGATAGAGATGGAACCTACGTCGATGGAGAATGCGAGGTGTAGTGGCTTGTCTCATGCCACTTAGAGAGGCGATTGCGCAGGAACTAATTTGCAGTCTAAGTGCCATATCAGTCAAAATATCAATTACTACCCTTCTCCAGTCATTTGCGTCCTTCTGTTACGTTTTTAGATGTTAAAGTGCAACATTCCCATACCTGATTAAATAAGTGCCGAGATGGAGACCTCTAATGGGATATTTTCCGCACACACGTTACAAGGACAAACTGCATTCTTCTTACACTCTTCATAGACTTTGAGCTTGTTGGCTTTTTTTTCTGCTATCTGATAAGTGCTATCTTTCACACACATCTTGCTGCTTGAACTATCACAAACCAACTGACCAGAAAATTGCAATGCTATCAATGGCTGGCCCCTTAGCTCAGCCCGTAGAGCACCTTCCTGCCGCGCTAGGGGTCAGATTCCCGGCGGTGGGGGTGGGAATTTTTCTTCTACCAAGATAATTCCTCATTTTCCCCATAGTCTGGAGGTATGAATGAGAGTGTGAATGTGTGCATGATCTAATGATTAAAACCCAACGAATTCGAGTTAATACCATCGATTTGTTCCAAAGGAGAACGGCTGCTGATATAACCATTTGAGTTAAAGGCGGGGTATAAATGGAACAAATAAAAAAGTGTTATCAAAACACAATGTAAACAAACTTAATATCATCATAGCTAGCAACTTAACAGGTTGAATGGAACAAACAACTGCCAGTGGTAAAAGTTTCCAATTTCTAATAAACTACTTGCAACATAATCCTGCAACAAATACCATAGTTGGTATTTTACCTTTTTAGTTTACTTCAGTGTTACATTGTTTTGTGAATACGGTTTGTGTCTCTGGGCGTTCGCACACATATAGCGGATTTTAGGAGCGGGAATGATGGGATATATGTCTTACAGGTTGGCAGGTGAAAAATGAGAGAGGGGGAAAGAGTAAACTCTGCTCTTCAACAGCTGCAGTTTTGGTTGCAATGGGCTTCGTACATTGCTGACAGATTCAATTTTTCTACCGAATCATTTAATTTTGAAGTCCATGCGAATATTTTAATGGATTTTTCTACTTTAGGTATGTTGTATGTTCTTTGGTAATCATTTATGCCCGTAATCTATGCAGAGAAGCTAGTATCGCTTTAGACGACGTACTCTGGGACGATAATGTCTAAGAGACCCAACCAGAGCGCTCTGATAATGTGACAATCAGTCATAACATTTTATATTGATCCTTGCAACACCGTCAATATTTAAATGAAAACCACAGGAAATTTTCCTGAGACTTTTCTAAAAGTACATTGCATTGAACTGTATTACTAATTCAGCTATGAAAAATGGACCAATAAAAATTAAGTCAATGAACAAGTACTTCACTATTTCACAATGAACTAATATTTCTGTCAGGAATGCTATAGGCGTAAATGAGTTGTAACTTTCACACGTATGAAACACAAATGAAGTAGACAACTCACAAGAAGTGATACAAGCATATTCGTGCAGGCAGGTGATATTACAGGGGACGAATGCCATCCTGCGATATACTGTTCCAAGAATCCTGCACATGTTGTCGTAGTTCGGCAATTGTTGTGGACGGCCATGGAGAACCATTCAGTATCTTTCCCATCATGCGCCATACATGTTCAGTGGGAGAGAAGTCAGCGGACAGTGCTGGCCAAGCCAGTTATTGTATACCATAATGAACACGTTTTGTTGCAGCAGCTTTATTGGGAAATTGCACATCCCCTTCTTGTTGAAGAAAGGGTAACAAAACAAGATTAATTACCTATTGGATGTAGCCCACATTGGTTTCACGAACTTGAAAAAAAAAACACCAAAGGCGAATGTGAGTGATGACACCCCATACCATGGTGCCAAGAGTTGAGCGTTTGAGTTGTGGGCGAAAGCCCTCTGGGTGATTTCCCTCAACAGCTCTATGTTTAATGCGTACACTTACAACACTAGTTCACAAACGAATCTACTATCATTACTTAGACTATAGAGTGTCATCCATTGTCCAATTCACCCTTTCTCGACACCAGAGGAGACGTGCATGGCGGTGTTATGGTGTAACAGGTCCTTTGTCTTGCAACCGTCTTGTTGCAAGAAGGCGGTTTTCGGTCCATGTTGTCACATAAACAACGTACCCACCCAGAATTAGTATATGGGAGTGGGAATGTTCCGTAGACCATTGCTTAAAACATCGATACACCACCATTACATTTTGGCTAACATAGAGAAATTCTTGATAAGTCTACCCAGCTTCGCGTAGGGCAATAATTCGACCACGTTCACGTGGCCGAAGCTGTTCACTTTGTAGTTCCATGGCTTCACCTTAGACTGTCCTTGGACATTGCTATTTAACTGCTATGTTATAGTCGTGCTGCTGGAATGGTACAAAATACTTGAAGAAATGGCAGAAATAATATCAGGGAAAGTAATGGATGAATACAATCAACAACGACAAGAGCGGGAAGTAAGAAGGAGAGAGCGACGGAAAACGGGGTCAATTATAATGGGAACAACACCGAGAAGGTCGGAAAGATTAAGGCAAAGACAACCCAGAATTACAACACAAGAAGAAGATGCAGAGCATCAACAAGAAGTGAGGGATCAATTGGAACAACGGTTAATACCGGACAGGATAAATCGAAGAAGGCAGGATTGGACATCAATATGGAGAATGGAAACCGGTTCCAGCACCAGAACGGAGAAAGATATAGAAGAGGTCAACTAATGTGGACTTAAGACGTGAACCGAAGACCAATCCCTCGTCAGAGAAAGTGGTTACACTATTATTCCAGTCGAGTGAATTTGGACATCGGATCATGCTAACAATCGATAGTCGGATACAATATTAGACTTAGACTTGCAATAGGAATTATAGTGTAATATGTATTGTGATAGAAAATTTGTAAAGCTTCTGGTTTCCAGTAGCTATAGGTTAGAGTAGGTATAGGATATGTTAGGATATATCTGCACAGATTATGTAATCTAAATGAAATAGATAAAGAAGGTTAGAAAACAAACAAAATTTGCGGACTCTTGTGATCTGGTATAGCTTCTAGATGCCAGGGCAGAAGATGAGCAGTCCTTTTTTTTTTTTTTTTTTTTTTTTTTTTTTTTTTTTTTTTTTTTTTTTTGCTGTAATGGTTACCACGGATTTATCTTTGTTAACAAAAAACCTCTCAGATAAGGCACTGATTATTCTTGTAAGAGTGAGAGAGGTACTGTTGCGCCTCTCGTTCGTATGCTAAGCGCCAATGAACGCATCACTTCAACCAATGGAATGCTCAGGAATCACAAATGACAGATGTTTACTCCACGTGGTCAGTGCGTTATCTGAGAGGTATCTATTACCAAAGATAAATCCATGGTAAACGTTCGAACAGCGCGACAATACCATAGTGACTACCTGCAAAGTGGACACAGAGGTCAGAGATGGCACTGAGCAGTGCCATCTCTGAACATCACTCCATCTCAGTGCCATCCGCTGACTGTGAAACTTCAATCACCAATACTAAAACCCCTCAATATCCGTATACTATGCCCATGTTCTGAAGTTTGTTGCAATTTTTCTTCCGCCAATGTATGTGTATAATTTTTACCGTAAAATGTGTGTATTATTTGTCAATTAACTAAGCATAAAGTATTGCTTTGGATGAACGAAATAACTAACGAAGGTAAGTGTGTTGCGAAAGTTAGAGACTTTTTTAAAATAATTAAAGCGTGCGGAGTAGGGAGGTACCAACTCAACTGCGGGGACATATATAGTATATTAAGTACTTTTACTATTTTAAGTACTATTCATATCATTTTGTTTCGACTTTATACTTGACCTATTGTCCATGACCCTATTGTCGCAGCCTTTAGAATTATAGTAGCAATATTAGGGTTTATTAAATTCTCATATGAATTTAATGAAAAATGAATATGTTTAGACATATTAATCTTAACTTTAACTACAATTCAATGATGACGAAACGTAGTACGAGAAAGAACTTATAAGGGTTGTCATACAAAAGAAGTAATAGGGGTTTTGCAGTAGATAATGTAACCTTAAATCGATTTTTCACCTTCCATTTCGTCTTACCATTTATTGTTGCAGCTGCTGTAATATTCACTTTCCATTTTATTGTAAACTTTATCTAACATGTTTCATCGGTGTCCAACTTTCCCTATTTTATTATAATTAATTCCGCTTACAATATCTTTGCAGTCAACCACAATACATTGTTATTTTAGTTTCTCTCATTTAACGTATACGCATGTACATTTTTACGGTGTAACAATACTGTGCTAATATCTATGGGGAACTGAGGCTGATATTTGTAGATTGTATGAAAGCTCCTAATTATTATTTGTGGATAACTTTTATAAATCTAATTAGAATGAAATCAATTTCACAAGCAATTTACCAAAAATTCTAATGTACATTTTTATCCAGATCTCTAACGTGTTAATCAAAATCATTTTAGCAATTTTACGAAGCGGATTTCTCGAAAATGTTAATTGCTTCTCCAAGCAATGTATTCCTATGAATCCTTAATAATAACCCTCCTGCTCAAAAGTTCAGCAAAGATCCGGGTAGACATTCTTCAGTTATTACGGTTTCATTTCATTTAAAGGACTATATGGTATTCTAAGAGCGTAGCCCATTGCTTTTCTTCTTTTCTTTGCTGCTGTCCTTCCGAGCAAAGTGCACATAGTGAAATACCTTGTTCTAAGAGGAACGTATTTATTTATGGGTCACCCTGTCGCAGGAAGGCCGTACCATATACCAAACGTGAGGAAGCGGGTTTATTTCCTACAGTGTTTACCATTATCCCCTGCCTACAAAGTGTTATTTTGACCCCGAAAGGACAAAGGAGGCTATTTCCCTATAGCTGCGAGTTTATATTCCAAAGCCTTCCAATATCCCGTCACGACCCGCGTCGCTGCTTCCGGTGTCCGCGATGTATAGGTAATGCGATATTTGGACATCGGCGACGATGACATGCCACATTTTTTACCGGAGCTAAAAGAATGGTTCCGGCATTTTTCTGGTTTTCATACATTATGGAGACTGCGACCAGCACGGGATTGGTGGTTTGTGCGTGACGTACATAGGAAGGTGCCTACCATATGCACCTTCGATAGCAACAAAGGCAAACAGAAGAAAAAGGAAAAACACATCTCTAATGCTAATGCAAAAGAAAAGTGTAGTATGGAAAACTAGTCATAAATCTAAATCTGAGACTAAGATGTAGTATTGAATCATGTAGTGTATTGACTCCATAAGTGTTTCACTAGGAATAGCACTTCTGCTTACTTTTGTGAATATACAGATGGTTAACTGATAAACCTCGTTATCTGCAACGTTTGTAATATATGGTTTTATCACACCCTCAATTGCTATAGTTAACTACATCAAAATGGATTAATTATTTCGGTATAACTAATAATTGGCATGAAAATATAGCTTTATTTTTTCTTTATGTTCTTTTCTAACCAGATCGTTTTATACGGATATCAATGGTTCAATAAAAGTTTTTGTATTATGATATTCTTATAGAAATTAACTTGTGCATCCCATGAGGTAATCGTACACGGACTGAAAACTTTTAAAAACCGTATCGTAAGGCGAAGTTGAGAGAATACAGTAATTATAACATAATATTCTCAAAATATTCCATATTCAATTTATAAAACTTTTAGGACTCTGAAAACTTAGGTTTAAAGAAGCAATTAAAAAGTTTAAGTCACATTAAATACAATTATTTTCAGTAATATCGCTAAATTACTAGGGATGTTAATAATCTTGAAAATATATCAGGTGTTGTATTTCAGACTAAAAATGAAACCTTATTCATTTTAATTGAATATAAACTGGTTTGCGTATATAAGCATAACGTGGTCATTTAAATAAGAAGAAAGAAAATGCCCGATACGTTGTATTCAAACGTTTCTTCCACTCACTATTTTAAACAATTATATATACTATTATACATAAACTATAATATATATTCTTATACATGCTTGTTTTTATAAATACAGCTTTTTAATTTATACTGATGGCTCCAGGAGCTCAAATGGTGTTGGTTGTGCTTATGTGTGTGAAACCGAACCATATACTTTCGGATTCCATACTAGCACTTTCATTTATACTGCAGAGCTTTATGCAATATACCGGGCCATTTTACATGTATGTCGACGAAAGATGGGGGACTGCTTAATCCTGAGTGATTCCCTCAGTGCACTTTAAAGCCTTCGGCAGCTGTACAACTACCACCCTATTGCACAGCGTATCCCTGATGCCCTCCACATTTTACACGCTTTCGGCGTTAGCGTGAGGTGCGCATGGATTCCAGGTCACGTAGGCTTGGCGGGGAATGAAATGGCGGATTCAGCAGCTAAGTTGGCTACCCTGGAGCCCAGGGTTAGAGTACCATCTGTTACATCGGAAGATTAAGAGCTGTATTACGGAGAGCTGTGCAGTCCTGCTGGCAGGAAGGGTGGTCCGCTCTCTCCACAGCAATAAACTTAGATCTTTTAAAGAACTTCCGATTCCCGGTGTTATCTCCTGTCGCTCATCTCGTTGAGAGGAGGTGTTTGGCTCGGTTTTGCTTTGGGCACTGCTTTTTTACGGACAGTTTTTGGTTTAGAAAGGAGCCTGCTCTAGTCTGTCCCTTTTGCAACAAAGTATTATCTGTCCGACACGTGCTGCTAGAGTGTTTTTACCTAGCACACCTTAGGACGTCTCTGCAGCTACCGGTCAGCTTTGGAGAAATCCTAGTGGATGATAGCAAAATAGAGAAGAAGGTTTTTAAGTTCTTTTCTCAGTTACATTCTAGAATTTAGTGAAGATAATTTTTTACCGTTTGGCCTTGTACTACTTTTTATTTTATTTTTGTTTTTGTTAGGTACGTGTATTTTTGTAAGTTTATTTACACTTGTGTACAATTTTAGAAACATTTATATTTGGCTCTTGCCACGAATGATTTTTTTAAAGGGTGCTGATAACCGCTGCCTTTGGGCGCCGTTATACACATATCAACATCACATGCATGTGTTTCTCTTAATCGAGATAAAGACTTGCAAAAATGTTTCATTACTTTTGTTATAGGCATAAAGGATTACAGGAAATCGAATTTTTTTCGGATGTTTAAGAACGGGTACTATAAACTGAAATTCTGTTTATAGAATAATCTGACAATGTGAGAAAGCACTTTAAAAATGATGTAACATTCACAGGACTTTCTTGACTGACTCGCAGGGAAAAAGGTTTTTCTAAGTATGATACTCGTCTAGAACGTTAAAATCTCTTATATTATGCTAAAAGTTGCACAAATTAATCTTGTAATATAAGGTGAAAAAATTCCTAAGAGTGCATCCTGTAAAGAAAAGTTACACTAACAACTCCTTTGAATATTTAACAATAGTGATACTTACGGTTGTGAGATCTAAATTACGTTAACAATACGTTTCTCAGACTTCATATGCTATTTATTCTAGTTCATAGTTTTCTTTTTCTGGACAGCAGCTATTTTCCAATATAATGTTATAAGGTATAACCAATAGTATCAACATTACTGGCCCTCAACCTCGATTTCTCAATGAACAACGAATTAAGGTATATTCAGTGTTGCTGTTTAATTACACAGCAAATTTATAACTGACGCATATTAGTTAATAGTTACTTCTGTAGTCCTACACACAGATTGTAGAGATGAACGGATCTTAAATATGTAAGTCACATAAAGTGTTGGAGCAAAGAATAACTGATCATAATTACGACATAAACATAACTGAACTGAAGTATACAGTAATATAGATATTCTCATAGGACCTTATGCATAATGTGGTAAGGCGATGTTGCTAGGTAAGAGAAACACTAAACACAAATAGAAATGTTATCACATTAGAAAAAGCATACATAATACATATGCAGTTGGTCACAAACATGCACAAAAGTGATGGAGTGAATGTCATCCAGACTCATCGGATAGCTGGACGTCTTCATTACTTTTCTAACCATTATAGGATAACTAATTACTTGCATACGTCACGAAGTAACAGTTACATAATGATCTACCTATCTCCATAATGCCGTACGCGAATGTAATGACTTGTTTCCTATTTTATAACAGTATAGGCTATTTGATAGTTGAAATAGTACGTAGGTTCACATTTGTAGTGTTAGTCACACTTCATTTTGGCCAGCCAATTAAGGTGTTTCTTAAAGTGCTTTTGTTATACACCATCTTACCCTTAATCTCAAAATGCTTAGCACGATACTGCTTTTTAACTCCACAATTTTCTGCACACCATTTTTCTGTATACTCTTTGGTCTCTCTAAAAAGAGTGAGAACAAAGGTAAACAGAGATTAAAGGGTAGACGCGGAGAACACCTCGCACATTTCGACCTACATAGATCTATTCAGGCTAAAATCTAAGAGGAAGAAATGAACGACTGGACCACTTTACCGAGGGGATTCATCACAGAGGTCGAAATGTGGTCTATTGTAGCTATACTCCCAAGTGGGACACCTCTGAGAGGAGGGATGAGCCAGTACAGTGCAGAGGGTAGGGCCCCTATACTTATCGGTAGGCCAAAACAACGGACATCCCACCCTAATATGTTTCGGAAACGGCTTCAGCACCAGATGGGGTTCGAAGACCGCAGACCGTCCTGCCGGAAGTGGTTCACTCAGAGCATACCATTCTGCCATGTACCAGAGACACCTGCCGACTCTTCTACCCTGAAAGAGACCACCGATGAGAGATGGTATTAAATAATCATGGAGATGAAATGGAGGAACAGAAAATTCGGGGGTATGTATTTAACCTACCCAGCATTCATCTGGTGCCAGGAAAGAAACCCCAAACAACTCATGGGTCAGATAGGATGGCTATGGGAATCGAACTCGGTTCTCCAGAATGTGGGAAGTGAGTGAGAACCACAGAGTCCACAGTCGCAGACATAGAGCCTCAAGGAATGTTGAAAGTACTTCATTCCGGCATTGCGTAAAAGTTGCCCACAACGCTGTTCCACAACATATTTTACTGGGCGCATACATCCGCGTCACTTTTCCGGCACATATACTGCGAACCTGGAAGACCCTGAAAGACGAGAGGGGAATGGAATTCAGAGGAAATGATGCAAAGGAAAATCGTGACACAAGAATAAGCACGCAAGCATTTACTTACCTAAGAAACAAGGAGAGCCAAGAAAAATCCAAATCAGAGATCGAACCCGTGACCTACGGAGTGCGATTCGTACACGCTACTGCGGCATGAGTGCGTCTCCTGGAATTAACTTTACCTTTATTTTATCCTTACTCTCCTAACCAATTTCCATTTAGATAAATAATTATCTTCGAACCTTATTTCCAATGCTCCAAATTGCGTCAACATTTGTCCGCTTTCTTGTTGATTCGAAAGACAGTTTTCTGTTGTAGCATAGAACTAATCGATTACTTCTACCCAGGAATGCAAATATGGAAATAAAATTAAGAGAGGACAGGAAAGTGACAGTGCCTTGAAAATATTCTACTGTGAAGAGGTGGGGTGACGAGGAAGCTTCTTTAGAGGCTTATTAAAGAGAAAATAAAGCACTGTGCCGGACTTCTGAAAAGGAAACTCCCAAAGCCTCCATGTAGTCGATTAAACTAACGAGAGTTACAAAACTTATAAAAAGAACGCAGCGGTTGATAGCAAGTATTTTTATCAGGTTCTGCTCGTTCATGAACACTTTAATGGTAAGAGGAACTAGACGGTTACGGAATAAGCGGGTGGGCCATAGAAAGTATAGTCAGGTAAGGAAAACATCCGCAGAGTCCCTGATCTGAGCTTTATAGATGTTGAATAGTTTTTATTGTACAACTCTACATGCCTATAGCGCCTTTGCTAACACTCTCTTATTCCTAGTCTTGATGTTACTCTCTGTCAAGCAAATAAATTAGAGGAAACTTTCCTTAAGTTTAATTCACTGTAATGGTGTTAATTCAATAAATTAATTAATTACAGTTAAAATGTACCAGTATATGTAAAACTCTAGAAACATGCGTTCATTCCTTTATAAGTAATGCATGTAATACATGTAATATAGAAAGCTATTTTTTAAAGAAGACTTGTCAAGTGTTAAAAGTGAGATATATTTTATATAAAATATGAGTAGTTGTCGACAAACATTAGCAGACGACAAACAAACCAGACGACAATCAACAGGAGTAAAAAGTTTCTTGGAAGGTTTGGCTCTTGTCATCCTCAGTAGTTGGACGGCATTCACTGAAGATGGTCTAAAGTAGACCGAAAAGCGCTTATGGAGAACTGGTGGACATCTTATCTGAGTGAGTAATCTTAAAAATTGCATGACAAATACTCATATTTTATATAGAAAGCTATTGCTTATAGGAAGTAAAACGTTCAAGTGCTTCTCAAGAAACAAGCCAGGTGAAAAGACGATTGAAAATCGACGTTTCGGGAGCGTACATCTGTCCCATCGTCAGGATATTTCTTCAATTTTATAACCAAAAATGAAACACTGGATAGAACAGAAATATAAACAAAGACAAAACACAATCAATATTTGCATTACTGAACAAAAGACTGTTTTCAGTAAATTAAATGCCAGGTCAGGTGATCGTGTGAGTATCGGAAATTAACTGGGTCAAGGAATCGTAACTACTTAACTTGATGATCAAGCTGATCAAGATCTGTGCTCTTTAAGTCGACATTTTAAGGACGATTTCCAAGAGGAGCTGAACTGAAATCCAGCATCACGAGTAAGCTGCATCCCCTTTACCGGCAACTTATTCCGCAGAATCAGCAGAATTCTCGCCAAATAAAACATCAGGACCATCCATAAGCCACCTCCGAAGATTAAGCATCTGTTGAGACCAGTGAAACACAAACTGGAATTCCAAGTTCCGGTAGTGTACCGCATTCCCTGTGGATGTGGGACACCGTATATAGGACAAACCGGAAGGACCATCGCTACCAGAATAAACGCACATGAACGGAGCATTCGTTTAATGCAACCTGAGAAGTCTGGACCGGAAGAGTATTGTTTTGATAAGCACAACTTTCGTGAGACGACAATATTGGCAAAATGCAAGTTAGTGGGAGAGCACAGTTAAGGAGGCGTTGACCGTTTCCTCCGAGAGGTGCACGCGTAATCGTGATGCTGGATTTCAGTTCAGCTCCTCTTGAATTCTAGCCTTAAAATGGAAATCCTCTGACTTAAAGAGCATAGATGTATAAGCTTGATCATCTGGTTAAGTAGTTACGTGTCTTTGACCCAATTAATTTTCTATACTCACGCCATCTCCTGACAGTCTATTGTTCAGTAATGCGAATATTGATTGTGTTTTGTCTTTGTTTATATTCCTGTTCTATCTAGTGATTCATTTGTGGTTAAGAAATGTACGCTCCCGAAACGTCGATTTCTAATCGTCTTTTCACCTGGCTTGCTTCCCGAGAAAAACTTGAACATATACGTCGCCAGGAAATATTCAGGTGTTATTTTAGGAAGCAAAATGCTAACGTTTAATGCTGTTAACAATAAAAGATGGGCACACAATTGAGCAAAGATTTTGACAATCTAAAAATCAATTATTTCAATTCTTTTAAGTTTATTAGCTCTCATACATACAAAACTTCTAGTACTTAGGCTTCAAAAATTAGTCATTACCCATGTAAAATTTGTAATAGTATTAACTATGAGCTATTTTCAACAATTGAAATAATAATATAGGTTTTAAATCGATAGATAGCGTGCAAGGATCCTTGTCACTTATTGGCTAAGATAAAATCATTCCTCTATGATTTGTTTCTAAAACAGAGCATTAAGCTCGCATGATAATAAAGTTATTTTTACTCGGTCAGGATAAATTATCGGATAACATCTTTCCGGGGATTTCCTTTATCCTGATGATGTATGCTCTATGTGCTCATTTGAGCATCGTTTTACGCATTTAATTCATCGTGCATTACGGCATGGATGATTTAAATAACAAAAATCGTGATTATTTAGTGCCTGTTGTCTTTCAAATAAGGGAATCTGTTTTGAATGTCACTTCAAGCAAGGCATTCTATGGTTGTAAGTTTAAAAAATAAAGAGCTTCTTATTCTGACAAATAGGAATGTCACTCATCTGATCTCTCATTTAATAAGTTAACAATGCACACGTATTAGCTTTTACATTTTCAAATGAAGGATGATTTTTATTAGCATTATGGATAAAGTAACAGTTGGAAAACATCATATTTAGTTGCACAAACGTAGCTGTAATATTTAGTAATTTATTTGGCATATTTCAAATGATGCCTCTTAGTAAAGAATAAGAATGTTTTCGGGGATATAATACTCTTGTGCCTTTCCAGGTATCCATGGTTCTTCCTTAAATTGTTTAAATATGACAATTCACAGGACCTAATGATTCCAATATAAACCCTTCTAATCAAGGCTTCGTGGGTGATCAGCCGTGCCAAATTAATAAACGTCGAACTTTTGGCCATTGTAAACTACATGGCCTTCTTCAGGATCTGATGAAATTAAATCCTGAAGAAGGCCATGGAGTTTACAATGGCCGAAAGCCCGACGTTTATCAATTTGACACGACTGATCACCCGGGAAGCCTTGATTAGTAATGCTCGCCGTGAAAGCTTCAGGTAAACTCTTCTACTTGATCATGATGTTCTTCAATGAGCTCCTAAGGGTAAAGTGTGTTTAATGCCAGAAAAATAACACGCATTAATGTTCTTATACATTAAATTCTTTAATACTCACTTATAAAAAATATATAAAGCAAAGCCTCCTCTCCCACACAACACAGGCTGCGTATGCGAATTTAGGGGTACAAGATAGTGCTTCACCATAAATATAACAGCGTATATAAATCCAATGCACATACTTTCATATATGTATTTCAAGACCTTTATCCTCATCTTAACAACATTAGCTTGTTAGCATCAGGTAACTGGTCGTCTGGGTGACTCTCTTCATTTGGTGTGCTGGCCTACTGGCCGCATGGTCGCGACCTCAATTTCGGCCAGACCGATGGATTACAAATGTACTTAGAAGTGACATCCTCATATCTATAGGTTTACAAATCTTGGACAAACCGGCGTCGCTTATATGATGCTAATAATTGACAACGTCGCTAAAAAACAGTTTTTGACAGGTAATTGTACGACCATTCATAATTCTGCTGCATTAGCGATACCTTACAAGTACGGATGACCTGGCTGATGGGATATATAATCAGAACGGCCTTAAAAAGCAAAGTGACAGGCTAGTCTGCTAATTGTATTACTATGTACTTCTTCAGGTAGATCACATTTCTAAACGATCACATTAACACTTTTCATTATTACTTAACCAATTGTATTTTATCAATAGAAGATAGTGCAAATGCATACGTCAAGTATATATAGGTGCAACAAAGTTAATTTCCTCAGTCTGACGAATAAGCACCCCAATGTATACGATATATCACATATGACGTTGTTTACATCAGATTTCCTTCTTAAATGGTGTGATTTAATGTTGAAAGATATTTTTATGTCAAATTTCGGTGATTTTACTGATACTTTAATTTTTCAGAATACATTATTAGATACCACTTCACCATAGCAAAGCCCAAGCATGTGCTTGAGAACCACCAATACAAAAACGTTATACAAGGGTGGGTCAAAAAGTAATGCCTCCTATTTTCTTCTCTTTTAATTGCCAAGAAAATTGAATCCAATTTACATAGCTTGAAAAGTACAACATTGATGATTAATTTGTCACTATTCAATATAATCTCCGTCCTTTTCCACAGTTTTGGTTCACCTTTTAACTAGGGAATGTATTCCAGTGTGGTGAAATACACGGTCTTACTTCCTAAGCCATTGACGCACGGACGTTTTCACAGCCTCCTCATCTTCAAAACGAATCCCATGATGAGCCGCTTTTAGTGGCCCGAACAGATGGAGGTCTGATGGTGCCCGGTCAGGGCTGTATGGGGGGGGGGGTGAGGTAAGACTTGCCATCACAATTTCTTAATTTCTGCAGTGGTGTAACGGCTGGTGTGTGGTCTTGCATTGTCATGTAAAAGAAGTACATCCGCCATAGTTTTTGTTGGGCGAAATCGGCGAAGACGTGCTTTCAGCTTTTTGAGAGTTCTGACGTATTGGACAGAATTTATTGTGCATCCCTGTAACAAAAAATCAATCATAAGCACACCCTCTGCATCCCAAAGCACTGTCGCCATAACTTTCCCTGCCGACCGCTGAGTTTTTAATTTTTTTTTTTTTTTTCCTTCGTTGACGCTGTGTGATGCCATTCCATTGACTGCCTCCTTGATTCAGGTTAAAAAAAACACGTTTCGTCTCCAGTAAATCCTTTTTTCCAGAAACTCCTCTCCCTCAAAATTGAAGCGCTGCAAGTGTTCGGAGGCTATTGTTTTACTTGTTCCTTTGTTTTGGGCGGTTAACATTCTTGGTACCCAACGTGAACAAACTTTTAAGTAACCCAGCTGTTGAATAATCGTCATCACACTGCCTTTACTGAGGGAGGTAATGCGACACAATTCACCTGTTGTTACCCGGCGATCACCACGAATGATGTCATCGACTCGCTAAATGTTGCATGGAATCACTGCAGCCACGAGCCTGCCGCTTCGCTTTTCATCTGCCAATGGTGTTTGCTCTTCAGCCTCGTTACAGCGACGAACCCATCGTCTAACAGTGCTGACATCCACCGTTGCATCACCATACAATTTTTTTAACCTTCCGTGAATGCAAATTGGCGTTTCACCTTCCGCAGTAAAAAATTCAACCATAGAACGCTGTCTAATACGAATGTCGATGTCAGCCATTTTGCAAGAGGATACAGTACTGTCACCTGTTGACAGTTACTACTACAGGGGATTGGAGAGGAAGGTTGGAGGAATTGCGCCAAATTAAAAGTTTTAACATAAAGTTCTTATTAAAGGAAAAAAATAGGAGGCATTACTTTTTCACCCACCCTAGCACTAGTGATCCGAAAATGTTTAACTTTTCAATATTTGATCTACCCTTGCTATAATTTAGTATGACCCTTGCTTAATTTAACATGTTGTTCCCAGTATCAGACACAATACGTTGGATTATTGATATGTCATTTTTATTCAAAAAACTTCCTTTACTATACCTATCACATAATTTGTAGTATCTTACGTCTCCTTCTCACATATAAGATTGAATCTCTTCAAAACGTAGTCCTTGACTTTCCATTACATGCATTAATATTGTACACCACTGCAACAATATTCTCAACTCGTATCAGGATTTATTTTTTTGGTCCATAAATGGGCAAAACTGAGTCAGGATCAACAGGTTTTGGTTCAGATACTTTGGGTCAGCATCATCAAGCTGTTTGTTTGGAAGATCTTTACGTCCAAATGGGTGCTAATATGGTACATCTTTTGTGGCATTCTGTTAAAATGTTTTACCTTCAACAACAGTAGTTGTATTCTATCAGTTTTTCTGAAGCTCACTAATTGTGTCAACGTAGTTGGTTTTTGTAGATGCAGATGAATTGCTGAAGGTTTGTTTCTAAAAGTGGTTAGGACTGAAATTTATGTAAATACAGTATAACAACAAGTGCTGGTTTTCAGATTCAGCTGTTATGTTTTTGTATACCTCCACAACTCTTTTAATGTATGTGCCTGATGTGGAACAGAAACTCTATGAGAATATTGGCTCTGAAAACTTCTTAAATGCATTTTTGTGTTGCGATTTTAAAAACACTTATAAGATGCAACAGTTTAGCATAGCCTTTTTTTAACTTTCACATGAACAAATTTAAGTACCTGTACCTTAGGTTATAATTATAAACTTAGTATTCAAAGAATAAACATTAATACTGGAAAAGATGTTTAAAGAACCAAGTGTATTTTGTTAAGACAGCTACTATTTGTACCTCTCAATTTTCAAAAAGAATGTTCCAGATCCTTCTCATTTTCAAGCTTGAGATGCAAATTTCTGTCAAAAAATGGAAACATGGATGCTATGGACAAAGATATGATCTTTTCCTGAACTTTTTTGTTCATCAGGGCTTCTAGGTTATTTTGTTTGGATACTGTTAGTTAGGATCGTTTGGGAAACCCGTCATTCCGATGAAATATTAAATCAAACTTATGAATGAAATGAGTATAACGTTTATATGCTAACTGCAAGTACAAAGCAGAAAATGTAAAAATGCAATGTTCATATCTCAAGATGTTCCGCGAATAGTAAAGCGAAGTTGATAGTTTCTCGGATGCCCTGCAAATTCTTTGCCTGGTATCCTTTTCATAGTAGCGAGAATAGCCCTGCATCGTGTTCACAAAAGTCTTGCAAAGGCCATGTCAATATGGGAAAGGTTGGTTTAGCCTTTCGGGATGATTAAGTGCGCGTTGAACTTGTGCAGGAAGATGAAACATCTGTGTATGTGTAAGCAGGGGATGAAAGCAAGTGTGAGCAACGTACACAAGTTATGACGTCACCTGAGTGCTTCTGCTGCTTCCTCCATATTGCATTTATAACTCCATAAGAATAACACGCCATAAATATTTATGATAATAGGCAGAGTCAGGCAGGCAGAGGGAAGCTCTTAACTTGGGAAGCCTGGTTGTATGTGCGTACACCCTGTTTTCCTGTGTATGCTCTGCAGCGGCGGATTAGCTGCTTTTCTTTCCCGTTTTTGAAATGAGGCAATAGGTAGCATTTATACAGTGCTGCACTGGCTCAAAATCGTAATGACCTTATAGTAAAGCATGCTTGTGCCCCATTTTCCTGTGTCTTCCCTTCAGCACCGAGCGGGATGGCTCAGGCGGTTTCATCTGTGGCCCGCATTCGGGACGCCCGGGTTCGAATCCCGTAGCCGACCTACCAGACCCACGGTTTTTTCGGGGTTTTCCGGGTCGCTAGGCGAATGCTGGGTAGGTTAATAACAGCCTCCGAACTTCTTGTCTCTCCATTTCATCTCAATTATCATTTCACATCAGCCCTCACTGGGGGTCTCTTTCAGGAAAAGTGTCGGAGGGAGTCTCGGCGGTGCATGGCAGGATGATATGCTCTGAGGAAAACTACCTCCTCTGGTAGGTCGGTTGCTGGTCTCTGCTCCTCTGCTGGGACATTTCGGGACCTCCAGCCAGAGACCTTAGCGGCTCAGATCGCCTGCCTGGGACCATTAGGGCTTGGCCGCTGGGCTCATTGCCGTCCCGCAGTAGGGGAGCGTGTTCGTTGTCCTAGTCTGTCGGGAATCTGCCCTCTGTACTGTCGTGGCTTCCTTGGTCGCTGCCCTCTGTCTCCTCCGCCACATCCTTCCTTCCGGGGGTTCCCCACTTGGGGGCATAGGAACAATGGACCCAGTATGGTGGCTTACGACCGAATCCCTTCCGTAATGAAATCCTAATCCTAATCAGCAACATTTCTCACTCAATTGAGGTCGGTTATTTTACTACCAGCAACAATAGCACGTTTACGAGCATTGCATGCACCTCGCTGAAGTTATCTGCCCTTCTGACCGGGGTATTTACTTATTACTTTACTGGAATAGAAGGGAAGCTATAGAATTAATAAATCTATTTTTATGTATTTTCTACAGAAATATTTTAGGTTTTTCGAGTACATAAAATAGGCATTCTGGCAATGTTGCAATGTTTACTGGGAAAAAGTAGGGAAATAACTTTTACTTTCAAAACAGACACGTAAACCTGGTTCATGCCCTCTTTTTCATAAGCTGAAAAACAAAAAGCAAACGTTCTGTGTCGGAACCTCGTAATAACACCATCTGAAATTTCCTATGTCACATTTTGTAACTTAAAGCAACAAACTGAGAGTTTTGGTTCAATATTAAGCTTAAATATATTTTTCAATTGATATTACTTGTAATGTAACAAACCAAACTCCCTTTCTGACAAAAAACGCAAAACAGCTACATCGATAGGTCCTTGCTGAAAGCATTTCCTCCATTATACATTATTCAAGTGTATGTCATTGCACTATTCCATAGTGTCTTATATTTTATTGGTGACTGGCCGATGGGTGGTTACTGCTGCAACAGAAGGCACGCTGTTGCCGCTTTGAATATTTAAATTCTAGCGCTTAGGTCTACCATGCAAATTACAATTACAAAAGTCACATACCTTTGTGGCAAAAGGTGTTGGAAATGATATCCTTGAGCTGCCACGCATGCCTCATACAGAAGAAAATTGCTGAACACTTAATTTATCTTCTGAAATTGCAGTAATTTATTTTCTGATATTATATTTCAGTTCTTCCAACGTATGCGGTTTTTTCCGATACACTTTATTTTTTTAAGTTCCTCCATAAATATAAACCTAAGGTCTGGGGATCGCGATGGGCAATAGTTCTTCACTGATAACTATCTTCAAACATTTCCATAATTAACTGCAATTATAAATCAGGTGTATGTGCTGTAGCAGAGACTTGTTAAAAAATACCTGAGTGCACTCAATGCCTCGCAAATATTCCAGGAATAGTTTGATTATTGCATCCCTGGACCTCTGTCCTTTAAATGTTTCCTCGAAGAATATAGACTCTATAATTCGGTACCCATTCAAAGCACACAAATCACTAATTTTCTGGTCACGCAATGTCATTTCGTATTTTATTTACGACCAGAAGCCGGTGCAGATGCGTGAGCTAGCTTGCTATCTTTGAAACTCAAGATTTCTAAACCCACAAAGTGTAGTCACTTTGATATTATCACTTTAATAAATAAAAAAGAAGATTTAGTGTCTCTATGAAGACCCAGCCATACTAGTTAAAGCGATGTCATAAACAGCGCAGCCGGGTCTTTTGTTCTACTCCAGGTCATGGCATTGACTTTTTCAAGAATTATTCAACTTATAAACTTAGTCCTCACAGGATGACAGAATAAATTATTTTCAAAGCAGTTATTGCCTCTCTCTCTCTCATTGTCAAAAAGGTTGGGTTGTTTGAGTTGCACTATCTCACTCCAATCCTTCACTCTTCACTAGCAACCCACTTTAGGAAAGTAACATAACACAATTTCTTTAATTTTTAATTGATTATTTAAACTGGAATACGTAGTTCGTTATAAGAGGATATCATGAAATGCTTTATATTCCAAATTCTCATTTTTACCAGTAGTGACGCATATGTTCTTAGTTCAAAATCAGAAGCTCAGTAATAGAAAATATAATTAATTTCTGAATCCATAACACATACGTTAATACATCTTAATAGTATCTGGTGATGTTAGGCAGAAGTGATCAAACATTTACTAATACTGTTTTGCAAATCCTACCAGCACCTACAGAAAATTTTGAACAAATTATACCCTTCATGTTATAATTACACCATTTGAAAGCATAGTAATCTACTGACAACTTAGTGGTGTTTTCCTTGCATAATTAGTGAACATAATAAATAACAAAATAGGTAAATGTAAAATATTTAGAATGAGTAATACAAATCGGTGACACAGGCTAGAATCATTTTGAACATTGAATATAAAAATCATTAAAATATACTCATTTAACTATTTAGAGCTTCACTTATATCTAAGTTATACTCTTCACTTCCTTTATTTTCTTCCAATGTAACAACATTTT
The DNA here is from genome assembly GCA_030765055.1 of Mantis religiosa. Classification (NCBI taxonomy): domain Eukaryota; kingdom Metazoa; phylum Arthropoda; class Insecta; order Mantodea; family Mantidae; genus Mantis; species Mantis religiosa. The sequence continues at coordinate 78,687,576 of CM060949.1, forward strand.
TGATATAAAGTTAGATAGTGTAGCTCTAACTAAACCAAATCTAAAACTGTACGTAGATAGGAAATTTAGCTGAACCCAGTAAGTAGAAATAACAATGACATGTCAACCATCCGCCAAATTACTGCCTCAAAGATAACCCATTAAAGATAACACTGAATTGAAAACTTTATAGCATAGTGACAAGTTGCACAGATAACTTATCCCTTTTTCTTAAAAATGAAAGTCCAATGTATGTTTCAGAAATTTTGATAATGTTCTCAGGAGTTACATCCATCTCAAGTTTAAGAGAGATCAGTGATTTAAAATCTTACTCTTATAACAATAAAGTACAGTAAAATCATGTAAACCATGAAACCTACAGAGAGTACCGAGCAATCAAGACAAAAATATAAGATACCTCATTGTTTTGATGAGCTCTGTTAATTAAATATGCAGCAATAAAGAATTATTTTGTGGACAACTAACTTCCTGAAGGGATGAATGATTAAAAGTTGAAACAGATACGAAATATCAGCGATTAGAATGGTAAGCGTGTACATTATCGGCTTTAACAAAGTTACGAAACTCATCAGCACTGCTCCCCAGGATCACCAACTCGCCTCCAAAGTAGGCTGCCGCCCACTAACATGGGTGGGGGAGAAGTCACCGTTAGAAAAATTATATCCGTAAAATACTCATGTCAAAATGTAAACCACCAAAATCGCTGCTACACTGATGACTGTCACGGTGGTACGATGTCAGTCACGTATTTTAGATATATAAGCATTCAAAACCTGAAAGTTTTACGTCATATAACTCTATAGCTTTTACCGCTTTGGTCAGAAATAAAACCACCATTGAAACTATTTGTGATTTAACCAACTCTCAAAACCTGAGTATCACAGGAACAGATCTACCGAAGTAACAAATTTTGAGCAAAAAAACTACACATCTCAAAGAAATTAAAACCTATACTTACTGCAAAGGAAGGTTTCTTACTTGACTCTCGCTCAACTTTCTTGACATGAACTGTTCCTTAAAGAAATTTTGGTCTTCCAAGGAACGCACCAGGACAGCATTGAGTCACTGGTGAGAACTCAAATTAATAGGCCTCACAAAATATTTGCTCTTTCCTTTGTCCTTAGTCTTTCTGATTTATGTATTTACTCTTCACTGATCCCTTTCTTTCTTTCATCTTTTAAACATGTATACACAATACACATCAGCACTTGTAGGACACATCAAAGTACGATGATTCTCTGCGTGGTGGAAGTCCAGATACACACTCTAGCAATCAAGGCTAATAGGGTCAGCATGATTAACAATCAACTGCGATGGCCAAACTTGTCAGCATTTCAGGCATTTTTTCTAAAATATATACATTGTAAATATTTAAAATATTCCATTCTTTATAAAGTAGCCACTCAGAGTTCAAACCTAGCGACGAGTGTGCCACTGGGTACGTGTTCATCAACGCTGGCAAAACAATATTGCCAATCCAATGGCATAGAGTACTAAAAGTGTAGAAAATATTTACTACCTCAGAGAAGCATAAAGATAAACTGCAGATCGTTGACATCTTTATTTGTAATTGCATGACTATTCTAGGTGACTTGAAAGTGCATATGACATGAATTTCAGACCTTTCCAGTTGTAATTAAATTCGTTACCTTTTTTGTATTGCAGTGAACGTCTATGACGGAGAGCAGCTAAATCTGACACGCATCAGCAGGACAGAAATGGGAGCCTACTTGTGCATTGCCACCAACGGCGTCCCCCCTTCCGTCAGTAAAAGAATCATTGTCGATGTCGAATGTGAGTACCGTTTATTTATTTTTTGCATGTTGCCATAATTTTTGCCAATTTCAGATCCCCTTCTACGTCTCTCTCAATTGATTCCGCTCAATATGACTTAGTTCCGTGATTATGTTTGTTTACCTTTTGATTAATAAATCTCCAGTGAGTTAGAATACATTGCATAGTCTTTTATGATCAATACGGAGTGTACTTTCACATAAACTAACGTATTTTGGAGCCCTATTTATAATTAAGAATAATTATGTATATTTCAAGACAAATTATTTTCATGAAAGTGGTCATTTCAACGTTCCTAATGACACTGATACCTGAAATTTCAAAGAAGTAGATCCATACGCATCGACTGTTAAAAGAATCTGTATTTTGGAAGAAACTGGTGCTTATTATGCAAATGAAGCATTAATTTGGAAGGAAAACCAGTATATTTCGTTCGCAATATTCAAAAAGGCCTTTCGAACATTGGTTAAAAAGCTAACAAGAATACTATCACTATACCCCAACCTGTACACGCTTAGGAGTTTGATAGCATCATCTCTGCTCTATGTGGGTCCTGTGTACCTAAAATCGGGTGCGAAGTATAGGTGGAAGTACCAGAAAATGAGTCCAGAATATGTAGGAACATATAGGCAAAATAACACAGCTTGTACCGGAGGGTTTGTTTACCCCTGCGTGCAGCGGTCTACACATGCATACGTAAGGAGCGCCGTCGCCCACACTCGCAACTGAGCTGACGGGGGATGTCCAGCAGCTACTTGCAGGTGGTCGCAGCCGGTACTTTTCCGGCTTCAGTTTTGGACGTTGCAGTTCTTCTCCACAAGGCTTTTGGTTCACATGATTTATATATGGCAGACATTATATCATCAACGTTTCAGGTGCATAGCAGTGTGAGTACAGTAATAAGTTCCCTTGCAAGAAATATATACTTATTTGCTGTATCACTTGTTTATTCAGCCCGATTCACTATGATGTGAATCCATTTAGCGCTATATTGATATACAATCATTAAAGGGGTTAATAAACACGCGACGCATATTTCTATGATCAAACCCTTTTTCAAACTTCTCCAGTTTATTACGCCACACTAGGCACTTCATTTATGTAAACCAATCATGTATAATTATTGAACAGCGGAATTTTCCAATTTAGTTTTTCATCTACGAGGGCTGTTCAGTAAAGAATGATCACAATTTCTTTTTGACAACGTAACTTTACTGATCCTCATGATTTTGATGGTCCTTCTCAAAATAGTCTCCCCTGAATCCGATGCACTTGTCCCAGCGTTTCTGCCAGTCTTCAAAGACATACTGGAAGCTATTTTGTGAGAGACTTTCAAAATCGCCTACGCAGCCTTCACCACTGCTTCTGATGATAGATAATTCCTATCATGAAGGCGTTTCTTTAAGTTAGGGAATAGAAAAAAATTACATGGGACTAAATCCGGACTATAGGGAGGGTGAGGGACGCAGTTCACGTTGATTTTTGCAAAATATTCAGCAACAACATTGGCAATATATAGCCACGCATTATCGTGGTGTAGTATCCAGCCTGCTTCACGGAAATGTGGTCTTTTGCGCCTGATGTGGACTTGGAATGTTTTCATGAACATCCCTGTAGTATTGTCCAGTTACTGATGTGTGTGCAGGTACAACATGCTGATAAACTATTCCATGAATATCAAAGAATGAGATTACGATAACTTTCCCAGCAGAAGCAACTACTTTTGCTTTTTGGGGGTTGGTTATAAAGGATATTTCCAAACTGAGCTTAGCTGTGTGCTCTCAGGATCAAAATGATGTAGCTAAGTTTCATCAGCAGTGATTACGTTTGAAAGAAACCCCGTATCTTCCTCTAACATGAACTTTAACTGCATGCAGACTTGCATGCCAATGACCTTTTGTTCGGGAATCAACAGTCTTGGAACCCATCGCGCACAAACACGTCCCATGTGTAATGCTTCCTTCTCCAACGTGTGGGTGGCACCCGCATATTGTTATTCGCGTGTTACCTCCATTGCAGCGGAAGGCGATACTGAACATGTCTGAACTTGCCTGGTTCTCACAGGCGGGAAACAGGAGTTCCAACAATGAAACTTCTACGGCGTGTTTGTTTCACATTAAGCTAACAGAATATAATAAGATGGAATTTTAGTGCAAAAAATTATGACCGTAAAAAAATTATGATCGTTCTTTACTGAACAGCCCTCGTATTACAATACTCCTCATTAGATCGAGTATTTTGTTACAAATAAACGCATAATATTGGAATTAATATTCATATTGTTGGCCTTCATATCCCTCTCTCCCTCTCTCCTTCACCTTCTCTCTCCTTCTCTCCCTCTCTCCCTCCCGCCCTCTCTCCCTCTCTGCTGTAGTTCCAGAGTTACCAGTACACGCAGTTTACTTCTCAATTCTTTATTTGTATCAATTTCTTGGCTTGCTTACAATATTATTAACAACGCGACGTCTTTTGAGAATGCATATATCTAAGAATATCCCTAAGAAAGAAAGAAATTGAGGAATAATTCAGAGATGTCCCTGCCATTCAATTGACTTCCATTGTCTTCATTTATTTGGAACGCTACATTTCATGTACATTTCATGTTTAAACAGCAAGAGTTCCACCCTACCAAAATATAACTCATTATTTTTCTCACATAGTTTTACAGGTATAATGTTATATCTGTTGCACAAATTTGTAACATTCCATACAAAAATAATACTATCTGAATTTTAGTTATTGGGCATAAACACACAATCACTCAAGCTTTCCTTTAATATTTCAGCGTCCTGCAAACACTCATATTGCATACATAGTCTTTGGAGGTTAGCGTCATTCATCATTGAGTTCAACTCATTTCGAAAATTTGTATCGAAAGACTTTTGACAAAAATCATGCACCATAGGTTGATTACGGCCTTCATTTGGTTTGGATTACGCTATTTGCTGGCTGGAAGTAGAGATGGAAGGAGAGGAGAGAAGGGAATGGATACCTTAAATATTCTTCAATACAATTTGTTGTAAAAAAGCTGAAAATATGTGTACAGCTTTTTGACATAGTCTTTATGATGCTCAACGCATGTCCTTCGATGCATAGAAAGAGTAGAGGTTCCTCTAGAAAACAAATCTTGTAGGCGTGTGCACAGCCACCTATGCACCGTATGGCGCACCTTTTCATTGGAACAAAATTTCCTGCCTTCCAGTGCCTCCTAGAATGGTGCAAGCTTGTGGTAATCATTTGAAACAAGGCCTAGCAAATATGGCGGATGTGGAAGTTCTAGATTGAGCTGTCATTGCACCCACTTGAAGATACTTTTCGAGAAGTAATAACGTCATGAGCAGGGCCCGGATTTTGATGAAAAGTCATCATTTTTCTGAGTAGTCACAGACGATGCTTATTAGAAATTAAGTGCATTTTGGAACAAATACCTTAAATATACGAGTATATGGTTTTTATAAGTCATCAAAATGCATTTTCTCCACATTTTATAATAAAGTCATTTTCTAACATTTAGATGCATTTTCCGGTCATTTTCTGTCTTTTCCACGAATCTATTGGGTATTTTCATCTGTAGCCCACATTCGGTAGGCCCGGATTCGATTCCCGTGGCAGAGCTGACGCTGATCCCTGACACAGGGATTTTTGATGAGTTTTAAAATAATCTGATTAAAAGTTCATATCGTTATATTGTGCCAGGAGAAAACTGCAGAACCGGTATTTTTGAACAGGATTTAATAGGCTTTGACATAGTGTTTTTCAAATATGCACCTAAAACTCTGTGGAAGTGGAGAGAAGTTTCTCATAGTATAAAACAGTTTTAGCTGACCACCGCTATTCCTTTACTTTTGATAACTTGAACATGACCAATGCTAAGTAAGGTATGTCTTGGCTAATGGGTACAATAACTTCATTTTTAGATTATAAAATTTAAAATGACCTGATGAATTTTGACTTTATTATTAGTAGCAATAATTGCATTATTTACTAAGAAAGTTAATTTTTAAATGTGGTTATTTGAACCATATATTCATTATTTGCCTGTGGAAGTGATTAATTTTTTATTAAGGAAGTAGTTAATTTTTGTTAGGTCATTTTTTTACATTTTATGTGCATTTTTTTAAATTTTAAGGGCATTATATAGCTCATTTTAGAGAAGTTTTAAGACAACTTCCGGGTCCTAGTCATGAGCGATGCTGAGTAATATGTAATGTTCAGAACTACTACTATTTCAACAACCGTCACAAGGAACATTCCACACAATAGTTTCAATTGCTGTAATAGACCCTGATGTCACAACGCTGTGTGCCTGGCCTGGACGGAAGCGCTTGCCATAGAACTCACGATGTGTCTCGACTTTCTACTTCACTCGTACACTTATTACAGTGATAAACGTACATCACCATAGTGGACCTTATTTGGTGACGGATTTAAAATAATTACAGAAAGGTGCTTTTTGTTAATACATGTCACAAGAGGAACAGCCATCTTAACCTGGTACTGGTGCAGCGTTTCGCATCTGTGCATCATGCTCCCATCTACTGGGTACCTTATAAAGCATTGGTAATGATACTACCAACTTACTGAATAACCTATATAGGATATTTAAAGTCTTAATTTGATTTGCCTTCTTACTCTACCACCTAAGTCTCTCCATAACCTTTCAATAGTTGAGCCTTTGCAGTAAATTTTCCTCCCTACCGTATGTAGTAATATTATTTATTGATGAAATTATTGTAAAGGGAGCGGACTAGCCACCTTATTCTCCTGATATATGGAATATGCATACTTTTAAGTAATCATATGCTTTGCATAATTCTTGGCAGCCAAACATATGATAGCAGTTCATTACAAGCAATTAACATAACCTCTAAACGACCTATGATTAGAACATCGTATGCTGTCCATTGACATGGTCAGAGGCATTTTATTTAGTGAGTATCAGATATAGTACAGCACAGTGTAAAAAGAAAAGGAAAGTGGTAAATGACATAAAAGCAAGTTTATACTTTCAAAATCACCGTTTGCTATCAACTAAACTTCAAATGAGACAATCGTAGGTTAGCTGATTCTGTAAGTTTAGGCACTATCTAATCTGCTGCTAGTTATTGACAAAGTTAACCTGAATTATATTTTTGGTATGTATTTAATTCTTATTTGTTTGTAACAGAATCGGTTTTAAATATCCGAATGTTGGCTTAGAGAGTAGCTTAAACTGTACACAAATATATCACAGACTTATCTAAAAATAATAAAACATTATACAGATACAAATGTTTATACGAAGTTACGAATCGTAGTGTATGACACATAATCGACCAAGCAGGATAGATTAGGCACACCACGTATTCCAGAGGAAGTAGAATATAAATACAAGTTCCCCAACAAAAGCTGCAGCTACATAGCCGTACCATTACATAAAGCAAAGAAAGGGTTATAGCTAATTGGTAGGGACTTGTGGAAACTATTCGTGGCAGCAGCCTTAACGTTTATTGTGTATCATCTACTAATAATATTGAAATAAATTCTTCCAGTCTTATTTTTGAAATATTACTTACGTTATCATCTACGACCAAATTATTCCATTCAATGATTGCGAGAATATCCTGAAAGATATATAACTATTATTTAATTGTGTAAATGATGTTTACACGTAGCACCTTATAAACACATTGAAACTTTGCACAAATAAAATTTCTCTGAATCAATGCTCGTTCTTTGCGCTTCACTTATTTTAGGATGCACATATATCTTCCTTCCTTACTCTTCAGTTAATAATCATTCTCCATTTCTTATCCCATTTATCACTCTATTCCTTTCTTAGTCTTTGTGAATAGATCACCTTTCACTTCTTGTTCCTTTCTTGGTTTCCCAATTTCTCACTCTCTTCTCTTTTATTATTTAGTACCAACATAGAAGCTTGTGCCCCACTTTCCTTAACCTTCTTCTCTTCTACCCGCCCCTTCTCTCTTGCGATTACAACTAAGGGCATCCCTTAAATTCTCCTCTCCCCTAAATGCTTTCTTCTCGCTTCCAGACTCTGCTTTCACAATTTATATCCTGTTTTCCTGGGCCCTGGAATCGGGAACCCACCTGAACAATTCCGTAAGGACCATTCTGGGACGATAAATTAGATTTCTTTCTTATTAAAGTCCTTGCAGAGCTCCATCATGGCCACCTTATGCTAAGAGCTCAGAAGTGAGGTTTGTCACAGAGTTTTATGTCCCCATTTGATGCAGCTAAGGCACTTCTATTGGAGTGGTTTGAGCGATGAATGATTATGATACCAAAGTTTATACTTAGAGCCGGATCATATTACCCATGTTTCTCTATGTTTCCCCATTTTTGAGCCAGACAAACAGGATAAACCTAAAGTAAGTAATGAATTCTTAACTATTAGGAATAATTTTGGATAAGACAGAGAGATCTATATATAAAAAATGTTGATTTCCTACATACAAGAAAAAGTCTAATTATCAAACAAAATAATTCAAAGCTATGCAACAGAATATGCTTTTTAAACATGATATGGGAAGTAATATTGATAAACGCTCAAATAAAATTGATAATTATAACGTTTAACAGTAAATGACAATCAAAGAACAATATTGATTCGTAGTCAAATTTAATTTGTATATCTTAACTTAGAGTTCGCCATATGACACTGACTGTCTTGTTTTTTAAAAGACAATGGCATCTAAAGGTTATAGTAGTAAGTAAAAATATATATTTATATGCAAACTGTTTTGACTTCTTTTAATTTTTGTAATAATTTTCAAACCCGTTATTTTATTTTCAGGCCAGATAATCGTTAGGAATTAATGAAAAATATATTATGTTTGCTCCTAATTGAGCAATGATGTAAACTTACTCAAATATGATATATTTGAAACTTTTAGTGCGGAGAATTATCTGAAAATTTAAAATTCCCCCTATTACACGGTTAAAGCTGATGTGCGCGCGTCAATCTTGGTAGAGCTGCCAGTGATCCTGCAAACCAGCTACTAATTAGGGAGGCTAATACGGATAACACTGAGCCGTCTCTCAACCCTACCTGAGCAGCTATGCCCGCCAAGCATACTCAGTATTCCTGGGTATCCAGTACTACTACCCAGGCGAGACCAACCCAATCCGAACCGCTCCTTTTCGAGAGGAGCTCAAACCTTCGTTCGAGCGTACTTCTAATAACTTCAGAAGTATCACGAGAGCGAGGTTTCAACAGCGCTCGCTCTTAGCAGCCGCACCCCTCCTCTACAGTAAATATGTAAAGACAATACAACAAATCCAAGAAATATACAAAACGTTTGAATTTTATAAAAGGATACCAGAGTACTTCATTATTTTCAAAGCACTAACTATTACAGTTTTGGATAAACCTGTTGAATTATGAAATGATAAAGCAAAATGTGTTTGATCGTTCACCTTTTCTATTTGAGAAGATGATAAATTCATAGCTTGAACAAAAAGTGATAAAGAAGATATAAATATATCCTAATTAAATATAAACAACTAGCGAAGATTATCTCGATAAGGATTTTCCGGGGTTTTTCCTTATCTTGAAAGACGCATGTCTGGTAGCTCTAAGTCCCATGCACCCCGGACTCATCGGATTGATGATTCTTTCACCCATTTCATTCATCGTCCGATATGACTTAACGTTGGAGGACGTAAATAAAATAAATGACCCACCAAAAGGATGAATTTACACATTAGTGTGCCCCCAGTTTAAGGAAAGGTTTCTGCTCCTTTTTTGACGTGGAGACTGATTAAATTAACATAATAATTCCTATTCTGGTCTAAGGATTTTACTAAACTATTAAAGCATTCAAATCCCAAAGCGCCATTAAATGAATACTATGCAATTTATTAACTTTAAAATACATTCAGGCACTACACATTTGAATGACATTCCAGGCTTTCTGTGGACAAACTATCGAATGGAACTGTGTCACTCCAAATTCTCACTCTGAGTCTAGAAGCCGAAGGCGCCATTCATTTGCCGCTATGCGGTGGGTGTACTAGACACTTGGCTGCCAAAAACCGATTACCTAAACTCACTCGTCACATGATGAAGAAATCCGTGGCGCCTTAGTCAGTGGGTAAACCCTCATCCAAAAATCAGCCAATTGAGAAACACGGATTTTATAAATTGCACTATGCTAGATGCCACTATTTTCAGAACTTGTTGAAGTCTAGGCACGTCCTTTTTTCTAAAACAATGTCACAATAAAAGGAAAGGTATTGTTGCTCCATAGTAACCAATTAACCTTGTTTTTATCAATAGTAATCATAACCCCTTCTACCACATAATTTATTAATGTGAAATATTCAGAAATAATGAACTGAGAACGTTTTGTGTATTGATTAAAATTCTGAATGGTTTAGTTGAAATTATTTTCTATAACCCACACTGAAAAAATCAAACAATTCAATAACAAACACAATCAATAAAATATTTTTCTCCTACACTAATCCAAATAACAAGTCCTCACAAAAATTTATTCGTGTGTGTATTAATCTGGAATTAGAAACTTGGAAACGAGCAAAGCAATATATGATCCAAGGAAATATTCACATGCATATTTTAAAAATATTATATTAAGAATAAAAATTAATATCTTAATAATTTCATATACTCCTTGAAATGTTTCGAAATTCAAATGTTTCATGTCCTGAGTACGTGAAAGGAAAGGTCAGAACAGTCAGGCAGAAACTAAGTTTTTATCGGTACATTATCTTAATTGCAACTTGACTAACAAAAGAGGTTTGTTACACTGTTGAACATAATTGCTAAATTCTATAATAACCTTCATTGAGTAGATAAATTTGCTTTCAACATATGAAAAAAATTTCTGTCTTGTAGAACAACATATAACATGAACACATATTTCTATAAAAGTACAAAAATTGTTTCAGTATTAAATGTGTTGAAATAGTGCTAGAATAGGACATTTTTCAGCCACGAAATTTACAACACGCGTGTGTCGTAAACCCTACTAAACGTAAAGATGAAAACACTTGATGGGTATTTCATATACATGAGTGTGATGTCCATTATCCAGTAACACAAAGTGAATTTTATTTTTTGTTTCTCTGGCATTGTAAATTTCCTTAACACTGATAAGCGGTTTATTCAACCATTTGAATACGTGTCTGGTGTGGTGGACGATGTTGTTTTTCTGAGGTCTGCTGATGAAGCGCTGATCTCCAGCCTTAGGCAAGCTTTTATGGACAGGCCAAACTCCCATTCTGTCAATCTAGCAATTTAGAAACTATTTGTCTGTCTTGGTATGGGAAAGTGCAACTTAGTAACAGTTGCCCATGATAAGGATTTTCCAATACCTACCTAAAATTAACATTTAGGGCTTTAGTTTTCTTAGGGATCCAGATTTCATTTACAATACAAATTTCTTTCATCCAATCCATCATTTCAGTGACAGCAGGAAGATGTTAAAGACCATACACGGTTCACAGCACCTTTCTTTCTTTGTGGAAACATTTTTGAAGCTGTTCCTTCAGATTCTACTTTAAACTATAAAGTACATACATATATATTTCAAGCGTTTACAGCAAATATCCATTGACAATGAATTTTATTCACCCTTCAGTAGTGATCAAATTCATTTTAACAATTATTTACAATTTAATACAGCATTGATGAAAAAACATCAGCTGGATGTAATATTTAGTATGTCTTGCTATTTATATTTTATTTTAACCATCTGAATTATGTTTGTAAGAACTTAGTATTGTTGTCCTGGGTAAAGGCACAGCTACTATCAGCGCAACATATTCATTTAACGTTATTCATATTTGCTTACAGCAAGTAGACAAAATAACGTGGTTTCACTGTTAACACAAATTTTATTATATAAAGAACCTTCTTTAGGAAAGGTCTATGTGAATGTATATAAATAGCATGACTAAAACCAAAATGTCTAATAAGTATACAACTTGATAATTAAATTCAGAATGTTCCAAGTATGATACACAAGGATTAAGCTTCTCTACAGTAAACTGCATTTTACATGAAAAAGTTTACGTTACGTTTTAGGTTAATTTAAATTTATTTTTATTAAAATATACTTTGAACATACCTATACCACAAAACATGAAAACCACAGATAAGTAGCAAACTCAAACTAGCTCGAGTAAGACTGGCTAAGCCCTACCCTCCTCTCAACAAAAGATCTTCACTCAAATTAAAAAACTCTGCACTATTCCACATGACTTTATTAAGACCACTCCTACTATATGCCTGCCCAGTCTGAGGAGGGACTAGTACTTCTGAAATCAAACGTATCCAGAAATTTCAAAACAAAATATTACGAATTTCAACGAATGGACATGGTTTTTCAGAAATAGTCAACTATATAGAAAAACTGGAATCAGCACCTGTCGACAGTCAATTTCCTCAGAAGCCAAACAGTTCTACAGTGACCTAAAACACGTCTCAGGAGCCATTCACGATTCCCTTGGCACAAAATCCAGCTTTCCAAACTGCATCAGGAGTCGCCCCCGCTGGATCAGCTCTCACAACAAGATCTTCTGTAATACTTTAAACAATAATGTACCTATTTTAGTTAATTGATGGAAATTAATCATTTCTCCACACTAGCCGTATATAGGCTAAGATATTTGATGGACAGAGTCAACATGAAAAATTCAATGCCATGGCCGGGATTTGAACCACGGATCTACTGGTTTCCGTCCAATCGCTCTTAACCTTTGAGCTACCATGGCCAACGTGCCTTCCTGACATTAAATTCTCCAGTTGACTCGTATATTTCCCCGGTAGACCACTAGGGGCTCTCGCATCCGAGATACACCGTTCGTGGCGACTTACTATTGTAAGTACTTAAGTCCCAGGCTTCATCATTTAACTCTTATTATTTTAGTTAATTGATGGAAATTAATCATTTCTCCACACTAGCCGTATATAGGCTAAGATATTTGATGGACAGAGTCAACATGAAAAATTCAATGCCATGGCCGGGATTTGAACCACGGATCTACTGGTTTCCGTCCAATCGCTCTTAACCTTTGAGCTACCATGGCCAACGTGCCTTCCTGACCCATGGTAGCTCAAAGGTTAAGAGCGATTGGACGGAAACCAGTAGATCCGTGGTTCAAATCCCGGCCATGGCATTGAATTTTTCATGTTGACTCTGTCCATCAAATAATGTACCTAATTATGGAGGGGGCCAATGAGCTTTCGTTATTCATTGTATCACGTATGTGAATAATATCTGTAGTAAATAATCTGTAGAGGGCACATGCGCTGATCGATCAATAAATTATTTAAAAAACTCCCTAATTTCTTCATTTCCACAGTGTCTTTCCAGATACTCTCCTTAGCACTTTAATTTAAGTTGTTTCCATCATTCGTTCTTGTGGTCTCTGCTCTTGTTTCCAAGGCACACGCCATCACAAGTCGAACTACCGCTTTATATTTTTATTTTTGTATATTTTCTCATTTATTTCCCAATACAAATTCATTAATACATCCAGATATTTTTGTTGCTTTTATAAGTTGATGGTTAATTTCTCAAGCCAAATTTCCCTCACTGGTAATATTGACGCCCAAATAATTTAAATGCATAACCTGTTTTACCATTTTGTTTTAAAGTTATAATTTTCATCTTAACGGTTCTTTACTAGCTGTTAACATTTTAATTTAGTTAAGGAAATTTTTTTATTAAACTTCTGACAGTTATGGTGGAACTTATATAAGTCTTTGCAGATTATCCTTCATTTCTGCCACAAGTATATCATCTGCCTAACATACCATACTCAGAAATCATCGAAATTGCAGTCACTGTACCACGGATTATATAAGTTGAAGCGAAGAAGAGTGCGATTATTAATTGAATTTTGGATACTACTGCTGATTATTCGCTGTTGAAAAGCTTTTAAGGACCCGCAATCAATTCCTTAAGATTTAATAATGCCACGAAGAGGAAGAAGCAGTCCTCCACCTAGGGCCTTAAGTGTACCTATACGCTCACAGAGCTCATATACACCAGCACCAGCTCCAGCTCCTGCAGCTCCTGTAGTAGTTCAACAGCAACCAGGATTACTTAAGCAAATGGCTGCCACTGTTGGTGGTGTAGCACTTGGATCTGCAGTGAGTCATACAGTGGGACAGGTCCCTGCAGCAGCACAACCACCAATGCAGTAACAATATGGTGTACAATCTACAGAGCCAACTGGACCATGTGCATGGGAAATCAAACAGTTCCTGCAGTGTGCCCAGGGTCAAAGTGATCTAACACTATGTGAAGGATTTAATGAAGCACTACGCCAATGCAAGCAAGCACATGGTGTCTAAATATGGCTTCCATCTAGTCAAGTGTTTTATAGTAAAGGCTGGTAATACTTCTAACATCATTTCCTCACAATCAAGAAAGGTTTCAGCGGTTCCAGGATTTTCTTCCATGTAAAATTATGAAAGGAAGACAAATGTAAAGACAGTTTTACTACTTAGAAAATAAAATTAAGGGTATTTAAAAATACCAATCTTCTTATCTCCCACGCCGTATCCAAATTCATTTACCTGACCATCATATCTGTAACAATGTGCAATAGGAATGGACTTAGGGAAATAAAGCACTTACTTTTCCTATTTTTTCGAAATCTATATTTCATACATTTACTTAGACTGTTTAAGTATAAGGATAGGGCACACTAAGGTGATAGCTATGTGATGGATCTGAAGCTGCATGTTCTTTGAATGATCAGGATAAACAAATGCATAATGGCTTGTCTTTAAAACTCCACACAACTACTAGAATACTTAAGACATTGTCAAAGGCAAAGCATTTTATTTGACATATATCATTTACTGTAACGATGTTCAGCTTGCCTTTTGTTTCTCTCCCTTTCTTTCTTCTTAGACCATTTCGAAGAAAATAATGGATAGGTCAACTTTTCTTTGTCATACAAATATCTCAAACGTATTATATATAAAGAAAATAGGGAACAAAATGTCTAGTTAAAGCCTTGTTTGGTGTAGGAGGATTTCCTTGAAAATATTAAGATGCTCATCTTAAATACCAAATATGGTATTCAAACCGACTTTCTGTTGTTTACAGCCAGAGATAAAGACAGACAGGCGTTTTATAAGAGAATGTTTTTCTAACTTCGCATCATATATTTTCGACGAAATTTTGGTACTGAATTTTTGGGTGAATACAATACTTCTACTTATTATACCTAGTACAGAAATTAAAACGGCTAACATTGCAATTGCAACGCTAAAATGTGAAAGTAAAACTTAGCAGAAAAAGAAGATGAATTTCATTATAATTTTCGTTGTATTTTTTAAAACTGCGTTTACAAGTTGGCCTGGCATGGAATTTCAGGAAGAATGAAACAGTGCAGCACGGCTACGCTGCAGTAGAAGAGGGGCCATTAGCACCAGATGCCGCCCACAATGCGGCAATACCCCTCAGATAACACAAAGTAAAATTTATATCATTATTATTTATATGTGTTCCTAATTCGGCACTGCAACGGAAGAAAACTCACTTAGATGAAGTCTAATTTAGTGAGCAGTTCTTATTTTTGCATTCACTGGTAGCAAAGGTATTCCTAGCATTGTATTTTATAGCAACATAAATATCCTGGAAATTCTCTGCATAAAAATCGGACCTACTGCATTCCCACAACTATTTCTATTCACTCTTCTGCAAAATATTCCTTAATAATCTTAAATTCTGGATTCTTTTCGTTTATTCCGATAACCTTCCAACACTCATTTAAGCATTTCGTTGTAGAATACAGTAAATAAAGCAATAGTCAGGTTGTATAAGTAATGACTGTAAAATTCAATTTTCTTTGCAGGATCACCAGAATCACCACCTTAGCATAGTTTAAGTATTTGAAAATAAAAGCGAAAAATCAGGAGTACCTATGATATAAATTTTGTGTCTTTTAGAAATATTTTATTAAACTCTTACAGTTTAAATATTATATAAAATTCAGAATAAAGGGGTCCTCACGGAGTATAAAGAGAAAATTTAATTATATACTAACATATATTATATTTTAAGAAAGTAGTTAGAACCTTGTTTAAGAAAACATCAGTAACGATAATTTGTTCATTTAAATGTTAGTTTTGGAGGTGAGAATTGTCTTGAAATAGTCGTGAATTTACTAAAGAAGAAGATGATCTTATATACCTAGTTAAATAATCACACATTCCCAAATTGGTAATCCTGAAGAGAGTAGGAATTCTAGTTATAGGATCCTTACCTTCGACATACCTACATGTAATGAAATTATTTACGGAAAGATTTACTCAGATGAACTTGTGTTAGATAGAAAAAATAATTTTACGCTCACATTAACTTTTCTATCCTTTGAAAGGGTAGAGCCAGAATGAAAAATTCAGTGCCATAGACGGGATTTGAGACATTGATCTTCTGGTCTGGAAGGGCTGGACGGAGACCAGAAGATCCGTGGTTCAAATCCCGGCTATGGCATTGAATTTTTCAGTCTGGCTCTACCCTCTCATAGTGCGTCTTACACACGGCAAATGTGAAAGAACAATTAATTTTTTTGGTATAGCTGATCTGTTCTTTCGAAGGCTTATTTCTATCTAATTCAAATTAATTTAGATAAACATTTCAATAAATTAATTCATTGTACATTTAGTTAAAGCTGCAAAGAGGATAAAACAAACGAACTCGATATCAATAACTTTCAAAACGGGCTTTGTATGCTGGGTTAGAACTTTATACGTGTTCACTGATATCCCAAAGAAAACTAACAAGAACACTTTAAACAAGGGATAAATCTTTGAAAATTGAAATCAATAATAATGGTTATTTGTACATTGTTGATAATTATTATAATTTTTCAAATAAATTGATGTTTCAAGGAAATATAAATTCTGAGTGCTGCATAATGCTTTAGCATACAAATAAAATTACACAAAATTACTTTCAAATGGTGAGGATATCATGGAAACATCCCAAGATATTGAAGATGTTTTATTTGACATGTGAATAACTTAACAAAGGGTATTTTAATCAAAGTGAATACACCTATTTTGAAAATATCCATATTTTCGAAAAATTTCGGGTAATTGAAGTGGATTTTCCTCAAAACTTTATGTAAGACCTTTGTAAGATACTAATCGTGAATCCAATTATGATACATAAGACGCATTTTGTTCAAGAATTACACAAGCACATGTACTTTTTTTAAGTTTCTGAATTCATTCACAGAGTTCCAAATTTCCAGTGAAGTTGTGATGTCAAGTTTATTGTTCTAATGCAGTAGCTTCTCTGCCCATTAGGATTTGGTAGAGAAAATAACAATTCCTGTGTGAAAAAGTCATCTTTAATGCAAAAACTGACGATAGCTTCTCCCCAAAATATAGAGTAGATCGTTTAAACTTATTTTTAAGTGCACCAGTTAAATTTATATTTTATGTAGCTATTTATGCTTTAAGAATTTTGCAGGTATTTAAAATGAAAACATTAAGATTATATTGTCAAAAGGTATAAACAAGTACTTCTTCGAGTTTCTGAATGGTTGAGGCACCATGCGAAATTCTCAAACTGAGGTTCAAAATTCGTACTATTTTTTAACTATCAGAAAATATGTTTCCTTAGGTGAGGTAACACAAAGGGAAACGAATTAATCTTACTGAATAGAGGCTTTTTGTCGGTCAACATATATTTAGTGAGTTTTTTCACCACTCTAGAGCTGGAACCATATTTTAGACTACGGTCTCGCATTTTATTGACTTTTTTTTTAATTTTGTTTGTTTTCCACTTACCTTCATTTTAAGGGAATAAATAGCAGCGTGTTTCAAAATGTGTGATAAAAGTGTGATAAAATATGGAGTTTATGTTGTTGTTCATCTATATAAACCGGTGTCAGTAGTGAATTTTTCTTGGAAATAGATCAGTAAGTTCAAATCCTTCCTGTTTATACAAATGTGTTTGTCGCCTGCAATGTCGGCAACTACTTCAGCTTTCCTGTTAGGCTGGCCGTAGCTTAATATTGTTAGGGGAAACCAGAGAATTCTCGGGAGAAAATGGAGCGCTGGTGTAACAATCTTAAACATATTACATATTAACACTCATTCGTACGAATCAGATAGACCATAAATATTATATAATACACTGTGTTCTGCATGTTTCATCCTAAGAGGCAATTCAATTAAAATCACAAATCTCAGCTGTTATTTATAAACTAAACTTCCTAACCGCGTTATCCTTCCCAGTTCTTCCTTACACTTCAACTAGATTTCCTGGCGACGAAAACTCTAAATAGAACATGTATTTTAATATTTAAATATTAGCTTCCTTTTCAATTTTTTAATTCCGTAGTTAACAACAATATCCGCAACCTCGAACTTCCACTGATTGAAAAAGCGGCCCTTACAATTTACTTTCATTTAAGTTAATCAATTAGTATGTTTTGTAGCAAAAAACAGAAAAACAAATAGTAATCACGAGGAAAGTCATAAGCAAACGAAAATAAAATTTTAAAACTGAACAGTTGCAAGCTGGTATTTACTTGCTCTTTTATACTTTATTTGTCTTTAAGTGCAACAGATTTAGGACCTCAAACACGTAAGTATAAGTAATCACATTCAGTAAACATTAATAAAGCAATTATTTATATTAGTATTAGTCGATTTAACTGAAATTATTTGTGTTATATTTCTGAAATTAGTTTAGCTCAAAAATTTTCACATAAATATGTCAATTACATTAATCTATGTTGTACAACTATATATTTCTTATCTCTTGTATGAAGAAGCATTGCAATACATCCAAATTTTGAAATTGGGATTCCATTGTAAGTACAGGCTTTTAAGTTCCCTATTTTGACAAAAATAATTATTTGAAAACAACTATGATGTTTAAGGCGTTTAACTTATAAAACAAAAAGTGAATTTATCCAAATGTATTTAAGTTCAGCATTATCCAACGATTCTACTGGAAAGTTATCTAAAAACTTTCCATATGTTTCAGATGTTCCCATGACAAATAAAATTAAGCGATTAATTTCTGGAAATACTTATGAAGTCTGTTTGATTGTAAGTGACTTGTGTAATTGGTAAACCTTATTAGGTATACAAAATTTTAACAACCACAAATGTAGGTCTCGTTTAAGTATAAACTCTACGTTAATGAAAATGTTTCAGCAATAACTATTTCGGAGCTCCATCTTTGTACTCCATCGATTTTTCAAGTAATAATTTGTACTTGTTCAAGTGATAGGTCTTTAATCCGTTTAGGAATTGAACATTGAAGAATAAGGACTTTTAATCATCAAATAGTGGCTCGCATTTCTAAGATCGGACTGTACCTATATGTTTAGCCGATTAAATCCTTATACGAGTACCTGAAATTAAACTTGTAAAGTTAACTTCGATTGTTAATACGTGGATTGGTTATATAAAAGAAATTGACACATCATGCACATCGATCTGCTCACATCCATTGTGGCAACCACCGCTCGGAATAAATAGATGACGTGAAGGAACTATAGAAAGCTACAGATACTAGTAGACAAGCCACAGAAATGGATGAAAGTTCCCAACAATTCAGGCTTGAATACCTATTCCATTGCTAGAGCTGCGTACGATGAACGATGAGCAACTCGGGACCTAGCAGCCTTCCAGTACCCACATGGAGAAGTCCTTCTTTTGGGCAAGAACCCACAGCATCTGTGGAGCACGAAACTTAGAAAACCCCAGAAAGACAAGAATGGAAAGTAACAAAAGGTGAATTACTGAAAGGAAAACTATTTCCATCATTTGCCTGCATACCACAAAAAAACAAGGTCAAATTGGTCGTCGAGGAATTTATTCCGGGAATTTCCAATGCCTCATATAATGTGGAGCCAATCAACAGGTGGATTGATTAATTATAGCTTTTTAAGAATACTTTATAAGCGAATGACTAGAGAAATATATGCAACTGCTACATAAATCTCTTTATTATTGTGTTTGTGGTACATGAAGTAAATACTTCCTTCAATAATTTTACAATTTGTTCAAAAAAAATATATTTCGAATTTACATAGATTTTATTCAGTAAAATAAGTGATAGATCACGTACTCCTCAAGCAGAAATGGAATAATATATTGTGCAGCTAAACTAGTAATCCAGAACAAGATACAATTCTTAAACAAATAATTAGTGTTATATAGATATAACTATATTGAACTGAAATGCTAAACATAAAATCAAAAGTCATCACAATAACATTCACTATTCCTATCAATCATCATAACACACAATGACAATATAAATTATCGAACAGCCACATTTTGTGGGAAATTTTCGTGACATATTTATATTAAATAAAGCTGTCTCTTTCTCTTTATTTCAATGAAATAAATCGAATCAGTCCAATCGTTTTACAAACATAATACATTTGGCCTGACTCCTGCATACAAATTACGTTCATGTTGAGAGATTCTACTTAATTATGCTGGGATGTATAAGTCTGGCCACGATGTTCCAAAATGCACAGAAAAAGTTTGCCAAATTTTGCACACTTTACTTTTAGTGATTCGTAGAAGAATTTCCTAAAATTTTCATTAATCATCAAACTAAACGATTCTATATCCAGCTTCCATCTGAAATACTTGTTGTGAGGCTAATAAATCCGTAAATTTCACCTTCAGATAATGGTCCAAATGTCTTTCTGCCTGTTTGTCCATATTAAAACTGGTTATATTCAACGTCTTCAGAAGCTGCAGAATAATGCTTTTCAAGAAAATCGCTCAATCCAAGCTATACTTACAATGAAAAATGTTTGATTATTTGGGTATTTTATCAAAACTGGTCCTGCCTATTTAAATTATAACATCATAGGCTTAATATATTTTCATATATCTAACGCCTTAAATGTTTGAGTAATCTACAATGCCCTTTTCATTCTGAATGACCATTAATAGATCCGTAATATACAAAATCAAATGATACAGAAATAGCAGATGTCGTTCATGCATGCAAGTTTATGTCATAAAACTTTTAAAGCTATTAGTATTTCCGAGATATTCTTTCTTACTGATTTGGATTTTGAAATATTTAATTGATTTTCTTAGCTAAAAATCGCTAAGAAAATTTATTTTCCCCTCTTTCTTCGTGTGCAGCAAATAAAAATATTTGACTATGACTTTAACTGACATTTTATTCTTATAACTGTAAAAAGTCATGAGGAAAAAGATAATGAAAGAATAATATTGTACAAGAATAGTTTCTAGAAGAGAAGGAAATTTACGTGCCCTATATTTCTCGACAATTTCTGCAGCTGGTTTTTAAAAGGATTAATAACAACGTGTAATATTGACTGTAACTATTGATCATATAGTTAGTTTCAAAGTACTGTCTGCAGCTCTCGAAGTTACTATTTGTGAATGCATTAAAATTAAATTCGCAATTGTTTATAACTTTAAACCTTTTGAGGTAACTTATGACTGAAAATAAGTTTCGGAAATGTTTGGAAGTTTGATGGTAACACTATTCTCGCCAGTTCCTATGGTATCTTTGTCAATAATTTTACCAAATTGCAAGCAATATATTTTATAAGGAGTTGAAAATATTATAAAAGTATTTTATACTTGTAATATTCCTATAATATCTTTTTGGATTCATAGGAAACATTAACTAAGTTTTGTCAAATTATGCATATATAGGCGAAATGCCTTAGTCAGGATGGACAATTGTAATTAGAATCCTGGATCTCTACTTCATGAATCCATGTTTTAACTACCCCGATCCCCGTGTCGATGAGTTACGCTCATCAGAGCCGCTTTGTATGCTTAAGGCCTATTAGCTAAAAGTAATAGTAGCGGAAGTTGTTGAAATTGTGGAGAAACTTAACGTTCTTTATGGTTCCAAAATTCAAGCGTAGCATGAAGTCAGTTTTAAATAAATTTAAAGCTTTATTAATTTATTTGAAAATGGTTGAGAGTCATTCGTTTTCGTAACAAGGTGTCAAACAATATTTTTGATACATTCTATGAGACCAAAATGAAACTGATTCAAATGAGTGCTACATACCCCACCAATTAAGTTCTTGGTAATGCTTTACCCCCGCCCCCCCCACCAATAACCATCCAGATGAACAGAGATTTTCAGTGGTGAAAGAATTGCATAAGTCAGGAGGTTTCAATCTCACTCCTTCACACTCTCTCTCTCTCTCTCTCTCTCTCTCTCTCTCTCTCTCTCTCTCTCTCTCTCTCTCTCTCTCTCTCTCTCTCTCTCTCTCACTCACTCACTCAGTCTCTCTCACCACGAAAGGCAGGAAAGGATTGCCTTTTCATAATTTTATACAAATAACGTAATATTTCAATAAATGGTGTAGGTGCATGATGATTAGGGTTTTGAATTACACCTACGAAAACAGTAAACTAAGCATCTGTAACTTTTAAATAAACGTATACTTTTAGAAACCCATATAAGGGTATTTAAATTTTCATCAAATTATTCTAACTTTTAATCCTTTGGATAACAGTGTACATGTCTTGCTTTGCAGGCATAAATGTAACCAACATTAATCATTTGGTAAATAATTCAATATTGCACTGTTTATTAAAGGTTAACCAACCCCGCCCCAGCCACCGAAGTAGCCTTTCACGCCCGTTTTCTGTCTCTCTCCGTTCACGTCGTGCCCGTAACTCGTTATTGATCTCAGTTAATTAAAATTGAAAGTAATGGGGGGACAACGAAATTAAAATTTTATTGAATTAAATTTTCCTTAAAAGTATTTTCTGAAAGCATCCCCACTGATGGAGGGGAAAAATGAATGACGCCTAAACTAAAGAGATGAAACGAATAGAGTGGTCTCAAATTTAATTGCATATCTTAAAGACTAAATTCTTTCCGAAAGTCCGTTAAACCATCGTTATCAGAACTTAGTAGAGCCTAATGCTTAAAAAGTGAGAATAAGGAATCACTTTTGCAATGTGATCAAGTGTCAACTTTTAATATTCTGTTATTCCACTTCTCTGTAGGAGCCAATTGGTCACCTTTTCCCATTTAAAAAGTAACATTAGTTATGAATGATATTTTCTTATACTACTTCCTAATATAGAGGCAAATTTTAAATAAGATAGAACCGATCTTAAGCTTGTGAAACTATAAACAAATAAAACTTCTACTGGTCAATATTCAGGGGTTGTTCAATGAGAGTCTATGACTTTCAGTGTTATATTTCTAATAATAATACTCATTTTGCTGAATGAATTTCTCACAGTTATTTCAACATGAGGTTCTGGTATTAATTTGCTGGCTTACATAGTTTCAACATGATGGGGCATCTGCACATTATGCGTTCGATGTTAGCGTTCACTTCATGTACAACTTGAGAAACCAGTAACGGATTGTTTAAAACTAATGGATCCCATTGCGCATGCTCAGATACTGATCCTTCAGAAATGCTATCACTAACTTTGTTACTAAAATCTGATATTGTGTAAATGCCATCCTACCCCAAAGGATTTCTAAGTAGAAGAAAGTAAATACCCCATTTAATTTAATTTTTATTGCCTCAGAAGTGGAATGTAACTACTGCATTCTGCTTTGGGTTGTGTATTTATTCTATTTCATTATGCTGATTAAATTGCAAGGTGGAACAATTTCTAAAGGAGTGCTTGACTTCCGTTAAATAATTATTCCTATCTAAAGAAGACAACAGCTGCAATAATAGGTTGAATCACTTATATTTCAAATGTCTCTTGGTGCATCCTGCTGTTTTTTTCTTCTTGAACTTTACGTCCTCCAACTTTAATTCATATCGGACGGTATATGAAATAGGTGAAATGATGCTCAAATGTGTCCAGGGTCCATGGAGCTTAGAGCTACCCGACATTCGTCTGTAAGGATAAGGGAAACCCCCGGAATAAACCTTATCCAGGTAACTCACCCTGACCGAGATTCGAACTCAAGACCCCTTGAACGTGAGGCAGACATGCTACAATCTACGCTACCGAGGCGGGAATGCATGCATCTTGCTGCAGAGCATAATTAAATGTCCTCTATCACATTGAAATTTTCGATATGAGTATTACACGCCAATTTATATGCAGTCAAAGTTATGGAATAAACTAACAAAAATAGTGTCTCTGCATACATACATCTACCCGACATAAACATATATTATTCCAAAATTCTGCTTATTAACCACACACAGCCTTAATTAGGCTATGCTTATTTAAAAGTCAGATAACATGCCAATAACCTAGGAAACGCGTAGGACTGAGATGTAAAATGTTATCAATTCGAAGATGATACAAATGTTTAAAGTTATAATAGCTTACAGCGGTCATAAATAAAACTTATAAAATTATATGATAAAAACCTAGAACATCAACTCAAGATCTAACCCTTGCCCCGCAAAAGGAAAAACAAGGTGCACAAAGATGAAGATCGGGGAACAATTTCCATAGCTAGATAGCTACTCTCAATAACTAATTCAGTTCACCATAGAGACGACACCTGGCAAAACAGGCAGAAAAGGACCAGATAGCACTGGTGGGAAACAAACATTAAAAACTGAACACTACTTCAATTGATTATCATTTGTTTATATACATTATATTTGGTAGCTTTTTCCTCGTCGTTCATTTCTACAATGTGCTTACAATTAATTACAAGCTAAAATTCCCTTTTGTCATATAGAAGCCCGAAGTTCGGAGATATAATTTTTATGTTATTCAAGTTTATCACAGAAATTTCTGATCAACTATCACTATACTAGATGCATTAAAAGAAATAACTGTTGGGTTCCTCCAAGCCGATCTGCAAAAGTTCACAGCTTATTCGGTAGCTGTTTAGTTTCAGTAAACTGGCTGGTTTAAATCTCCAGATACCGATGAAATGTAACAAATGCATGAAACCTTTACACGTATCGACTAGTGCACTTTAAAATTTAATATTATAAAGAAGTGGTTGGAGCTATATTTTACTCTAACGCTGAGTGTTACGTCCGAGGCCAATAAAATAATTCACTTCAGCCACATGCTTGATGTTTCCTGTCACTTTGTTTACCTCAAATAGGTTTCTTATTTCATTAAGATATTAGACTAAAGGTCATAAGTGCTCCTTATATGTCGCACCTATTACTGTTACTATTACTCCATGGGCCTGGCACATATTTAGACATATTGACAAATTCAATCCATATCATCTGTCAGTTTCACAGATTGTTGCTCGATAGATATGTAAGCTGTTTAGCTATACCGGGCACATAAACGGAGTTGGTAAAAACGAAATGGCACCAATCGAAGTGCAACCTGATTTTAAAAGCTCACTCATTTATAACTTATTAGAATTCCATTCATTAAATAAATGTAAAATTTCCTAGGACTATTTATAGGGCCGGAAGTAAAAATATGAAAGCAGAGATACAAAGACTCCGTTCCTTCATAAATTACACAACGTTAGCTAAAATCTTTAAATAATTGTGTTTTAAACTGTGAATTTCATTTTTTCAAAGTTGGCTAAAAGTATACATAACTTCAGTTATTAAAAATGCAGCGTATATTTTGTATTATTTTTATCTTTAGTCTGAGCTCCCAATTTGTTCAAACAAAGTAAATTTTGGAACGAAGTTTTAAAATGCGCGATATGTCAATAGCCTGGCCTATATTTCTCAACCATTAACCTACTTGAATTTGTGGGAGTATCAAAATATAAGATACCTTTAAAAGAACAAAATTCCCAATTTCCTTTCATCATCATTAACTGTAACATCGGTTTATTAATTAATATATGATAACGGAAATGGCTAAAAGACAAGAAAAAATGGAATAATAATTGAAAGAATAATAAACCTTTGGTATAGGCGTTTGGTTAAAGAAGAAGGAGAAATTATGAAATTATGCATGAAACAGGAAAAGAGATTAGGGAACTCAAATAGTTGGTGGGCCGAGATAGGAGGAATTATGGAAAAAATAGGAATGGGAGATATATGGAGGTTAGAGGAAAGGAATACATGCGATATGGGTAAATTAGTAAAATGCAGAATACAAGATATAGAAAGACAGAAAATATGGCTAAGTCTAGAAAATATGAAATCATTACAATTTTACAAGCAAATAAAAAGAAATTGGGGACGAGAAGCATATGTAGATAACTGCAATAGGCAAGAGAGAGAAGGGTTAGCATGGACGAGAACAGGAACAATATCTAAGAGGGATAAGAGGTAGGGAAAAGGGAATTTGTGAATTGTGTGGGGGGAAAGAAAGCATAGAACACTATGTAATGGAATACGAGGAGGTTGCAATATGGAGAAAAAAGGTTTGGGAAGGAAAATGGGAGAAAGTAGAGAAGAGGATAGTAGCTACAAAAATGTTAACGGGCAGGGAGGAAAAGAAGGTAAGAAGTATTGCTGAGTTCTTGCAGAAAGTAAAAGAAAAATGGGCCAGAAATTTAAAAAATGTAAGAAAGGAAGAGGAGGGGAGAGAAAGGACTAATTGAGTAATCAAGGAGATATGGAGGTTAAGTGCTACCTGGCAGAGCAAAAGACCAGGGTGTCGTGCAAGCCAAGGTAGAAACAAGGTAACGACAAATAAATGTAGTTATGTAAATATTAAAATGTTGTAATATGCACAATAAATATATCATATCATTATTATTGGAATACAGTACAAACCGTTCGTTGGATTAACTTCAGACTGATTCCATTATGTTCTCTTCCCCAATTCCATGTTCTTTAAATAATAGCGTAACCGTGCGTAGTAATTCTTAAGATCGCTATTAAGTATAAATTTTCTTTATTTTAAGGGATCTAAAATGTTTTTGGAGCTCAGAAACAAAATATATATCAGTTGTGCATACTAAAACTCTCTCTCACACATCTGCTAACCTACAGGTCACGTCTAAAAAAGTAGAACTGCGCAGAGGACTGAGAAATATTCAAAGTTTAAAAACAGAGCGTGGAAAAACACTGGAAACAAATTAGCGGTTGGACGCTGATTGCGTAGTCTGTCAGCAAGTAGAGACAGACTTAAACGAACTCGGCTGTCACATTAAAAAACAGCGTAGAGAGAGACTCAAGCTACAAGCAGTCGAGCATTCCGAGTTCAAGTGTAGTCATACGAACTCGCATTATATTCCTGCTCGAATATTTACTATAAGAATGGTGTGTTATGCTTTAGCATAGCCGATACAGTTACTCTCCGTCAATATCATAGAATTAAAACAGCGTTGATCGTGAAAAAATATTTGAACAGGAAAAGCATGTAGAAACATAAAATTAATAGAAAGCATTGAATGTAAACGCAGCAACACACATCGGCACTTCCTAGTTTGTAATAGCGACGATTCAAGAATAATGTATTTTATTGATCAAGCAGTAATATATTGTTTTATTAATTACGAGTAGCTGACATACTTTAATTTGTATAAGAGTACTCACTCAGACTTTAGATGTTCACAATTTCTCCGAAACATGTTTTCTGCCACATCCTGACCATCTTCTGCGGGACATACTGCAGCAATAGGAAGATAGCCAGGATCTGGCAGAAAACATGTTTCGGAGGAATTTTGAACATCTAAAGTCTGAGTGAGTACTCTTATACAAATTAAAGTATGCCAGCTACTCGTAATTAGCAAAACTGATGTCTCACTTTAAACACTTTGATAATATTTTATAAAGCAATAATGTATTGTATTAATCAAATAATAACAAATATTGGCTCGTTAAAACCAGAACGAAGTAGTATAAAATGAAAATAAATCAGGTAGTAAGACAGGGTTGAAGTCTGTCACCTAGACTCCAGGCACAGTTATTGGTAGAAATAGACATCTAAATATACTGTTGTATGCTGATGACACATTAATAACACAAAATAATCAAGAGAATTTGCCACACTTAATATGTACTTAAGCTGAGTTAAATTGGAGAAGAATACAATTTAAAAATATTGTCACCCAATTATCGGAAGACACGACCGACTGGCAGCTGAGTGGGCGACAGGAGGCATTCAGCCCACGCCTACCCATTTAACTTGAAGCGTTCACTGAGGCGATGGTTGGAAAAGCATCACTGGCCACTCTTTCCCCTCCCCCTGATGTCTGGAACAATCGGGATGATGTTCCGAGCCGCGAAGCTTCCAGAAACAGTGATCTTCCTATATAAGGGCTGCAGTGGACGAGTCAGTCAGTTCTTGGCGAGCAGCCGTGAAGAGCGAAGTGCTAGAGAACGGACTGGAAGACTGCGTACGTGTATCAGAGGAGTTGTACGTAATTTAGAATGTGGAGTGGACCTGTGAAGACGAACTGGTGGATTGTAATTGTGTGTCCTACGCAATTCTATGTAATCAGCAAGTGTTCCAACTGTAATTCGTAGGAAATGAAGAACATTTTGAGTTTTTGCAATTGGACTTTTAATTCTACGAGTCCACAAAGTCACAATATTTATAAAAAGCATAAGTATTGGCTTATCGAGATAAATACTCAGTACGTTCGAAACTAGTGATAGAAAAAATACTAGAAGAGATGTCTCAATTTGATAATCTAGTATACAATGTAAGATTTGTTAGAGACAAAGATACTGAAAACAAATGAAACAAATGTCCATCAACATGTGGGAAAATATATAGAGCCCTGCAAAATAAATCTCGGAAAGATACAAAGCTAAAATTTTATAGGACTGTATTAATGATCGGAAGTGAATCCTAGTTACTAGGAGAGAGGAACTGAAGTAAGATTCAGGCAGAGAAATGAAGCTTTGACGAAGTATAAAAGGATGTACAAATCTGTAAATCTGAATTGAATTCGAAACGAAGATAGATGAGAAGAATTATTATGTATAAAATATGTCTGGTATATCTTCCTACACACACACACACACACACACACACACACACACACACACACACACACACACACACACACACACACACACACACACACACACACACACACACACACACACACATAACAACCGGTCACAGGTATTATATTTTGAATATTCTGTAATATCCCCGATTCTGAAATATATAGATAAACATGTAAATAATTCCTGCTTCTGTTGTGTATCTTATTGGTTTACCTCGTGGAGGAGTGCTGATAAGTTCCCATAGCTTCTCTGACGTGCCTTTGTCTATGACGTCTCCATGGGATACGCGTAATTGCTTCAGCAGTCTGTGTAGCAAGGAGTTCGCATTGGTTCACAGTAGAGTGCGCAGTGATTGTATACCTGATCAGGTTCATACCATATTGTCTCCTAAAGGGATGAAAGAAGGAGATTAAAATTGAAAAACATCATTTTATTGTAGCTCTGCATCTAGTAGGAAAATAGCAAGAAAAGTTTGCGTAGTTTGCGTGTTTACCTTGCAGCAGTTCAAATAAAGTGGTGGCAATGGAAGTGCTTCTCGATCTGCAAGGCCCCAAGTAACATCATATTGGGAAGATCAGTTCGTATATGTACAGAGTAAACGTTAGAGAACTAGCACTGCACTTGAAATTCGCGAGGAAGTTAATAGTATGCGAACAGCTTCAATCTCTGTCTCAACCGTGCTACCCGCCTTAGTGAACAACTTTTGAAAGGGTGCACAGCGGCCAAAAAACTTATATCACGCAAACAAAATAAGGTGCATTTATTACAATGACACAGCAACATAAAAACTGGAGCGTTCAACAATGGTCCAAGATGTTATTCACGGACAAGTCTCAGTTTCAAGAGATTGGAACCCATTAGATGGTTCGTTCGTCGACTTTATGGAGAACGTATGAAGAGGCAATGTCTAATACCAATGGTGAAGCATAATAGAGCGTCGGTTTTGGTCTAGGGATGTTTTGCAAACGGTAAAAGTGGATGATCTAGTGAGAATTAATAAAACATTAAATAAGGTAGATATCACAGGATACTGATCAAAAATGCTGATTTCCCTGGCAAGAGACTTATTGGTCTTGGGTTTATTCAACAGCAGGACAATGACCCAAAACATGCTTCTAAGCTATGCAGAGGGTATGTCAATAGAAAGAAGTAATGAAGAGAACTGGAGAATATGATTTGGCCAAGTCAATCACCTTATTTAAATCACACTGAACTCTTATGCGACAAATTTAACAGGGAAGTGAGAAAACTGAGGTCGTCTAACGTTGAAAACCCGTGGAATAATTCACAGACGTCTTGGAGTGCAATATCTGCAAAAGCACTACACAATCGTATCTCCAGAATACCTAAAGTATGCGCATTAGCTCTGAGGACAAAGGGCAAGTGCTTTGAACAGGCTAAAATCTAAACCATATTGTATCTCACTTAAAACAGAGAGAGATAGCATTAATTTTGAAAGGGTAAAGCTAGACTGAAAAATTCAATGCCATAGCCGGGATTAGAACCACGCATCTTCTGGTTGCCGCCCAGCCGCTCTAAACCATTGAGCTACTATGGCCAACGCGCCGACATGACATTAAATTCTCCAACTGACTCGTGTTTTTCCCGGCAAACCACTAGGAGTTCTCATAAGCACATGAGACAACTACCTTAATGGCGACTTACTATGCTGTAAGTACTTTAAGGCCCAGGCTTTATAGTTCGGACCACTATTAGGCACAATTAATGGAAATTAATTGTTCTTTCACACTAGCCGTGTTTAGGACGTACTATGAAAGGGTAGAGCCAGACTGAAAAATAAAAGTTCATTTCAGTCTGGCTCTACCCTTTCATAGTGAAGAAGAAAAAGATGAAGTAGAATCAAGCAAGTTATAATAACGCGTTTTTATACTTTGCATAAATTGATGTTAGAAGTTAAACAAATATTTTGAGTATACGCTTGCTCATAATGTGGTGTATATCTTGTTGACGATGAATCAATAATTAACAACAGCGTTGGAATCAGCGTGCCTTAAAAGTTATGGTCAGTTCAAAAATCATGTGAAATCAATATTTAACATCTGAGATGAAATCATTGCAGTGCAGAGACCCCACTTAGCAAATCCATTTTTCTCAACTACACGTTAAAATTTTGGAAATTTTTTAGGTGTGCAAGTGAGATTGTTGAACAAAAAGCAGCCGGAAGCTACCAACGTCAATGAAACTTGGCAAAATGAGTCAGACTTTGTTTACATTGAAGGGCCTGCCCTTAGGTATAAGACTATTATTGATTTATTCGTTTTAAGATACATTTGGGACCTATATGTTCAAAGACAAAAGATTTTTAAAACTGCAGCAGTTACTTTTGGCGTCAAAATCATACTTCTAAATATTAACAAACACATTATATTATAATCACAAAACAAAAAACCTCTTTATCGCATATACAAAACATATGATATTAAATGAGAAAGTCGCTGTGTAATTTTCTTTTTAGTCTTCTATTTTGCGGCTGTGGAGGAGGATTTAGGAAAATGTCTTGTAGCAGTGGATTTGGATAATTGGCAAGAGTTTGGTGTAGTCTGATGACAGCTTGTCCTGATGACATCCATCACTTCTGGTGTGTTCGGGTACCTGTGAAATGTGGTTTTGTTAACATATCATGAGGCACCTGTGGTGAATCTTATGTACCTGCTTTGGATTACTTGTATTTTGTTTACTTGTGACGCTGCATCTGCTGCAGCGTATGGAACAAACATATTGCCAAATAGGTTTTATCAGCGAGTTGTATAGAATGCGTTTATATCGCATTGCAAGAGGGGATTTTGACTGTATTATGTGTTTAATTTGTTGGATTCCGCGTCTTAATCTCGAGAGAAGTTATGTGATGTGGAGATTCCAGATTAGTTTACTGTCCAGTATGAGGCCGAGAAAACTATTTGACTGAGCGGTGGTTACAGCGATTCCTCCAAGAACTATGGGATAATATGTTATCTGCTTCTTATATTTAAAATATACTATTTGCAATTTCTGTGGATTCATCACCACTCTCCTGTTACAACACCAGTTTTTGTGATTTCGGCGCAGAAGTAGGATGATATAGGACTGTTATTGAACAGCATCCTAACACACGCTTCAAGTGATGTTACTCTTGCTCACAACTGTAAGTACCATAATGTATTTGGATACAATAAAGTTTATCGACAGTTAAAAAGAAATCATACTTCTTTGGAATAGATACCAGCTTGTAATTCATTGCTACTGATCAGCAAGCATATCAGCTAGTTCACACGTAATACCTGCATCTATAAAGATAGGTCCAAAGAGAAAAAGATAGTTCAAGCATTATGGACCTCTAACAACTTCCGTAAGTATCGTACCACAATACTTTTGGAAAATGGATAGGCACAGAGGACTGATAGTAGTCGAATGTGCTGAATTTCTTCACGGTTACTGTTCTTCCACTGCCTCAACCGGTCGTATGTGCACTTAATACATAACTTCCATGAAATTCGAAACAGTGCCCTCAAGACTCATAATGCATTATTTTAAACTTTCATGTATTTCTTACTTTCACTTCTACAAACGCGCGCGCACACTTTCTCATCTTTAACTAAAAATTATTAGTTTTAATTTTGGGTACATCAAAACATGAACTGTTGGTGAAATAATGATACTTAATTTTTAGGCGGAATACAGTCTTTCATTTTCTTTATTTACTACAATCAGCAGAGAAATTAAAAAGTAAGTTTTATTTCGAGCGTCATATCAAGCTAGTCTAATTCAAAAAGGTGTATTTTAAGGGCGATCTTTAAACTGCTACTCTTAAGGGTATCGAATATACACACATATCATACCAAATACTTTTTCTTACTGCTCTCTCTTTTAAATACAATTGTTAGAATTCAATGTTAAAATTGGTACATTTCTTTTGGAATGTTTTGAAACGAGTCAAAAGTATATAAAGTAGTTTATTTTCTAAAATATTTGAAATTAATGGTTTTAAAGGCTAATAAAGAAGTAAAAGAAGTACAAAAACGTAAAAGATAAAAAGAGCAGAAGCAATGATGAAAGGAAATATCTATGAATATGGAGGAGAAATAATGGCGAAAAATCCAAAGCTAAAGAAGACAGAAGGGTATTTTAATAGAACAGGAACTGCTGAAGAACAATGAACAGCAAGAAAACAATGGACAAGTAGGAGAATGCAGCACACTGCGCACCTGCAGATATAGTCCAACAGGCAGGTGACCTCAAATCACGGAAATGCAACTGCAACCCATGCTCCAGAAACATGCGCAGTTACTATGGCTTTGTCATCGCGCAGAATCTCGCGGGAGTAGTTAAGTTGCATAATTAAGTTACCAAGAAGTAAATTACTGTGATAACTTTAGCGTATCAATTTGGACAACCCTCTAAACTTCATTAGGACGGGGCATAAATCCCCTGTAGGCACTCCTTCACACAACAATTCTAGGATTAAGCTTTCCTGCCTGACATAACAAGTTTCATTATTGGTCGTGAATAGCAGAGTTTAATTAAGGTTTGTAAAGGTAATCTGCCCCGGTAATAGCGGTGTCGAGCGTCTACCCTGAAGGGACTTGGCTTCCGCAACAAAGCACTGAATAGACCAGAGCTCGATTCTCATCAAACATACCTTATGTGCACCCCTATTCCACATATTTCCCTGAACTTGTTGCACCTCGTCTGTAAACCTTTGCGGAAGATTTTTCTCCTTGACTGGACTTCTCATCAAACATATTTGGGAATCCTTTATTAAATTTTAAGATAGTACATCTGCGAAGTTCAGACGAAAATTATGAAAAATTACAAAGTGAACATTTTATAAAAATATGATATGAATATCAAGCTTTAAAACATAGATATTTCATTTGAGGCATTTAAAATATAAATTAATTGAAGCTAAATTGCAAACCTAATGTTTATTAAAAGACACCTCAAACTTTAAGCCTTGTGTTCCCTAATTTAAATCTTTTCTACCAAATCTGTTTTCAATATTTTTCAATAACCAAAATAAAACACAGCATAAAAGTGTTTGCTGCTTTGCTTCATAACTTGTATACTGCCTCTGCAAGGTACAGAAGAAAATGTGCCAATACCGTTTTTAAATAATACTTAAATTGTATGAAATATTACACAAAATACTTTTCGTACAAATGAAATTTTAGGGAGTAATATATAAACTGCATACGATATATATTTTTAAAAGCAGTTGCTACAAATCATGATTTTTGATGTGAATTATTAAGAGCACTTTTATTGGAACAATTAATTTATTCAATAAACTTAAATATTAAATAATTAAGCAAGGTATAATTTTGAAACATGGCAAAAATATTACTATTAACTCGAAGAGATAATTTACCAGTAAAACATCACACTATTCATATATTCCATAGACTATGACATTTTTAAGGAATAACGTAGGTGGTAACGTGTCTCCCTCACGTACAAGAGGTCCCGAGTTCGAATCTCAGTCAGGGTGAGATATCTGAGTGAGGCCTATACCGGGGTTTTCCGTAATCCTGAAAGGTGGATGTCAGGTAACTA
This sequence comes from Mantis religiosa, assembly GCA_030765055.1. Lineage (NCBI taxonomy): Eukaryota > Metazoa > Arthropoda > Insecta > Mantodea > Mantidae > Mantis > Mantis religiosa. The sequence continues at coordinate 78,721,743 of CM060949.1, forward strand.
AGTTCCATGGACATGGTCTCATTTGAGCATTATTTCAACCATTTTATTCATCGTCCGATATGATTTCACGTTGGACTTTTACCCGGTATAAAGCTTATCTACGAAAGTAAGTACATCTTGGCTAAATAAAACAAATGTTTAGATGAATATCTGTAGGTACGCAAAATCAGCTTCAAATAACCTAAAGTAAATTGTGAGCACAAATGCAGAGATACTTCTGTTCATGGGGCTTATATGAAAAATTTCCTTGCTTCCTTGCTATTCTCCCGTTTTAATAAATATATGAAGGTCTATGCATTCAATTACTTTAATTCTTAGTAATATGAATTATAGGTGCAGTAAAACCGCCTTAACCTGGACGTACGGATAACTCAGAAATGTTCAAAAAATTATGTTTAGCGTAGTAAATGAAGACTTATTTTAGAGAAAATAAATTGCTATTCTTAGTGCGTATACTGCTTGCAGCGGGAGAATAAAGTTGTTGTAAACAAACCACGTGATCGTTGATCGTAGCGCGCCTTCTTTATAATTTCCATGACGCTTCCGCCGTGTAAATAGTCCCTTGAAAAAGTACTGCTATTGAGGTGTGGAGTCTGAGTTCGGTTTGCTAAGGCGCACAACAAGTGCGTATTAATCATATTTAAACTATAAAAATTATACTAATAGGTAGTTAATTTAGTTTGTAATTAAAGTAAATCATGCTGCGTGCGTATATTGAAGCTGAGAGGTGTATCCAGAAAGGCAAACAGTTGTGGATCATCGCGGAATTGGCGAGTACTGTTAACAATGCGTGCGGAAAGCCTTTACGGAGTAGTGAAAAGATAATAATATTGAATGTATTTAACAAGTTTTGTGAAAAATTTCTATAACTTGCTATCGATGAACTGGTGAAGTTCACATATGAATTCACCAGTGTGTCGATTTCCAGCATTTATAGTGCACGCAAGGAAAAAGCCACGGTGAAGTTCCAACTCTCGACAAGAAGAGACCACGTGCCAGATCAGTGTTGGATGTTGGCTGTGACGGATTTGTGAGGTCAGAAATCCACCAAAAGGTTCATCAATTCTTTGTTAACAATAAACCTCCCACCTTAAAAAGGTGACTAGTAGACACAGAATTTCATGCTGAAACACCTGATAACGGGAGTGTCTGTATCCAACATGTGGATTCGCGAGGAACAGAAACTCTGGGACTTGGAGGGCATTACTGAGACCGTCGTGGAAAAATGCGTGATACATCTAGTGGATGATGGATCGAGCGACACAGAGACGTTGGACCTTGAGGATATCGAACCAATTTCCAGCTCAGATTAGAGGAATGCAACTGACGTAAGTGGCAGTTAATGTTCGTGGACATTAATAGTGCTGCGTGATTAGCTCGAAAATGTGCCTTTAGTGTCGAGTGTCGAGTGTTATACTTAACGAAGCGATTAAGCGTTTGGCTTGAATAAATACGTGTTTTTATGTTGAAAATGCATATTCATATTATTAATGCAGATTAATGTTTACTTTAATATAATACGGTACTTTATTCTCCGGTTGGATATAGACATTTTAACAATATCGATAGCTCTTCTGATGTTGATGAAGAAGAAACTGACAACTGGACAATCCAAATCGACAATGACATTAGATAATATAATATCAAATGTAACTTTCTGCACAAGAATAAAATTAATTTTATAACAAAAATAGTGCAGCACCTCAGATGTATATTTATTTTTAAAGTGAAATGTAACCTATAAATGAATTTTATATAGCTAAAAATAAAATTACTACCTCGACAATTCAGATAAGATGAAACTTATATAATGCACGTTCATTTATGAAATCAAATTTTTATCGTGACGAGATATTCTGTGCGTTGTGATTTATGCTTTAAAAAATAAAGATATTTTGGCGCCACGAAAGGATACATCGATGTTATTGAACTCTCTGGAGTTTACAAGAAAGCAAACAGAGAAAAATCGCAAAGGAAAAACTGTACTTTTATTAACTATGCAACAGAGAGCGCTAAAAGGGAGTATAATAACAGACCCGCTGCACACATTATTCCAATGGATATATGTAAGAAAACGTAACATCACCGTCTCTTCTTTAAACAGTTACTGCTGATAGTACCTTGGATTCCACAAGGATATATAAAGGAGCTAACATTCGTGTCTGGATTACTTTTCTTGAACATCTAGGATACTTCGCTAGAGGAGTTCTCATCGCACTATAACGAAAATTGAGAGAAGATATTAAGGAAGAAGTTAGCATCAACATCCTGGTTCATTATCGCTGCAAGATTGGAGAAGAGAAGTTGTAGGATCTACTCAAAGGACGAAAGGAGCTAAGCGAATCTTTAACTAAATATTCAGCTGCCTTGATATAACCAGTTCATTCAATGTCACTTTCACTTTAAAGTTTTTTCTTGCTGTAGAATGTGATTAATGAAAATATGTTAGATTGGTTTAACAAGTCTGGTATGTTAGTTTGGATTACTTTCTGTACTGATTGCTGTTTATTTCATACTTAGTTTCAACAACTATTCTTAAGAAACAATATTCATTGGGAGAAACCTTTACAAATTGGATGCACTATATATCTTTATTCACGATCGGATGGACGTGTGCTTACATGAGATACAAGTTTGGCGGATACAGCGTATGAATGACGTCAGATGTACAGCACCGCCATCAAAGGTTCAAACGTCGAAAACAACGTAACGTAGTACTCTGCGAACTAGTAAGGCATTGCCTTGCAAGTGCAAGCGGACGCAAGGTCAAAGTGCAGTATAATGCGACTGTTTTGTTTCCCCTCGCAGTGAGGTGGTTGTCATAGTCAGCCTGGACCTAACTGCAGTTATTTACATACGCGAGTGATAACATCACAGTCCGTGTGCAGTATACCAATGAAAACATCATAAGTACAGACTTTACTCATTACAAATACAAAGGAAATACTGCTAGTCAAATATTTCAAAACGAGAGGCTAAGTGTTGCTTTAAAACCTATTGCTATCGCGGGAATAGACTGAATATTGTGTAGGCTTTATGAAGTTTTAACAATTCTAACGAATTCTAAAGGGTCTATAGAAAGCTACTTAGGAACAAAATTATTGGAGATAAGTTGTGACTATTAAAAGGGTCTATATTTCATGTGAATACGTTTTCGTCCATCTCTTGTATATCAGTACACAGACTTAAACAAAATTATGCAAAAATATTTCTAAACAAAGAGGTTCCCGTAGCTGTTCCCAGAAAATGCAACATATAAGTATTATTTTTCATTTAAAATTATTTAATAAATAGTGTTTTAATCAAAATCGACAGTCATTCTAGAGTAAACTCAAAACATTTCGAAAAAGGTCTATGTAAAATGCATTTCAGTGTTGGAGAAAATAGTTGAAAGCCTTGGAATAAAATAAGTGGAAGATACTAAAATGTTAATTTCAAATTAACATATAATTATTGTAATTATTAAGTTTTGAGTTTGCTATTAATTGACCACAAGCAAGTACACCTTTCTTGTAAAATTAGTTTTTGGTATTCTGAAAACTCAAAAACATAGATGTCCGATGAAACTTCAATATTGGACTATCAGGTAGTATGCTTCTCCGATTACTGGTAGATAAATAAAACAGCAAACAAATTGCAGAACACTTATTACCAAGAATTCTGTTGTATTTTTTCTTCAGAAAAACATACTACATTCACATATAGTGTGTAATAGGGTATATAAATTGAAGCTTCTTAGTCCAAAAAGCCGGTCGGTATGTGCGTGTGCAAGTTGTGTGTGTGTGTGTGTGTGTGTGTGTGTGTGTGTGTGTGTGTGTGTGTGTGTGTGTGTGTGTGTGTGTCACTGTAAATGGTACAAATCTAAATTAAATATTGTCACTGATCGCATAGTTGTGTAGGAACCACCGCAAAGCCACAGCTGTAGGCATGGGAAGAAAAGAAAGAGACAGAGTGGCGCGCAGAGTTGGACGCTTGCCGAGAGAGAGAGAGAGAAAGAGACAGAGAGAAGTTCTGGAATTTTTCACTTTTCTGATGCCGTCGCGATTAGTCTGCTACATTCTAGAAACAATGGCTGAGGTATAAATAGCGACAAAGTGTGAGAAACAGTTTTGTTGTAATTGTGCGAGTTGTGTGATGGTTATTGTGACAGTGGACATTGAACTGCAACGTGATACCGAAATTAAGGTTTACCATAAATAAAGAAACATGATGGATGTCAAAGGAATGTTGGTTCTTTGTTAGAACACGTGCAAGGCCAGTTAAGTCGAATAGCATTTTGGGGAAAAGTTGTTATAACAAAAGCAATTTAAGAAGCAGTGTCCTTAGCAGATTTCTAAAGGGGCTCACTTGACTTGTTGAATAAGGTATTCTTTGGATCATTCATAATGGCATGACAAAACAGCTACAAAGGGATCTTTGGTTGAAAAGGAGTTTTCAGAAAGTGAAAGTGATACACCCACGCGCATCTGTGGTCATTCAAACAGTCTTCGGCGTGGAGCCGATTAGAGCAGTCTGATCCGTGAGGGCGATTAGGGCAGTCCTCTTCTTCTGCCTTGGATATTTGTCGGTTCATATGTACGTGAGGAACGAATAAAGTTTATCGAGTAATAAACATTCTGCCGTCAGTAACTCTAAACAGGGATATTGGTAACCCTTGGTCGGCAACTTCAATTTCGATGTTCTAAAAAAAAGAAGCAGTAAATAAATAAGTTGAAAAAGGGCATTCCAGTGTCATTAAATATCCTTCTCACACCCATCCACGCATACCCTGTGAGAAACCTCATTATTTTACCCTGAGCCACTCATTATAATAGCTTCAAAGTAGCATCAACGTGGAACTGTGTCACCCACAATAAAATTGCTTCAACCGCAGTCGAATATTTTGTTTGTTTACGTGCAGCGGAGCAACGAGTCGACCTTGAAGACTGAATTTTGTCAATGTCACGTTTTTTGCTGGTGCAAGAGTTTTACAAAGTTTCTGTTTACTGCAATAAAGAGTGTTTTTAATTACTGCAAACAAGCCTCTCGATTCTATCAACCTACGAAGTCACAATATCAAGTTAATACCAATTTTGGAACTTAAGTTCAGCATTTTCCAAGGCTGCAACATGAAGATTTCCAAACCCTCCCCTCATCTTAAGCTACTTCAGAATGCCATATAGTTAAAATTCATCCATTACAAATTAAATTAATTTTCACTTCTTTCTGAATGAATTTAGCATAAATATAGATAAACCAAGATTATGAAAATGCAGATCTCGTTAAATCACATAATTTAAATCTGAAAACATTTTTGTTTTAATAATTTCCTACCTATTCTGTGTTATATTTTTGAGTATTCAGATAGTTACAGTTTTTCAAATGACAATTCAACATTCCCTTCCCCGTTAAATTTCTCTCTTGGTCGTGCAAACAGAACAAAATCTCTAGTAAAATCTCTAGCCCGCCCTTATTCTCTAATCTCTTCTAAACCAACAAGGTAATAAAATTACGAGAGTATCTGCATTAGAAAGATAATCGTTTGTAATAATAATTTGAGTAAGAGTGGATAGAACAAATGCTATGAGTGAAGCATCTGATTGTTTTAATCTTAAGTTGCAGGATATGTAGACATCGCAAAATTGAAGTGAAGTATCCTTATGGATGGAGATTGTAGATAGTTGCTTCATAGAGAGATTATTGAGGCTATTTCGCATTTAATGATAACATCTTCAAGCACAATGACGTTCAAGAGTTAATCCTGTATTTCAAAATCCTTTTCATTTAAAATTTGACTTTTCCTGAGTCTGAATTTTCTTTTTAAATTGGTATAATTTATAACAAGAATGGAATTTTCTTACTGTCACAAGTGACTTTTGTTTAATTTAAGTAGTATGGTAAGTTGTGCGTGTGACGTCATGCCACGTGACCTCTCCCTCCTCTAGTGAAGCATCTACAGGGCTTGTTCGCTCTCTTGTGTGTCAGCTCTGGACAAGGACTTAACCTAGGTCCGCTCTCTGTAAGGTAATCGGTCATATGGCCAATTGTGTATTTCCTATTATTGTAGTAAACCTTTCATGTCAAAATAGTAGTTTCAGTATTTTTAATGTAATTCCACCTTTATACAAAAGATCCCAACCTGTCCGCAAAGCATCAAAATCCTACCTTAAGTGTTACCCCCCCCCCCCCCCCGTGCAAGGTCTGACCATGTGGTGTCATTATTCATTAACATCTAACGGTCTTCTCATTTCGTACACAATTTTTATCTTTTACGAACGATTTTTTCTAAATAACTTTAGAATTTCCACAATAAACCTTTTAGAAAATGTATACCCTCTGTCCACCTTACAGAGAGTGGACCTAGGTCATTTCTTGTCCAGAGTTGGCAAACGAGAGAGCGAGCAATCCTTTTTACATGCTTCACTAGAGGAGGGAGAGATCACGTAACATGACCTCACAAGCACAACTCTAGTCAAATGAGTACTGAACATACTATTTCAATTAATGAAAACAGTCACTTGTGACATTATTTAATCATTTCTTTCGTCATCTTTGCGGAAGCACCTCCTCTATGACCTTACCAACTGAATCACATTACATTTTCGCCAACATCATCACAGCATAAGCCTTGTGGCTAATTTCAATCTTCAAGAAACGGACCTGCCCACCTCATTCGAAGTCTGCCAACACTACTCCCAAGGTTGACTTATAATTTTTCATTATTTTTGCTGTTAGATATTCTTATGTTATGTTTACTGATCATGCTATCTTCTTCTCTATTCAGTTATTTCGAGTAGACTTTGAATCCCCATTTTTAATGTATTCGTTTCCTTTTAATCCAACAGCATACGAGTAACTCAGAAGTCTCATCTTGCAACTTCTATCGTTCTTTCAGCATCCAATGTCCACATCCATAAGCCAATGGTGGAATAGACATCACGTATAAAGTTTCAATATTGTTGATGTATTACAAATTTAAAAGTTCGTTTTATGACACTAAATACTATTTTTAATTTATATCTGTTGTTAATATAAGACATGTTATCCAAGATATTTAAAATAGTTTTGCATTAGTAGTTTTATTGCTTTCCAAAGCTTTGCTCTTGGTTTATTCCTATAAAGCTCATCACTTTTGTTTTTCATATAAAATTTAAAGACTATGTTATTTTGGGATATTATATAACGCATTAAAATATTTTAATGTTTGTTCAATAAATATTTTATTCACCTACATCATGCCCAAAATACTAAATGTATCACAGGAGGAATTCATAGGTTGAATATTATGATACTCGTACTTAAAAGCGGGATTGATGACACAACCCTTCAGGATAACTACACTCATACGACTTTATCAATGACAAACTCGCATATCCTCACACATAGTAGTATTTATATAAAAAGTTTTTCCTTACCCCTTCTTCTTCTTCATGGTTTGGGCCTCAGCCCGTTCAGACTCCTAATTGTTGATCCATCCCTGGTTTCCTTCTACCCTTTGATTTATAATTTATAGCTATTTTAGGCGTCATATTATTTGACATTTGACATTCTTCTAATTGCAACTTCCAATGTTCTTTATTTCTTATTTATATAATTTAGATTCACTACTTTTAATTTATCAGCAATACTTACATTTGTCTTTCTAGTTTTGTATATTCTGCTACAGATCTCAAAAATCTCATATCTGCTGCTTTTATTTTTGCAGGTATTAGTTTGTATTATTCCATGTTTCAGATGCATATGTAACTGTAGGTATAGCCATACATTTATAGTTTAATTATTGATTCTGGTCCTGTGTTATTTTTAGTGTCCGTCCTAAATATAAAAAGTCATTTTTTATAATATTAAGACACTTATACCCGATTTCACCAACAGGTTTTTAAGACTTAACACAACTTTAGTAATAGTTAAAACAAAAATTGCATTTCACCAACAAGTGTTAGCGTAACACTCGTGTTAAATCTCTCGTTAAACTAACAAGCCAAATTTCTATTGTTAAGTCCTTAACAGTTGTAAATAGTCAAGATGGCGAGCATGAACTCAGCTGTTGATGTCGATTTGCTATATCTAAGCCGTCTAAATAGCATTCGTATTAGAGTACGGCCTATAAGGAGAAATAATTTTGAGGAGCTATCAGAAGAAAATTTTCTACAGAGGTATAGACTATCAAAACAAGTTGCTATGAAGGTTACTGCGGAAATACAAGAGAGGTTAGAACATGCATCGAAAGGAATTTGCCGATCTCGCCATTGCTTCAAGTATTAATAACTTTGCTATTTTACAATTCATTAAATTATGCGGATAAATATACTGTCCACCTCCCGTCTTGAAACGTTCAAGTTACTTGTCGTTCTTTGCATCTTGTTTTAAAGTTACGTAATACTGACGAAGTTGTTTCATGCTTGCAGTAGTGACATGCATTTGAATTAAATTCGTTTCCAATATCCCCCCCTGACATCATTCTCTTTTACATTCACCGCATCCATCCTCTTATTTTCCACGATATCCTTACATTTCGTCACCAATTCTCACGACTTTTGTTTACGATTTTGTTCAGCCACCATTTTTTTCAGCTGTGTGCAGACGAAAATGAAAACAAAAGCGCATCGCAGTACGTTCAGAAAATAATACACCTCATTCATAGCCTTCTATAGCTGCAATATTTACAAGTCTCTTGGCGTTAACACGTGTTTGTTAACATTTTTAGAAAACAGGTTGGTGAAATGCAAGGAATTTAACAGTAGAGTTAGCGCTGTGACATATGTTACGTTACATTTGTTAACGTCGATTTTAACATCTTTTATTGAAATCGGGCATTAATGTGCATTTAATTTACACAGGATTTCAAATTAAACAATAAGTGTTATTGTCACGCGGAATGTGGCCAGCCCGACTGTTTGGGATGGGACTAGTTACCTGATCGTTTGTTTGAACAATGATCCGAGCAGAGCAATAACCAGTTGAAGACCTTCCGCCTCCGAAGAACCGTGAGCAGTTCCAAAAGTTTCTCTTTCTACAGTTTTGAATTGTAATTCAACAGTTTAGATGTGATTTGTTTCGAGGATCAGTATTTTTCCCCTTGAACGTGTTCGACAGCAGCACAAGTTTGTAATAAATGAAGTGTGTATAAGAGCAACTGATATTCTCATTTGTTAAAATACGGAAACAGTACTTAAAAGTTTATCCAAGGAAACAAGCTCCCACGATAGAAGGGGAAAAAGTAAAGGGAGTATTGAAAAATTAAAACCAATAACAAAGAAGATATTGGAAATCGACATTTGACACAATACCTATATTTTATTTGAAATTAACTGAATTATAGCGAGAGGTACAGTTTCTATGGCATGTCACCTCGTTTATCAACTCCGCTCGTTTATACAAAATTTATTCCGAATAAAGTGAACTTTAGGTAATTGAAGATACACATTTGATTACTCATTTTATTATTTACAATATACGACATTTTAATGCAAATCATAAGAACCATTTTTGTACAGTAAAAGCTGTTGCAAGTTCCAAATGTGGCGATTTATTTTTCAAATGCACTATTCTATTCAAAAACGCAGGGAGGTTAGTTGGATGTACTTACACACCGACATTTTGTTGTAAAGAAAATAATTATTTTGTGGTTTGGAAGACACGGAACTTATATACATAACTGGAGATAAGAGGGTGGCGTAATCTACCCAAAATTTCGTTATCGAGAAATTTCCGATACACGCTTTGGTGTTCCTTAATAAAGTTTTAAAAAACCTCACGTAATTATTATTTTATGTGTGTATGTGTGTGTTTCTGAGTGTGTATGTGTGTGGGTTTGCAACATTTAAGGATACCGGGCGAAGTGGGTCCGCTACCATTCTACCCATTCTACTACCATTATAAATTAAAATGTACGTTAATTTTAATATTCTCTCCTGTTCTTCATTTTTACTGTATTTGGTGGATTTTATATGATTGTAAACCCATAAATTATTAATAAGAAGCCTAATTCAAAAAATAAGAGCTTGTTAAAAGATAAAATATCTAGCAATGAATATTTTTGCAGAAATGCCCATTTTCAATACTTGAGCTTTCCATTTGAATTCTTCATGGTTACGCAACTCATATGTGGACCTTCTCCTCTACGGTTTTCATGTGAAGAGAGTGTATTGTCAAGCGAGGCAATGTTTATAGATTATTCAACCAAGAGGGACAGACACCTCGTGCATTGTTGCGCCAAGCACCCGCAGAATAAAGGAATTGAACTGAAGGAACCATAGAATGCTATAGGCCGCAGGCCACAGACAAGCGTAAAGAGAGACTAGATGCGAATGACGACAAGCTTAACATGGACGAAGTAGCTAACGTTTCCAGTTCGAATGCATCCGGCGCCACCCACAAATCCCGTGGAGAGCCGCGCCGCCGCTGAATGGTCAGACCACTCGGCTCTCGCCAAAGTGGCCCGGGTTCGATCCCAGGCGACCACAAAGTGAGATTGTGGTGGACAACACGGCGCTGGGGCGGGTTTTCTCCAGGATCTCCGGTTTCCCCCGCTATCTCATTCCACTGGTGCTCCATCTTCCTCTCATGTATCATCAGTTTCACCGCCTACGGTGCCGTATATAAAGTCTCGATACATTTTTAAGAATACGGTTGATTTTTAATTTATTTTACAGGATATTTGAAAGATGCTTTCAACTGAAGAACGAATCGCTGTTGTTTCTGCACGTTTGGGGGGATTTACATATAAGGAGGTTCAAGCTTTTTTAAACGAAAATTCCAAAAACCCGGTCACACAAGGGCTAATACCAGACATCTGATGCAGAAATTTCAAAGAACAGGCAGTGAGAAAGACGTGAAACGTTCGGGTAGACCCCGGATGACCAATGAAATTGTGCAGCAGGTAAGCGATGCTGTGACCGGAAGTCCGAAAGCATCAACCAGGAGGTTAAGTCGAGAGTTGGGTGTACCACAATCGACAGTGTGGAAGATTCTGCATTTCACTTAAAAAAACAGCCGTGCCACCTCCAAATTCGACATGCACTGGAACGGGAAGACTACGCTTGTCGTGAATCAATGTGTTATTGTTGAGGGCAGTTGAAGAAGCCAATTCGTTGCAAAATGTGTTGTTTAGCGATGAGGCCACCTTTCACACATGTGGCATGGTCAACAGACACAACTGCAGAATGTGGGCGGATGAACAACCAAATGCGATCATGGAGTGGGAACAAAATACCCCAAAAGTTAATGTTTGGTTGGGGCTGACAAAATCGAAGGTGTATGGACCATTCTTCTTTGGAGAACGGTGACAGGCATTTCGTACCTTGATATGCTACAACTGTTCCTTCAACCACAATTACATCAGGCTGGATTTTGGAAACTCGTTTTTCAACACGATGGAGCCCCTCCTCATTTCATTGTGATTGTTTGGAAGTACCTAGATACCACATTCCCACGTCGATGGATTGGCATGGGTTCACACCGCATATGGGCGCCACGTTTCCCAGATTTGACACCCCTTGACTTTTTATGCATGAGGATAGGTGAAATCACAAGTATACAAACTTAAAATCACCTCCAGTGCATTCTTAATGAACGTATCAGGTAGGTGGTGCGCATCATCACACCTGTAATGCTAAACAAAGTATTTGAGGCAGCAGTACATCGCTGGGAAACCTGTATGAAAGTCTAAGGTGGTCATATCGAATGAGATTAAGATAACACGTTCATAGATTATGTGCTAACATGTCATATGGTTTACAGTACCTGTATTTGTTTGAATCTAATATTACGTTTTCTCGAAAAATGGATCGAAAATTTATGTTCACCCTGTAGTAAAATCGGGCGCTAAACACTACACATTAATCTGGTGGTGTGCATGTGGAAGCAGATCCTGTCTACAAAGTACAAATTCACCGCCCAGTTGCAACTCCGTTGCTTGGTTCTACTAATCTAAAATAGATGATCAGGAAAGAAATTATTGGTGCAGGAAATGAGGAACAAATACGCCGTAATGAAAGAAAGGCCATCTCAGAATTTGCCTAATAACCCTGAAAAACTACAGAAAAGCCACTGGAGTGGACGGTCGTCAGATAAACCTGATTCCTTCCGAATGTGAATCGTTCATGTTACCACGATATTACCTCGCAAGTCATTCAAGCTGTGATAAAGTGCAGTTCCTTCGAAGCTAGTATTAATTTTGAAACCCATTGAGAACATGGGCCTAAAATGACAATATATCCCGTATAACTACGGGAGTATGTTATTGTGTATGTTTACTACGTCATAAGGCTCAAATTTCTGGGAATTAGCAATAAGCTTGTCATATTAGTTAGGACAGCTTTTGGGTCACATATGAGAGCAAATAAGTTAAACATTCCGATGGCTGGAGTGATATTTCTTCTGCACAGCAATATTTAATCACAACCATAGAATATTGCGCTGGAAGGAAAACCTGTATGACTAAAGCTTACACGCTCTTAATCCTTTTAATTAATATTGCATTATTAAACTCAGTTCACTTCACAGATTTATAAGACCTTTACTCGCTAATTAACAAATGGATTTTATATCAGCGAAATACAATAGAAGTTAAATATTTCACACTTCGAACTTCAGCAGCTGTATTGCAAGAGATATTAGTATTAGTCAGTAACGTAACAATATCATTTTACCATTTATAACTACAAAATGTTGCAATCTTTTATTGCATCAGTGCACCACTCCTACTAGAGGAAAGTTCCAGTAATACTATCCAGTGTTTTCAATTTTCTCTCTCATTTTTGCTTTCTCTACCAAGTACATAGTAGACAGCTAGAGAAGTTACTGCAATACACCCAAAATTTGTGTAAATGGATTCCACTGGAAATACATGTTTAGAGGTCCCTGCATCCACAAAAGCACTTTTAGGAAACAGTAGATCTGTCCATGGATAGCATAATTCCAATAACGAAGCGTTGGTTAGATACCAAACTTAGTTTTTAGGTTAATTGATGAAAATTAACCATTTCTTCACACTAGCCGTATATACGCTAAGGTTTCAGATAGATAAGGTCAACATGAAAAATTCAATGCCATGGCCGAGATTTGAACCAGGAGATCCGGCTAATGTGAAGAAATGATTAATTTCCATCAATTAACCTAAATATTGAGAGTTAGATGATGAATCCTGGGACTCAAATACTTACGATAGTAAGTCGCCACAAACGGTGTATCTCGGACGCGAGAGCCCCTAGCAGTTAACCGGGAACATATATGAGTCAATTGGAGAATTTAATGTCAGGACGGCATGTTGGCCATGGTAGCTCAATGTGTAAGAGTGACTGGACGGAAACCAGGAGGTCCGAGTTTCAAATTTTTCATGTTCACTCTATCTAACCAAACTTAGTATTTAAGCCCATCACTTCAAAAGATGCGATATGAAGGTTTTAAATAAAATTCTCCACTCCAAACTATCATTTAAAATATTTTTACTAAATATTTTCAAAACCTGTTAATAATTTTATTTGAAACACCGTAGTTTAAGATAGCTTCATGACAACTTAAATACTCATCATAAATTTGCAGGGAATTTATCCTAATTCTCCTACATTCTAAATGACTTTTACTCATCTGGTAGACTGAAGACATATATAAAATCTTACTGTACAAAAATGTTGATGTCATTAAGGCACACATACATAGTTTAGGCGGGGGGTGGATTATTCATTTTCGAGATATTTCTACTATTGCTTTGAATTTTTTAGTTTCTTCAATAAAAGTCTTAATTCGTTTTGTTTTACGCTCCGACAATGCAAAGAGCAATGAATGTTAAATTCATCACAAAATAGCCAGATCTTAAACGATTTGACGATCACTTAAGTCTACTCATTTCCTATAAGGTAATATGTACTAACACAATTTGTGTTAATTTTTACCTCATTAACATGAAGTAGACAGAAAATTAGCGTTTGTACGAACAACTTGTATAAGTTAGCTTAGCAAAGAATATCGCCACTGGATGGAGGAAGTAGTACTTGCTGGGCAACCTCGGCGTTGTATAGAAAGGAGAAATGATGCGATATGCAAATGTTTGTCCTTCAGAGTAGGGATGGTTTTCGACTCTATATACCGGAGGACATGTAAGCCTGGAGGGGAGTGGAGCCTCGTACGAGCTGCCACCGGGGAGTTGAAATTTAAAACTGTAGTGACGCAGTCCTCGGTTGTCGCGTGTCCTCGATCCAGACACCTTCTACTTCTTCTCAACTCATATCATTTATAATTTTCAGCAATTATAAGAACATTTTTAAAATCTACCAGTACAGGCTAACAAAATGTTGTCCAACACTAAATAGGATTTCTAAATTTTGTTACATATTTACTTTACATTATAATTACATTATAGGTAGAGATGATATTGCATTTCACCTAAAAATTAGATACCAAACTTTGTCTGAAGATATGCCTTTTGGGATTCCCTAAATAAAAATGTATTTTTAGGAGAAGATCCATGTCCATGTGTTTAACTCAAAAACAGAAATCAATTAACTACCAAGCCTGGCATTTAAAGTTCAGCATCTTTCAAAGATGTGATAAGTAGGTTTGTTAAGAAAATTCCCCCTAACTAATTACACTTTACATTGAAAAGTTTTGGGATTTTTTCTCAATAACTGTTCTACAAATTTTTAAAATGCCAGTTTTAAGATATTTTAACAAAAAATAAAATACATATGTTAAATTTTGTAGGAATAATCTCTGAAATCGTTTATCTTCCGAATAACCTTTGCATAGGTCGAATACCACAAGATGTGGGCCAAATTTTATTTATTATCAAATAAAATTAAATTTCGTTTAATTACAGGATTCATGGAAATAAAACTTTGTAGAGATAATCATTTCCCATATATTCGTTTTAATGGATTGAATTTTGAAATATTTGGTTATCTCATAAGTAGAGCCCGGGAGTTGTTTACCTAAAAGTTCTCTACAAATGTGCTATAAAATGCCCTTAAAATATATAAAAATGCACGTAAAATGTAAAAAATTACCTAACAAAATTAACAATTTCTTTCATAATAATAAATTAATAACTGTCACAGACAAATAATGAATATGTGGTTTGAATAACCAAATTTTAAAACGAACTTTCTTAGTAAATAATGCAATTGTTGCTACTTTGAGAAAATTCTCTCCACTTCCACAGATGTTATAGGTGCATATTTGAAAACACTACGTCACTGCCTGTTAAATCCTGTTCAAAAATATCAGTTCTGAAATTTTCTCCTGACAGATGTCGGCAATCTCACAAACTGTTTGGTATCTTTTATTTTTGTCCATCAAAAATTTTAGTTTCTGTCTAATTTTGTCCCCAATTTCAACTTTTACATTATTTTTGTATCCTCTCTTCCGCAATCCTTGCTAACTCAATCGACTTTTTATGCCACTTTCTTCAAGGTGGGTTATGGTATCCGTCAAAAATGTAAAATTCGATTTAATGAAAGCTAATTTACCTTGGATTTGAGTATCAGAAAAGAGATCCTGTGCGCTCTCAACTGCCTTAGAATCTACCCTATCTAACCTATTCACCACTTCTCTGACTATTTGAAAATTGTCACAGAGACAATTACAAGGTTACATGCAGTTAACCTTGTACCCCAGAGTGTTAAAATTGGTGGCGGGGGCAAAGCTATTTAGGGGCTTTTTATTTGAAATACATTTACTTGCAAGCTCCTTAGAATGTGAAAAAAGACTAATTTCCACAACAGTAAGGAAATTTTTTTGAAAGCGCCAACCCGAACTATGTTTTGCTGTGGATGCAACCCACACGTATTTCATGATCGGCGATTCCCCGAATTGATGCGTCATAGATTCACCAGCACTGTTAGGACGCTGACCTGTGTTAATTACATATTTACCACACTTACAAAGTTACTATTTCGTAAAAGATATATAAATTAACTTGTAATCACAGATTATTTTAAAATCCCCCAAAAAAGCTCATGGGTACGTGTCAGGTCCGCCACGGGAATCGAATCCGGGCCTCCCGAATGCGGGCTACAGATGAAAATGCCCTATAAATTTGTGTAAAAGAAAGCAAATGACCGGAAAATGTATTTAAATGTTAAAAAATTACTTTATTATAAAAATTTGGGGGAAATGTATTTTGATGACCTATAAAAACCATATATATCTAACGTATTTGTTCCAGAATGCACTTAATTTCCAATAAGCAAAGTCTATGACTACACAGAAAAAATATGACTTTTCATAAAAATCCGAGCCCTACGCATAAGTAATATTTCTTTTTTTTCGGGTGTTGTAAAATGTATTGGTACTCTTTGGTTTGGTGATGTTATTTACAGGATTCCGTGGCTAGAGTTGCGTACATTGCTAGCATGTATCAGTCTTCGGTTGTTATTAAATAATCACAAAATGGAGATGGCAAAGTTTCAATTTAGAGTCCTTCTCAAACACTACTCTAAACAAAATTATAAAGCCGCTTCCGAAGCTGGAAAAATATGTGAAGTGGAAGGAGAAAGGAGAAATGTGTAGCAAAACTTTCTACAGATGTTATCTGAATTAAAATGGTGAAAGAATAAAATTTCGTAATAATAATTTGTTGAACATTAGGTAGAGAAGGTGTTTACTAATACAAACGTCAGTTACTTTAGATTAACCATTTTGGAAATATTCCTCATTTGCATTGGAATTTTAGTTTGTATTCATTTTTTTTCTCTTAGAGTGCAAAGACTGTGGAATTTCAGATATATCGCAACCGCTCTTTGAAAATTCTGACTAGTGATTCAACCACTGTATTTTACAATAAAATTGTATGTGTGCATTGAAAGTTTCTCTCAATTAACAAGAGGTTGCTAGAATAATAAGTTTTTGTAAGAAGAGTTTGTAGAGGGCTGAGTAGAGAATTTCATTTGAATGCAACATCTCGTATTATTTAAGCTTGCTCAACTTTCACTAATACATGAACGAAGGCTTTACCAAGTATTACTTTCTCCTGTGAAGTACAAGTAAGTGAAATTCTCTTTGAAGGATGTGTACGTTATTGAAGCCTCTCATTAAACCTTTATCTCATCCTGTCTTAAACTGCAACAACCTAAGGAGATGGATTAAGCCCTGGGTGATGGTCTTTGTTGGGCTTGAGCAGAAAGGAACGCTAGTGTCCAGCGGCCCTGATAGTTATACGGCTTCGCCGTGTTCATTAGCCGCGGCGCTGCGCTCAATAATCCAGCGGCTGGCATCCCCACGGGTTTTTAAAAATTCGGCCAGTAATGGAATTCATTTGCAGAGAACAACGTCCACCCTCCCCTTTATTTGAACAACAAGTGGCATATCTCACACAGATACAACGGTCTTACGTTAACACAGCAAACAGCCAAGTAAATATAAATTAAAATGAACAACGTGAAATTGGTTTTAGAATATTCATTTAAAATAGAGATCCGTAATGAAAATGAAACTGACTACAGAAGCATAGAGCTCTGTTATCTGCGAACGCTTAACTTATGTAAGGGCAAAGAACTAAAGTTCTGAGATGCGCTATTGCTTTATTTAATTACATTCTTTATGCATTAACAGTTCCTTTCTCTCTCGCACATTCTATGTTAGGGTACGGTAGGAAGACCTCTAAGAACAGACAAATTGCGCAGAAGTCAACTAGTATTCAATTGATGAATTTTGCACCCTATAGCTGGTGTTATTATTAGACTTAAGATCTTTAGGTGACAATGAAGATTTGTATAAGGGCGCTCAACTGCATGGTCATCAGCGCTCTTACAAAACTAATTCATGGAAATAGCAAATTATAAATTACTCAAAAAAGAAAAAAAGAAAAAATGACAATAAAATAAATACATCCAAATGAAAAAAATATATAAAAGCTATAATTAACCATAAAATTCCAAAAGGCATTAAAAAGCCGTTTTCAATATTAACATGTTATCAAAACAAACTACCGGCCCAGTGGTGGTCGAACAAGTTTGTTCCTCTTCTTAGGGGCAGGGCTAGAATTATCCTGCCTTTTTCTTACTGTCGTTTTGGCAGTGAGGACAGGATTTACCTGCTCCTCATCCTCAAAGGAGGAGAACCGCTTTCCTACTGGTAATTTCGTTTCGGGTTGCTCGAAACGATCGGAAACTGCGATCGGCGAAGATGAAAGCCGCCGATCTGCGTCCTCTCCAAATGATTCCTCAGAAGATGTTCCCGGGGGAGATGTTCGTGGACTTTTGCGCTCCTTCTGCTTGTTACTAGCCTTATTTTCCCCAAGAAAGTCAGTTCTTTCATATGAGGTCTTGAAATTTCTGGGCGATGCATTATACATTACTGGTACACATATTTTCGAGGTAGATGCTTTCTGCGGTGACTTGGCTGCAATGTTCTTTATAGGACTAGACTTAGTGGTCACTGTTGTTCGTGTTGGTGTCTGTTGCTTTGGCTATGATCTGGGTGTAATTGTTCTTTTCGACATTACTCCTCCGTTTATGTCGCTAGTTTGTGTTGCGATTGCACGTCTAGATACCGGCTTAGCTGCAACTGCACTATAAGTAGCGGTCCTATGTACAGAAGGCTGACGAATACGCAAGAGTTTCCGGGCTTACACGATCTTACACGGCCTTACCCGGATCTCTTGGATCGCCTTCTCCTCCAAATAACGGGGACATTCTCTTGAGTTCGATGAATGATTACCACTGCAGTTAACACACGTTGCGGTTGAAGTACTTGCATTATCATGCCTGACTTCCCCAACGAATGTAGCAACTCCATTACATGAATCACCTGATACCTCAATGGATTGGGCACATACTGCCTCACTTCAGTAGTTTCATGCCCTGCCTTAATACTTTGCGGGAGATCTACCCGACCAAAGGTAAGAAACAGGGTACGAGTGGGCACTAGTTCACCTCGTTCTATGCGTTGAACTCGATATACATTTGTAACACCCTGTTCCGCCAAGTTTTCCTGAATCTCCTCATTGGACATACCGTCAAATGCGCTGGTATTTACAACACCTCGCGAGGAGTTCAGGGTCCTGTGCAATTCCACGCACATCGGATAGCTGGCAAGCATATTTTTGTTTTCAAAATTTTCTCAGCCTGCGTCAACTTCGACCAGGAGCGTGCCATTGCGAGATCGAGTACATGACTTTACAGGACCAGCAGTACTATCTAAACCCTTTTGAATAATGAGCGGGTTCACGGAAGTTAGTTTTCGACCTTTTTCAGTTCTAAAAATAACTAGATAGCGAGGACCACAAGATTCGGGTATTTATTTTCCACGTTTAATTTTAAGGTTTGCCATAAGAAATTGAATGTGTTTCATCCCCCAGTGGTCCCCACCCACCACGGAATCCCAACAAGGGGTCACCCCACTGGGATGACAGGGCTACACTGGAGATATAGCGGGCTCTTCGTCCCACTCAGCCTGATTTGGTATAGTACCTAGTCCTGGCCGATTGATTAGGGGCGGGTTAGCCCCTAACCTCCTGTTTAGGTGAAGGATAAACCAAAGTAATGTACTGGATTTGCGCAACCGCCCCGAATTCAGAGGAAGACTGGATCGAGCTCAGATGTGCATCCCTCAACCATCAGGACAAATCTTTCCCCCGACACGGGTCTCCACGCACGGCCTACATGTGGGTAGGTGTTTTGTCTGATCCCTCACCACTAAGACGAACCCACATCGAGGATGTCAGGGTGGCTCGGGACCCCGGGATGGTCAATTCCCGTACATGCATCAATAGGCCCCTGTGGGGAGAAATTTAGGTGCTTACCTACTTTCCCCCCTAAGATCCTACCAAATCTTTCTTTGACAATTATCTGGACCATGCTCTTAATGCCACAGTAAAATGAAAATAACCTTATTCGACATAATCACTTATTTATGCTTTTTTTCTGAAATATTAGGAACCTTTTATTTGATTTAAATATTTTAAGTCATAAGAAATAGTGATGTTAATTTATTATATTTTTAAATTTTCATAATATTTAATAGAGAGCTTCGAGCCAAACAGTAATATATACGCTATTAATAGTATTATACATATTAAGTTAAAGTTAACATCTAAGCTTTAGCAATTCAATTGTATTTCATAACATTATTCATCTTGTTTGCTTGGCTAATGTGCTATACCAAGCGGCAGAAGAAATTATTTCAAAGAAATATTTTCAAAATCAAGTACAAAAGGTGCTGCGTTTAAAGAAAACTGACTATTTCTACCCTTATATCCACGCTAATTTGAACAAGGCAACGTATATGGTTACTGTGTATAGGTTGTACCACGAAGGGTGACTTTATGACCTACATATATCCACTGCGGTTACCAGAGCAAGGGGCAAGCGATGAAATATAGGAACCACAATACGCTACAGGCGCGAGAAGTTCCTAACAAGTCCAGACATGAAAACCGGTCACTGTTGGAGCTACTTAGAAGGTACAGTGAACGACCGACGATTTAGCACCCTGAATGCACTCTCCTTTAAAACAGTGGTGTCAATCATGGCCCTGAGTGGCATGCCCACTGCATTTTCAGGTAAATTTAGAAAAGAGTTCAGTGCAGGATAAACAGTAACTTCTGATTCGGGAACTCTGTATTTTGAATGCGAATGGAAAATACAATCCGTATGTAGAAAAATCTGCAGGAATATACAGCGCATCAATAAATAATATTAAAAATTACAAATTTATGGGCATAATTAAAGCACCAAGAGACATATGGTCAGCTTAAACATGGAGGAAATCGCCAAACCTGTTACCAATTATGTGTTATGTTATTTCAGTTATTTGAAAATAAGCCAAATAAACATTCTCTTACCTATTTTTAATGCCAAACAGCTGAAAATCTCTACTTCAAGAATAATGAATTTGTAAGTTTCCTTATTACGTTTTTTTTCAATATATTTTATCTACAGATTCAGATAAAAAGGTTATTAATAAATGGCAATTATGACTTTATTCATTTATTTTAATATGTGATTTTGACCCCTTACGTCTGTGATTAAAGGTCATAAAGTATGTTTTTGTTTAATAATCATGTTAATACTTAAATGAAAGAAACGATGGAACTAATAAAATAAAGCATTAAAACAATAAAGCCAGAGCACTAGTTAAAAGGTATACTCATTAACTAAACAGAGAACCTTGGGATAAGTAGGTACATAGCAGACAGGTAACATACTTTACATGGGTGGCATGAAAAATTATATAAGTTCATCAGGAACCTGAACTCACAAGTAAAATACAAAGTAAATCTGTAAATTATAAAATATTTGCATTTAGAAAATTACAATAAAGAACTCTGGTTCGAGGAAGAAAACATAGAGCAACTATAAGAGCTAAAAGAATTAGTAAATATTTTGAAACAAATTAAATACAACAAAGCATAGGTCGTAGACAACATTAATCCTAATTATTAAAAACATGTTTCAGATAATTTTCAAGCAAAATTATTAAAATTATATAATAATTGTTGGACACAAATAAGAATTCCTTAAGAATAGAAAATAAGAAAAATAGTATCATTTTTTTAAAAAGATAGTAGAACTAAATCCGAAACTATACAGGAATTACCCTACTGTGATTAGCCTATAAAATCTATACGAAGATTGATGTACAATAGATTGTTAAGAATATAACTTTTAATGGATAAACAGACAGGATTTAAGAAAAGACGAAGTTGTATATATAATGACTTCTCCCTCAAACAAATAATTGAAAAACGAAAATAATTTAACTTAGAAACGCAGTTCTCTTTATAGATTACAAAAAAGCCTTCGATAAAATATTTAGATTAAAATTATGGTAATTTCTAGAAAAAATAATACCAAAACACTTAATAAATGTAATAAAAACTTATATACAGAAACAAAAAGCAAGATAAATAAATGAGAACCAACACTGATTTCAAAAGGGGTTAGACAAGATGACATGATCAAATAATGTAAACAGCAAACGACAGGGGGAAAATTAATCTAGTGGCAAGAACAGTAAAAACAATGCTTTTCACAGATGATCAAATATTAACAGCTGAAGCAGGATTTTATACACATGCGATGTTTGAATATGCTATGATGATGCATTTCTAACCTTTGTTGACGATCTTGAAGATATCTAGAAGTTTCTCCTGCAACTCGGATAAGTAGGCGGATCTGTAATTCTTGAGCGATGAGTTCTTTTTCTTTCCCAGAGTCGTGGTAAAGGGACTGGGAAAGTTAGTATTACAACTTTTTAATAATGAACAATTAACACTTTCCTTGTTCAAAGATGGAAATTCAATTCCTCATAAAATATTTAAACTCTTTGATACAATTCTAAATATTATTAGTGTAGTCTTTTTACAAACAACAGTTGATGCAACGATTTCTTTTCCTGCGCATACGCTACTTATGCATCCTTGATGCACACACAAAATTGTTTATACACACACACACTTGGAGACACAAATACACGTCTCACGCCTACGGCGTACATAAGCAGAAGAACAAAATATTTTAAAACATTGAACAACTTCTTTTATTACGTTGTCATGGTTACATCATTACCTACCTTACATTGTATCCATTTCTCTACTTTATTACAAATTTCAATCTCTTCTTAACAACACATGAAACATCTGCTACACAGCAAAAGGTGAGAATGATCTTCAAAGAATGGCAAATAGCAAAAAGATGTAGATTAGAAACATCTATGAGGAAAATCAAAACTATGGCTTTTAAAGGTATTCACACAGTTAGGTCTAAAATAGTTATAGAAAATAAAACTCTTGAAAAGGTGTCAAAATTTAATTTCCTCGGTTGTGAAATATCATACATGTCGGAAAAAGACATCAATAAAAAATTAAATAAGTTGAGCTAATAACAGGTACAATAAAAAGAACCCTAAAGAATAAATCAAGAAAAGATTCAATAATAAAATGGTATAAAGCAATGGCTGTGACAATTGTAACGTGTGGTTCAGAAACATAGACAATGACAGCACAACATAAAAGAAATATACAAACAGCAGAAATAAAGTTCCTTGAAAGCATAGCTGGATATACAAGACTAGACAAAAAATGATGAAATACGAGAATTTAAAATAGAATAATTAAATAAAACTATAATAGAATATAGAACCAACTAGAAGCAGCATCTAAATAAAATGGAAGAAAGTAGAATTCCTAAATGAAAGTGGTAAAAAGGAAGCCTTTGGAAATTATGGAATAATTTGAGCTATATCAAAATAGCATATAATTGTCAACTACAAGGACGAAGAAACCTAGGAAGACCTAGGAAAAGATGGCAGGTACAAGACTTTGGAGCCAGATCAGGCTAAATGGGCTAAACCTTGTTGGAAAAGAAGTAAAGAGCATGATTTTGATTTACACTTAAGAGCTAGATACAGGTTTGATGTAATGATCTCTCAAGCGTGAGTCACATAATCAGAAAGTTGACACATTATGTTATGGCTGACACGTCAAGAAGCACTGTACCATTTACGCATCAAACCGTCTTCTTTTGTTCGAAGTAGCACTTTGAAACACCATGCAGAGCATTGTGTAAATAAAGTCTCATAATATTTGCAATTTCTTGCGAAATAGCATACTTTATTTGCAGTGAAACTGCAACTAAGGATTAATAAAACTTTTTATTCACACAACTTAAAGTCGCCTGTATTGTTATCCGGAGATCAGAGGGGCCACATTGTTGGGAAGTTAAACTGCCTTCGTGAAAACGTCTTTTTCTTAAATATAGAATATAGTGATTCTTTCTTTATTTATATATTTCTTTATTTATTTTTTCTACTTTCTAAAGAAGCTATCTTCCTGATACTGCAGGACCAATACTATTGAAATCTATAATTTTCAATCAGTTCTGATTATCAATGAATGCATCACTAAGGGTTAAATATTTAGAAATAACCAAGTTGCACACAACTCCTTTAGGTGTACCTGAGTCTTTCCATTTACAGTAAATGTACTGATTCAGGGCAGATATAAGTGGCCTCTAATCATAAAATTGTGAATTAATGGAAATTAATTGTTCTTTCCGCTAGCCTGTGTAGGGAAACTTTGAGTACTAAGACATTAAGTTTCTAAAACATTAAGTTTCCTAAGCCTCTGGAAATTAATAAGTCCAGTGCACCACAGCAAAATCTGTGCTCATTATGTCACTTGTCAGTGACAATGGTTTCATTATTTAGTCACATGAAAGCTAAACAGCTTCCTTGTATATTTTATGAGCATTTATTTCATAGTAAGAGTAATTATAAGCGAAATTTGGAAGAAAAACTTATATTAGTTTTAGGAATTATTTTTGCATGGAGACATTCGTTATTTGTAGAGGATAATTAAATCAACCTAATTAATTTTCTATTAAAACATACGTTTAGCCTCAGAGGTGATGTAACTATTAACTCAAAAAGAATAAAGTAGCGACTCGGGTCATTTTTAATAAAAGCATATTCGATTACCTGGTCATCTAAGAACAAGGACATTACAATATGTTACTTTTAATTTGGGTAGTTATGAAAAAAACATAAAATCAAAAGTATGATGACTAAGTAATTTTTTTTCAAATTACGACAACGATTGCTAAGACTTCCTCCAAATTAATACACAGTGAAATATTGCATGCCATAGTAGAATTGCTGAAAACGACTTGCCCATACTTTCAAGCCTATTTTAATTTATAACATTTATGCTGTGCATATCATTCAGAATCAATTGCATATAATCAGATAATATTCCCTTTAAAGTTACGTTTTAGAATTTAATAGATGATGATTGCTTCACGAGTTATCCTCCAGCCAAAAGACGAAAGATTCTGTCAACATTCGTTAAGCTTAAGGGTTTTTATTTAGGTATGTTATTGCTGTACCATGTGAACAAAACGTACGGAATATTTTCTATAAGTTTAAAATAGGTATTTTTTCATGGCTGAAAAGGGGTGCTCCAGTGGATCCAAAGTGGGTGAAGATGCTGAAAATTTTATATTTTAAGGCAAATGTGATATTAATTTGCGATATTATGTATGGTATTAATAAATTAAAGACATTTTCTCTAAGGCATTTTTTTTTCTAAAATAGAACCTTTAGAATTTATAGATAATTGAAACTTCATTTCACATTAAGGATGTATTTGCCGATAACGAGCATTTAAGAGCCCTTGGTTATGCTTCTTGTTATTAACACATAATTTGAAAAGTTAATTTCTTCACATGAATATGAAAACGAAAATATTTTAAATGGTAATGAATAATATTTATTTTAACATTTTAAACATACTCAGAATTATAAAAATCAATTTATATTTTATAATCATGGTACTATGATCCTTGCTTTCTTTGATTTAATATTTTACACGTCTGATTGTTTTATTAGCGTTTTTGTTAGATAATAACCCACAACATTTTCCGTATTCGTAATTTAAAATAAATGTTCAAAGTGAGCCACATTTATTGCCAACAAATGACTGTACTAAATGCAATATGACACAGCTCGCCTCTGATCTTTTTATTTAGATCTAATAAATTGTTTACTCTATTTGGTGCACTCTATATTTCAAGAAGACATAAATAAAAAAATAGTGGATTGAGAACTGGAGATTTAGCTGTACACTCAGTAGGTCCTCTTCTCGCAATCCAACTACCAGGAAATAAGTCGCATATCTTACAAATGTACTGTTTTGATACCAAATATCTTCCCTCTACAAACAATGGTTCATTATGTTATTACCAATTTCCCATACATCAACTTTTTGTGGCTGTTGAGTGTGCCATTGAACCACCTAATGTAGGTTTTACGGAGACCGTATTGGCAATTATGACGGTTTACTGTTCTCTATGTACCATAAATTCTGGTTCGACAAGACTATTACGGTTCTACAGAAAACATTTCTTCGATCGAAATCATTTTCATTTAACTTCTGGTATAATTATATTTTAGTGCATATCATTCCACTAATTTCATTAATTTGCTAACAGATGTAATGTAATCCTTTGCAAGTCGCCTTGTAGACCTGAGGATTTTGGGGAAGTTAATAACGAGCTAAGGAGATTTTCGTCCTCGTAGTAATTTTCTTATCTTCCAGGTTTAGCAGGTTTAGTAGTTTTCTTCATTCAGTCCTTGATTTTTTTTTAATTTCAGTTTTTATTTATGGACGCTCTTTAACTGCTACGCTTAACTCAGTGCTCAATTCTACGTATATTGGCGTGAAAATAGCTTCGCTTCTGAGACCTCTTTATTTGATGCCATAAATCTACGACGAGACCATCAGCTTAACTTCTCCTCCGAAGAAGGCCATGTAAATGATTTTTGTGCCCAAAACATCCATTGTCCTCCGGCAGGTTTGAATCCGCAACCTTGGGAACCAGAGACATACATATTACGCCTGGACCACGGAGTACAATACTTCCTGTGACGTTATACTTCTTCACAATTTTTGACACCACGGGCTGAGTTTCGTTTTTATTTGAATCAACTCTAAAAATACTAGATATCTTTTTATTACTCTCCCTATCGCCATTACCAATTATCATTTATATTAGTATTCTGTGCCTATCAGGGAGATTCAGCATTATAGTCTACTTTAAATAAATCCATTGCTGTTTATTAGCATTTTTGATTCTCAAATCAAATAATTGAATAAAGTATTGATAAAGTTGACATGATAAATTCAATGCCACGGCTGGAATTTGAACCACCGATCTTCTCGTTTCCGTCCAGTCGCTCTTACCCATTGAGATACCAAGGCCAACTTGCCGTCATGACATTAACTTCTCCATTTGACTCGTATATTTCCCCGGTAGACCACTAAGGGCTCTCTCCACCGTTTGTGGCGACTTACTACTGTAAGTGCTTAAGTCTCAGGCTTCATCATTTAACTCTTTATTATTTAAGTTAATTGGTGGCAGTTATTCATTTCCTCACGATAGCCATATACAGGCTAAGGTATTGCATTATAGAGAACACATGAAAAATTCAATGCCATGGCTGGAATTTGAACCACCGATCTACTGGTTTCCGTCCAGTCGCTCTTACCCATTGAGCTACCATGGCCAAATTGCCGTCATGACATTAAATTCTCCATTCGACCCCGGTAAACCACTAAGTACTCTCGCATCCGAGATACACCGTTACACGGTTTCCTAGTGGAAACCAGTGGATCCGTGCTTCAAATCCCGGCCGCGGCATTGAATTTTCCATGTCGACTCTGTCAATCCAATACCTTAGCCTGTTTACGGCTAGTGTGAAGAAATGAATAATTTCCATCAATTAACTTAAGTGATCAATAATGTTAAATTCTCAACCCTTTATTTTAGAAACGGAATATTCTTAAAAACGTGTCTTGTCTTATTACAGACTACCAGAATGTCTCAATTTATACCGGTTCCCTTTAAAATTCTGAAGTTTGTTCCGCCTCAGTCATATTGGGATACACTGTGGTGCTGGCCTTTGTACTATTTGGAGTGCCTCTACCTCCCACGTGAATAAAAAAAGTCGGCACCTTTATTTGTCCATTTAAAAGTAATGGCTGACCTCTCACACTTTTTATTCACACATTATAATCTACAATAGGCAATGCGTAGTTTAATGTATTTTCACTTTTGTTTTGGCTGGGGAGTTGAGGGGTAGCTATCCACGCACTTCGGTGCGTGACAGTGCATAAACATCGATGATGTTCTGATGTCAAAGAACTTCTTTTTCGCGAGCCATTCAGTCTAGGGTTGTACACGTCTCTCTCCTTACTAAAACACCAGTAAGCAGATGAATGCAAAATGAGCCAGAGTTATAATTTAAAACTTCCTTATAAAAGACGACATGGAAAGCATGCATTCCTATCTAGTTTATCAGTTGCAGTTACTTAAGTTGCGGCATTAGATGTGCAGAATAATATAGTGAGAAAATAACACAGTTCAAGAAATACATGCAGCATTTTCTACAATATTATGTAAATGGTAATGTAAGGAAACAAAACAAATTTATAGAATAATGGAGATTAAAGTCATGTGACAAAGGGAGGAATCACACTGTTAAAATGCAAATTCTGACAAAGCTTAATGGACAGTGCGTTAAGAACCACTAAACACAAACGCAGTTGCATGTATTCAAGCCAAAAATCATTTGAAGGAAATACAGAATTTCATAAAGAACGTGTCATGATAATGAATACATGGAAATACCATATTTAGATGGCTTAGCACCCATAGAAAAGAACTAGACTAAGTCAAGTGTTGGCAAACGTTTCATAACTGTCACAGGCGACAGAGAATAATTAAATAGTGTACGAAGCTATATAAGTTTCAGATAAGAATCAGATGTGTATATATGCAGGCACGAGATGCACAGTTAATATCAGTTTTCTTATTGAACTGAGATGTATACCTATATATTAATAACTAAGTACCTACCAAGTGTCATGGTTCATTCCTATGACAACGCAACCCACAGACAATATACAGGGTGTTTGAAAACGACACCGAACGAACATATAGAAGTATTTGCTCAGCTTCTATGTGACACATATTGATACTTTTTACCGCCAATAGAGCCGCATAAAAATGCTCCAGAATGAGTGTGGATTGGTCAGTGAAGTGAACAACGACGCGTGCCTCATGCTGTCGGAGTTCGCAGATATAGGTTACACATTGAGCCGCGTGCTGTAGCTGTTTGTAAACATACCGGCATATACTGCAGTACCTTGCTACTATTAAGAATTTCTTTGGCTTATGAAACCGCAATAAAAAAGCTATTACTTAATTATTGCTAACGAGTGTTTAACGTTTTCCGAAATTCCGTTACAGCAGTCCATGAATGCAAATAAGCTGGTGGACATATGCAACTTATACCTTTAAGAGGGAAGTTAATGTTAGTGAGGTTGAAGATGGAAGCATTAAATGATAAACAGAACAGAAAACAACATCAAAGAATTATAGATAAATTAACTAAAAATAAATGCCTTATGCAATGAAATGAGCATTTTATTTCACGTGTTTGATAACGCTAAATAAAGCATTTGTAACTGAAAAGGACGTTGTTGATATTTACGGTAAGAGATTGAAAGTATTGCACAATTAAGATCATAACAAAATGCTCTGACGTTAAACAAATAAATATTATTATTGATGTAACTATTCTACAATTCATATTTTTAATGAAAGTAAATTAATCGTGCTTCGTTGAACTCCATTCAGCTCTTCCATCCATCAAAACCATATCCGTCTTTTCAGCGTTCGTATAGCGCTCCGTATTGCATGGATTTGCTATTTAAGTACGAGCAAAATCCTCCCTGTTAGGACGGAATGTGTAGTTTTACACTGAAGAGCAACCTTGCAAATATCCGAGTTATTAGTCGACTTTTTCACAAATAACTGCCCTTTGTCTCATTACGTGAAAGGTAGGCTAGGGTCACTGATAAAGAGCAAGGAGTAATGTTTTTGTTTTCGTGGCACGTGCGTCTCAATAACAGCTTTTGAGGTTCGCACACCAGTGGTTCCTGCGCTGTCTAATCACAAAATCCTGTAATATTTAATGCTGCATAAAATTATACCTAACAGATCTTCGAAGCTGCGACACCGAAATTCAGACTAGTTAAGTTATAAACTACGTAAAAGCTATAATCGTTCGGTGTTGTTTTGAAACACCCTGTATATAGCAACTTGCATCCATTGAAAAGAATGATACCGATTTTTCTGTACCGTAAGAGCATATATTAGGGATTTAATTGTTCGCTGGCGATCATCAAAATATATTCTACATGTTAATCAGTCATAGCAGACCTATACTAGATTTAACATATTCTACTTTCGAAAATATTTTCTCCCAAGTAAACGCTAATGTGAACTATGATGTTAATCCTCCTGCGAAGTCTTTCAAATGAATAAATATCATTTCACTGTAAATATTAAGCAATTCAGTTTCCTTAAGTTTGTTCTTCAGAAGCTCGATACACTGTGTATTATTAAAGTCTGAATGATCAATTTTATTTTATGGTTTGGAATATTTTAATAAATCAATCAATACTTATTATTGGTATTTGTTTTAAGTTTGTGAGCGGATCATGCAAATGAAGCTGGCAGGCGTAGAATGGCAAACCCTGACCTAAGCCACAGAATATAGAAAGGACCTTAAAAACACGACGGTATACTAGATTCAGTGGTTTACTAAACTCTGTTCGTTTTATAAACAAAGTCTACCTTATACCGAGGTTAACGACTAACACCGTCACTTAAATATGGGTCACTATGGCGGAATCAATGGTTACAACAAGGGTCTCTCATTGTACAGCAAGTTTTACACAAGTTGGCAAGATCAATGCCATTTCCCCAGTTAGGAAAGGAGGCTAACAGCAACATCAGCGTTTTAAATGCTCCGTGACCACGTAAAGTGATATCAAAGGGATGGTAGAATGAACAGCGTAAGTGTAACTTGTGTGGGAGGGAGGTCGGCTGGAAACGCAGCTAGCCACCAGTTGCCCTCTATGCTTAAGGGCCCTCTAGGCAAACTGCAAACGGATTCTCATTTTGTTGCTGTTCTCATATTAAAATTTGTAAAACCACGAGACTATGCGTGTGTGCGCGCGCTCGCTCGCGCTTATTCCGAGTTTACCAATTTCGCTTGATGGCCTTCGGGGTTGGGCAGGCTAGGTTGAAGTTAGGGGTGGAATTACAAAACACTCGGGCTATATTAAAACAGAACACCTGCTCTATACACGGCTCTTTGCCGTTAGCCCTGGATAACGCCTCCAATATCAGAGGCCCTTGATTGCTTCATCGAGCCCGATGGAATGTCCCCATTCCTTCAAATATTTCTCCTTTATGGGCCAATTAATTTTGGTGAAAGCTTTCAAACCCAAAAGTTGAAACGCTTCATACCCTCAAGCTATGGGGTTATGAATTTGCTCGCTTTGGGTATTTAGTTTTTCCCCATACGAGAGGACCGAGTAATCGAAAATAAATGCAATAAATGTATAGCTTTACTGTGGTTGAAAATATTTGGGTACTGAAGCAGCAGGATCCCCATTTACAACTCTTCTACTAGAAAATAATAGTTTGGATCCAACACATCTGCCACAAAAGAAACCATCACCCATCAGCAAATACTGGATTTACATAAAATAAAATAGCTGAGATCTATGTTATGAAAATCTTTATTAAATTCTTTTTAAAACAATCACTTATCATGGACTAAAACGTATTCTTTCTGTAATTAGAACATCTCTTCCGATTGGATACTAATTTCAGTCTTTTGGTTTGCGGTATAACCATGGTAACTTTCTCCAAATGCTTGGGGTAACATGATATCTATCGTCAGGACAAGTCTGTAAGCTAAGAAATATCTTTTCACATCTACTGATCTTTGTACAAAGTTTGAAACCGTTCACTGACATTAGGAAAATTCTTCATGAAGCACTATTGTTTACGTGTTGAAGATATTTGTACACGTAACACAAAGCTTTAAGATAGCGTTTTCTCTTTAAAATATTGCACTTACTAAGGTGCTTTAGTTTCCTGCATAATTTAGACGATCATGCGGTACAAATTTCAAAACTTAATACCGTATCAAAAGTAAAAAAATAAGGCACATGTACACAAATCAATGCCCACCCAACACACATACACCTTGGCCCACCTTGGTTCCATGTCTGCCTCATGTTCAAGAGGTCCCGAGTTCGAATCTCGGTCAGGGTGAGTTACATGGATAAGGCATTTTCCAGGGTTTTCCTTTATTCTTCAAGACGAATGTCGGGTAACTCTTAAGCTCCATGAATCCTGGACTTATTTGAGCAACATTTCACCCAATTAATTCACCATCTGATATGGGTTACCATTGGAGGACGTACATTTAAAAAAAAACACATACATTCACCTGACACTGCATATTTATCTCGTTACATATCCAGAATTCTGACACATGTGACTCGTTCCTCATCACCAAGTCTTCCACATTATGATTTTATCCTCTAAATTCAAAACTTCCAAAATTTCCACGAGGATGTGGAGGAGTATATCAAAACATAAAACGTGAATAGAGTTTTAATGCTCCCTAAGGAGTAAACTGAGTTAACCTTAGGCATAGCAGTAAATAGAGAGAGAGAGAGAGAGAGAGAGAGAGAGAGAGAGAGAGAGAGAGAGAGAGAGAGAGAGAGAGAGAGAGAGAACTAGAACGTAGCGTGCTTCTGTTTAACTGGATGTTTGACTACAAATCTTACATTTAGGTCAGTTAGTCCATGCATCTCTGCATTTTATTTCTTCAGCCGTCTAGCTTGATAAATGACTCGCTCTTAGCACGTAGGTATATCTATTTCCAAAACCAATTGATACAGCTATGCCTGCGCTTTTCATTCGTGTTTCTGCATCTTTAAGGTTGTTTTATTTGAGTTTCCCTTTATAGGCATATAGTATTAGTGAAAGTATTCCAGAAACTGTTTCCAGCAGATATCCCTCTGTCAGGATTATAACTTAATTATAAGACCTTGAATGCACGCCATCAGTGGGACAAGAGTTGGTAAAAGATATTTATAGCCCAGTGTGTTTATTTGTAATTACTCTTAGTGATTCGAAATTTATAAATATGTAATATCATACATTAGTGTCAAGTCAAAAGAATATACCTTTTATCCCTTACAGCTTCATACCAATTGTGGCAACTACTTTCGAGATATGTTTTCAGAAATGATCACTTAGAGACATAACAATATTATGCAATGATGGATACCTTCCTTAGCCGACATTGAAATAATTTATATACTGATGACGTAATTTATAATATTGGTGTAGTTCCTAATATTCCAGAGCTTTAAAGTTTTCATATATTCAGCTATGAATATAAGATGCATAAGTAAAAGAAACGGGTGTTAAAATTGAACCATTCATGTCATTGTACGAACGGTGTTTATAAGCAGCGACACTAAAATCTTGATGCCGCCTAACGTACTCATAAATGGCAATGCAATGCGAGGAGAGAACTTTGATTTTTATGAAGCTAGCGAAAACATTATCAACTAGTAGTATAGAGGGGTGCCATTTCAACATTTATACGCAATGATTGACGGAGGTTTTCTCAATAACGTAAGATTCCCATGAAGCTTATTTCCACAAACCTTAGTGTCTTCCACTTGACATTATTTGGAGTATTGCATGCGAGATAGCAGTATTGTACTGTTATGACTATTCGTTTTCTTTTGCAGTATAAAGCTGAGTGAACGGTGTCTTGGCTATACCGTCATATTCGAAAAAGTACACATTAGAACAGCATTCTCCAACTCCTTTTATGATCGTTTCCTACAGCCTTGGCATCAACACCTTGAAATTATTTGACATATTTATTGTATTGTATACAGCCGTTTCTTCAGAAAACTCAGAATTTTTACCTTTTCTACCATGTACTTAGATTGTAGAGAAGCTATTGCCATCTCGATATCGAGATTTTACGAATATACAACCTATGAGACTTCATCAATACAAAAACAAAACAGAAACAAAAACAATGGCCCTCGCATATTTTAAATGACATGAAGATATACTGAAGAATATTTATTCAAAAACTTAATTCTTTTCCCTCCCTTATATCACCGATCACGATGTAAGGGGACTCGGTTTCCGCTAGCCCGGTAAGTCGGGGCAAGGGAACCGAAGCATTGACCTGATAGAAGAAGCCAGTTGAGGGGCCAGCCCAACGTCTGGGATGAAAGCGAGAGAAGTGGATAATAGTATGACGGTGAAATCAATGATAGGAAATATGATGGAGCATTTGGTGGAATGATGGCCTGGGAAACTGGAGACCCCGGAGAAAGTTCACCCCAGTGACATGCTGTCCACCACAAATCTCACTTTGCGGTCGCCTGGGATCCAACCTGGGCTGCTTTGGTGAGAGCGACCGGTCTAACTGCTCGGCCACGTTTGATCCGAAGAATTTGGTGGCACCCACTTGCACTGCTTCAAAGTTGTAAAAATTATTCTATGTAGAAAATGGGCCAATGGATAGAAAAATAGGATAATCTCAGGATGCGAGATCAGGGCTGTGTGCTAGGTGTGGTAGCAGTTCCATTCCTATCAATTCCTGAACTTGTTCCATAGTTGTTCATGCAGTATGTGGTGTTGCATTGTGCTGTTGTAATAGAACTCTGTTTCGGTTAACTATTGCTCAATAGCTTCGTCTTAAAATTTCATGAACTCGTTCAATTTGTTGAAAATAAAGATTGGCCACCTGTCTCGAAGCATCAAATTTTCGGAATTATGCCCATTTTTCATCACAAGCGACAATTCTCCTGACCAATCCGACAACTCTCCTGACCATTCCATCATCCATGGGATTACGGATAAGCTGACCACGGATATCTACCCTACGCTCATCCTGTTGAGGTGTCAATTCATGACGTACAGATCCTCAGCTTCTGTGCGATTTTCCAGGTGTATTAATGTGGAGATGTATGGTATCTTTTGATACACCACGTTCTTATGAGAGCCTGCGGATTCCTTTTCCTGGATTTTGTCGAAAAACTTTGGTGTATTCTCAATATACCATACTTTAGGCCACCCAGAACGTGGTAAATCTTTAGTGTTTTCGCCTCCATTGTTGAAACGTTGGAACCATTGTTATGCCACACGCTCACTATCACACCTCCTTCCACTTCAGATATTCCTCGAGCTGCGATAGCGGCTTCATAATCCTGTCTCCACTAGTGTTTTACATCGATTCTAAGTTTAAACGTTATTATTTCCATTTTGTGTATATTTATTAACAGCTGAAGACTAATACATGCTTGCAATGTACGCAACACTACCCTATGGCATCCTGTAAATAGCATTGCCAAACCAAAGAAACCCAATTAATTTTCCAAAACAAAATCAAAAACCCAACTTACTTATGAGACAGTCTTGTATTATACTAATAGGTGTTGCATTGGAAGCACAAATCGTAATTTTTAGCCAATATAAATACAATTACTTATTTAACTATTAACACACAACATCAGCAAATATAATCAAAACATTATTTTAAACATTTAAATATAGTATTCTGTATTGGTTAAAATTGTGTTTGCATATTTTGAGCAATAACACATGTTTTAATTTTATTCTGTGCAATTTTTAGTGAAAATTTGAACAACGTTCGTTTAAAAATTATATTTAGTTCGCAATACCGAACAAAAGGTACTGAAGGTAAATGCGGTCATTATGTCGTGTGCTTATATATGTACACTTAAATGATCAAATGTTGAAGTTTTAAAGGACTTGAAGCTAAAGTTTGAGGTATTTTGGATGATAAAAGTAATCTTTTATTTATTTTTTATTTTTGTAAATGTTCGGACATGAATTTCCTTAACTAAAATAAAGCAAAAAGTGACGTGGAGTTTATGCAACGTACCCTAACATGCAAGTACATTTCAGGAGAGTGTAACGTAGCGATAGGATAAGTCGCGTCGGTCAGTCTTGCTATGTATGGTTCCTCTGCAGTAAATCTGGAAAGGAGAGAAAAACAGAAAATAACGCCCGGAATGTCTGTCGGGATTGTTTCAACTACAAATGGGGATTTCCGACACTTCTTCTAGCTTCTATTCATGGCTTAGAAAACAAGTGGAAAAGAATGCTCTCCTGCCGGATAACGGAGCCGTCATTCATTCTTTATTGTTATAGCATAGTAAGTCCATACCCATTCCTGTAAAATGGCAATTGTTTTTTGCTTCTGGAAAAATATTTTATTACCATTCATGCTTCAACTTTACGGAATTTCTACCAAATTTATGTCTTTGGTTTGGAGAAGACGGTTCGATGGTTTAAATTCGGAACAGTTTAACTGTTACTGGTATGCATTTCGGAATCAGGACTTTTGTCATTCATAACTCGCTAGAAAAAAAAGCTCTCCATTGTGGGGAGGCAAGTTTTCTGACATTCAAGAGGTCCCAACTTCAAACCTCGGATAGGATCAGTTAAATGGATAAGTTTTCTCGCGATTTACTTTTATTCTAAATATGGACATCTGCAAAATCTATGCATCTCGGCTCATATGAACATTATTTCAAATAATTTTTTCTTTCAGCGTCTGATATTCGATTAACAGGCATTAAAGATGAAGCAGAACAAACACATATTATCATACCAGCGATAATTGTTACAACCTGTTAGTTATAGTATTGTACACAGCCTTGTTTCGTTCACGAGTTTACAATGAGCGCAATGGCTAACTTTGTACAGCTTCCATAAGGGGAGGGGTGGTCTAGAATTCTAATCTCGCTGGTCAGAACGACTAACATTTTCTGTGATTTTGTCACTAAATAAACCCTGGACTGTTTAAGTCAATTCTAGCATTAAAATATCCTCCTTGAAATTAAATTGGAAAATTCATACTAACAAAAAGCAAAAATAAGGAACCAAAACTTTAATTAAATCAGTGTTATTAAACTTAATCTCTTAATGGATTTTATTATGAATAGAGTGAATAAAGAGGTAGAAAAGCTTTCGATTTAAAACGAATTACTCAAAGCGAACAATTACAGCAGTTCCAAATTGTCTGCTTCTTCTGCTCCTTTTAGAAAAAAAAAATCTACGAGGGTTTATCGTAAAACTATAATTATCACCCTTTAAAATATGATACAGAGTTTGTGTTGGTATGTGCTTGTCAGTTCTTCTTTACGGAGTCACTATCCAGATTTACACAGTTTTCATAGTGCTTCTTGACTTTCCGAATACCTTGATTGTAGAAGTCTGCAGAATTCGCTTTAAACCACTCTTACACTTCATTAATGATGTCATTTGTGTTGTCAAATCGGCGACCACGCAAGAGATTCTTCAATTCCGGGAACATGAAAGGTCACTTGGTGCGAGATTGGGCGAATAAGGCGGATGCAGTAAGTTCTCAAAGCCACATTCCCTTGTTTTGTCAACTGCAACTTGAGATGAATGAGCTGGTGCATTGTCAGCCAGAAGACGAACGCCTTTGGAAAGCATACCGCGTCGTTTCTTAAACAGAGCTGTTCGTAACTTGACCAGAAGATTGCAGTAATATCTGACAGTGATGGTTTAACCCTTAGCAAGGTATACTATAAGGATGACTCTAAACAGTCCAAGAAAACTGAAGCCATAACCTTCCCAGGTGACCTTTGCACCTTTGCCTTTTTGTCTGGGGTAATCGGCAAGTTTCCATTTCATGCTCATGACTTTTGTCTGTGGATCATACTCATAGATCCAGGATTCATCCATGGTTACCAAACGATCAAAAATATCATCATCATTCTGTTCCAACAGTATCAACATCTGTCTTGAAATGTCACGCCGTGTTGGTTTTGGAAAGGGGTTAGCAAACGTGTAACCCACCGTGCAGACACTTTAGACGTGTGCGGTTCGTCATGAATAATTTTCCACACACTACTATAGCTAAGATCTCTCTCATTCATGATCATTTGTATGATTGCTCGTTTGTTTTCCAGTGTTAGACATTCTACTTTCTTCACTGTGACAGCATCGTCTATCATTGACGGTCTACCAGCTCTTGGCTCATCCATCAGCGACCAGTTTGAAAATTCCTTTTCCACCTCACAATAGTGTCATACGATGGAAAATCATTTCCATAAACAGCCGTCATCTCATCATGGATTTGCCGGGCAGTTTTGCCCTTCAAATGCAGGAACTTGATCACACTACGAGCCTAAATTTTCTCCAACTTACACTTCAGTCAATTCTGGAACTCACTGTAAAAAAACAAAAGGACACAAATCAGTATGTTCTGAGGGATCAATGAGGACACTGAAAGATTGTTATCACTCTAGCATAAAAACCACCGGGTGATAATTAAAACTTTACGACAGCCCCCTCGTACTGTTGGATGCTATGTACATTTTAGCTAACAGTATTCAATAAAGGTGTGATCTAATAATTAACTGTTTCCTATTTACACGTTCTAATTACAACTTCGTTTTTCCCCGTTTCCTCAGGTAACAGCCTCAGAGCACTCAACTGTACAAATTACTCCAGTTTTATTCAGCAGGCATTTATTATTTGTCCGAGCGGAAAATGTGATCTTAACTGCTCGGGCGCTTCGGTAGCTAGCATTAGCTTCTGCTTGGAGAAGTGTTAAGCACCGCTGTACAATGCGCATGGCATGATAAAGTAAATTGAAAATATAGTTAGATTAATCTAGAATGTCATACCATATTTAAGTAATTAAGTTAGCGGATATGTCCAAGGCTTAATAGGTCAAAAGTTATATGTACAACGTCAAATGCTACTATGACATATATTGAAGGTGAGACAGCACAAAACTTCACTATGAACTAAGAGGTGATATAAACTCAGAAACAATTTCACAGTCACTATTTCATTATTATTTGCTTTAATGAACTTGATTAAGCTGATAGGATTATGCTACAGCTTTCTGGTAACATTGGTTTTCACATTTCCCTTCAAGTACTTATACGGCACCAAATTGCACTTGGGTTGAAATCGCTGGTATAGAAGTAGGTAATTATGTAATAATGATAGAAAGGTATTTAATATTGTCACAACCTGGCCAGGATGGTAAAGGATTAGGATACCACGTGGCCAGGTAGCATCTCAGGGGCTAATAATTCAGGTAGGCATATTCAGGAGAGGCTGGGATTTCTATACGAAGGTTCGATTACATTATAAATACTGAAACTACAATTTAGAAATGACAGGTTTTCTACAATAATAGGAGATACACAATTGGCCACATGGCCTTCACCTCACAGAGAGCGCACCTAGGTCCGTCTTTGACCAAAGCTGGCACACAAGAGGGAGAGGAAACCTCTTACAGGCTTCATAAGAGGCAGGAGAGGTCACGTGGCATGACGTCAAACGCACCACTAGTAAAAATGGTTACTTACAACACACTATTTGTACTAAAAACAGTCGCTTGTGAGAATATACCCTTATTTACAATAATAAATTGAAGTAAGTAAGTAGCAAATCAATTTTAATCAGGAAAAACCCATATGACCATCGAAGGGAATGCTGCTCATACTGCAAGCAGTATCACAGGCAATGGACATTAATAATAATTTGAAAAGGAAATTTGTAAATAAAAGTTCTGACCAAGGCTTATTCTTGTTCCCTCTTAAACATAATGAGTATTAGCCTTCAATTTCTGACACAGATGAACAGTCCTAATAGATTCATTTCAAAAGTGTACGTATTAGGTTATTTTGCTCAGAAATAATTGAATACATTATGTACAATTAAGAGATCCTATTACATAGCCGTCGTTTCAGTATAACCACTGTTTTATGGGGAACTGGCTTTTCATTGATCTTTTCGTTCATCAGCGGTTGATGACAACGGATAATAAAAAATTAAATAGCACGAAAAAATTGAGTACAAATCCCAATATCTCTGATGTCAGTGCTCGGATACTAAATTCTCTCGATAGGCATCTATCTACTCCGGATTATTCTAAAATTGGATGTACACTCTTCAACGGCTTTAAACCATGTGCAATATTAATAAAATAGTTGTTCAAATCATCAGTGGTCATGTAAATGAACATCAAATTAAGGAACTGATTATTTTAAATGTTCCAGAGTAAGTAGGTAATATATGTACTGGCATTCTTTGCTCCTGCCACAGGGATTGGGAAAAACAAGCAGATTAGCATATAATAATTCTCACAATCCAAACCTTAGCAAACACTTCCTTATAATGGGTATACTGTTACATTTTATAGAGAGAAAACTTTGCTTATGAATAGCTGAGAAGTATAACAACAT
Organism: Mantis religiosa; assembly: GCA_030765055.1. Classification (NCBI taxonomy): domain Eukaryota; kingdom Metazoa; phylum Arthropoda; class Insecta; order Mantodea; family Mantidae; genus Mantis; species Mantis religiosa. The sequence continues at coordinate 78,761,389 of CM060949.1, forward strand.
CCCTGCCAATGTCACGCTATGCACACATGGATAAAAGTTGGTTCACCCATCATTCATATGGAATATGTCAAAATATTAATTTCGTTAAACTATAATTACTACAATAAAAGATAAAAATGATTACACCGATGTTGGAAGAACTGTATAAAATAAAAGAGTATGCTGTGCATTGAAAACCAAACATATTCAAAAAATTAAAGATATACTTTATGTTACATCAGTCAATGTCCCGGTCTTCGAACAATCATCTCAGCCCTATAGTAGGGCAGCTTCATTCTTCTAAGCATATAAGCCAGCGACAAACGTTACTTCAACCGTGCTAAAACCAGAATTCTTTTCTTTCCTTAATGTCAAGGGGTGAAATATCGTCACGCATCTATGAATTCAGAAGTTTAGCACTTCAGAAAATGCACATTTATTCAGAAGAATAACACTTCCCTTTAAGTTTTAAAGGAATGGCCGCTATGTGAACATGAGGTTTAACTTTTATTACAAATCTAAAAGATACGAGGGTGGGTAAAGAGTAATGCCTCCTACTTTTTTTTCCCTAAATAAGTAAGTTATGTGAAAACTTTGAATTTGGCGCAATTCCTCAAACCTTCTTCTCCAATCCCCTGCAGTAGTAACTCCTAAGTGAAGAGGTGGCAGCACTGCATCCTCTTGCAAAATGGCTGACATCGATATTCATATTAGACAGCGTTCTGCGATTGAATTTTTGACTGCGGAAGGTGAAACGCCAATTCGCATTTGCAAAAGGCTAAAAAAAAATGTGTATGGTGATGCAACGGTGGATGTCATTAGTGTTAGAGGATGGGTTCGTCGCTGTAACGAAGCTGAAGAGCAACCACCATTGGCAGATGAAAAGCGAAGTAGCAGGCCGGTGACTGCAGTGACTCCATGCAATATTCAGCGAAACTATGAATCATTCGTGGTGATCGCGGGGTAACAACAGCTGAATTGTGTTGCATTACCTCCCTCAGTAAAGGCAGTGTGATGACGATTATTCAACAACTGGGTTACTCAAAGGTTTGTTCACGTTGGGTACCAAGAATGTTAACCACCCAAAACAAAGAAACAAGGAAAACAATAGCCTCCAAACACTTGCAGCGCTTCAATTTGGAGGGAGAGGAGTTTCTGGAAAAAATTGTTACTGGAGACGAAATGTGGGTTCATTTTTTTTTTTCAACCTGAATCAAAGAGGCAGTCAATGGAATGGCATCACACAACGTCACTGAAGAAAAAGAATTCAAAACTCAGCGGTTGGCGGGGAAAGTTATGGCGACAGTGCTTGATGGATGCAGAGGGTGTTAAGTGCAGAGGATCTACTCCCATTAGTCCTGGATCCGTAGGACCAAGGACACGGGCCTCCTTCTACCCGGGAGCGATGGATACTCCGGGGCTCTTTCCATAGGGCAATACCTGGAGTCTAAAAAGCACCCCCCCCCCCCGCCCGCTGAGCACGTCAAGACGCGATGGAAGTGGATACGCCACTTACGCGCGTCAACCCCGCAGGGAAGACTACCGAAAAACCTCGGTGGGGCCGAATGGTGATCTAGCACACCTTCTACTAGCTCTGCAGGCTGGTACCCAGAACCTTTTGGGCAACCCTCTACCCCCTCCGGGCGGCCGTAGCCTGGTCGGAAGTACCCATTTACCCGTGGGTGTCGGGAACACACTGCCCCCTCGAGTCCAACCCAATCCGAACAACTCCCCTACAGGAGGGGCTCAAATGTTCGGCCCTAGGTTCCTCTAGTAATGTCAGAGGTACCACGAGTGCTATGGAGCAGGGATGCACAATAAATTTTGTCCATTACGGCATAACTCTCAAAAAGCTGAAAGCACGTCTTCGCCGAGTTTGTCCAACAAAAACTATGGCAGATGTTCTTCTTTTACATGACAATGCAAGACCACACACCAGCCGTTACACCACTGCATACAGCCATGACCTGGCACCATCAGACTTCCATCTGTTCGGGCCACTAAAGGAAGCTCATCGTGGGATTCATTTTGAAGATGAGGAGGCTGTGAAAACGTCCGTGCATCAATGACTTAGGAAACAAGACCGTGTGTTTTACCACACTGGAATATATACCCTAGTTAAAAGGTGGACCAATACTGTGGAAAAGTACGGAGATTATATTCAATAGTGACAAATTAATCGTCAACGTTGTAGTTTTCAAATTATGTAATTTGGATTCAATTTTCTTGGCAATTAAAAGATAAAAAAATAGGAGGCATTACTTTTTGACCCATCCTCGTATATATCTGTGACAGCTTATGGCAAATAAGAGTATATGAATATATTTGACATCGTTAAACATGTAGAATGCATGTGTAAACAATACGTACCTACATTTTATACACATAAATTCATTTATCAGTCCTCTTAATTTCATGAAGTCATAGTTATGAATATACGTCATTGGTTATATAGAAAGTTCTAAGCTAAACCCAAATTCTAAGAAGAATGGTTGTTCCCAAATCTTATAAAAGCAGTTCGGTCTCTCAAGAGTTTAAAGCACTCTCCCTCCGTTTAACATCTGTGTTTTAACCAACTGAATGGTCATTCATTTTCCAAAAGTAATTATAGACATTAGAAGTACGATATACGGTCGAGCAATATCCGGTAATAAAATGCCTAACGTAATGGCTTCAAGAGAATCGGCCAACACTTCCAAAAACAAACGCGCCTCAACAGCGAGGGGATGGTACGTATCAGGTCTTGTAACGCTAGCCACACAAGCAATATTGTCACCATCCATTTGGAACAAATTGAAACGGATGGTTTTGCAGTTGTTTAATAAAGAAAAGTCCTAATGAAAATAGATGGAACAATTTGTCTGCAGCGCACTACACTTTATGCTCTGTGTTCCTCTAACGAATTTATGCCGAAGTGTTATTTTCTGCCCACTAAGCCACCTGCATATGCTCTCGATATGTCACTGTTGAACTTATTCTGGTGTGTAGTAAGTCCATAAATATGCTCACAGGTGTCAGAATCATTCTAATATACTTTGAAGCAAGAGAAAAATATACTCTTTACCTCTCTTGGTTAGAGAAGAAAACTGCACTTGTGGGCCTTCAACTCCCTGGTAACATATGGGATTTCCTAGCCCTTCAAAAGTGATGCAAACGATAGATGAGTGTGTGCAAGTAATAATAAAATACTTGATTACATGAAACTATTAGCAAATAATATAAAAATATTAGGTTACATTCTTGTTTTAAAATGTCTTTCTTATTTGGTCTGCTTATGTAGGACTGAAACCCCCAGAGTTACAGGTGAAGTCAGAACAGCAGAGGGACTGCAGAACGAAGGATTGGCACGTAATATGCTGAGTGAAGTATGAAGTCAATCTGAAATAGATGCAAGGAAAGGTGCTGATGGAGCAACTGGTAAAATAAATAGTGGGGGGTAACCTGGAGAACCCAGAGAAAACCGGCCCAGACCAGATGTAAATGAAAGTACAAAAAAAATTATGCTAAGTGTTAACTTATTTCTGCACATGCCAGACTTACAATCTCAGATCCTCCGTGAATTTACAAATCTGAGGTAACCCACGAACGAAAAGCACTCTAAACCAAGAAATCTTCACAACAGGAAAGCAAAAACATGCTTGCAACACGCTGTGTTATTTACATTATGGCTCTTACTTTCTTGAATGTTAATATAAACAATACTTGTAATACATTTGAGAACAAATTCTACAAAATGAAGAAAGTATCCATTATGCCGCATTGCCGAGCTTATTATTGGCAGTGGCCGCGCCGTGGCTCAGTGGTTAGACCGCTTGGCTCTCACCAAGGCAGCCCGGGTTCGATCCCAGGCGATCGCAATGTGAGATTCGTGGTGGACAACACGCTGGGACGGGTTTTCTCCGGGACCTCCGGTTTCCCCCGCAATCTCAATCCACCGGTACTCCATCTTCATCTCATGTATCATCAGTGTCACCGCCTGCGGTGCCGTATGTAATAAAAGCGGGTGTTAAACACTACGCATTTCGCATTTGCATTTTATTATTGGCAGACAAATTTTACAGCTAGACGTCAACGTTTTCCCAAAATATTAGTGATAAATTCTTTAAAGATTCAGGAATATAGCCCTGAATTCCATGTGTTGTATCAAAAGTTTCCTAAGTCAGCTCAGGAGTGTAAATTAAGGAAGCAAACAGTAGTTGTGTGATATCTTACAATCAATGGTGCGGGAACTGAATATGAATCGAAAAAATGAGTACAATAATAATCAGTTACATAGTGTGTTTCAGAAAATATGCAGCGTACATTCAATGTCAAACCGCAAACGCATACGAGATAGAGAAATACCCCGCAGTGAAGCTACAGAAAACAGGAAAATAGAACAAGATTATAATTTTTCACAATTATGCATTATTTATAGTGTTTTATATTTCGGAAGAATACTTCTACATCATTTAAATAATATGTACGATGGGAGCCAAATGAAAACTTAGAACTGTAATCGACATTTCATACCATTATTCTGTTAGTTGGTAGCAATCTTACCAATGAAATAAGCAATGCCCATCAAGTGGTATAGTGCAGGCAAGCAAACGCAGGCACATTACAGTTTAAAATGGCTTTCCCGCTTGCATCATGCACCAAGGATCAACAACATTCTTTCATACGTTTTCTGAGCAGTGAAGGTACGACAGCTATTGAAATTCTAAATGAAGTTGCAGTATGGGAATGCATTCTATCACTGCAGCAAGTGTATGAATGGAGCACAAAGTTCGGAAATGGCGCGACTTCTGTGAAAGACCCTCTGTGCTCAGATTGGCACACCGCGTTTTAACACAGAGTCTACTGCAGCAATTTGAGGCCCTTGTGATGGAAAATCGTACTGCGACAGTGAATGAAATAGCCGAAAATCTGAACATTAATCACTGCTTAACATATCACATCAGTCATGATGTGCTTAAGTTTTGCAAAGTGTCTGCAAAATGGGTGTACGGCAGCCTTCTCCACAGCTGAAAGAGCAACGCTCTGACATCTTGTAGAACTTGCGCGACTGGGTGCACTAATACTAACAGCGAAATAAAGAGAGCAAGGAACCTTCCTCATCACAAAAAGTCAGAAATTCCGGACACAGTCATCTTCAGGAAAGGTTAAACTGACTCTTTTGGGATAAATGATGCTTTGTCTTCGAATACTATATGAATAGTATTGCGTCAGATTCTAATGTAGTGTAAACTAAACCTATATCTCTTGTAAGGTCAAAGTGATTTAAAGACCACAGATGTCAGGCTACATAACAATGCTTCGCACCACACTGCCCATGCAACAGCTGCAACAATCGATAAGCTTATGTTCTTCCACATCCCCCATATGCACAAGATCTCGCAGGAGTGATTATCCCATTTTTGACTATTCAATGGGGCAATAGCAGAAAGTAAATATCGTTCCACGAAGACATGGACCAGGCGGAGTACGAGTGGCTGCGTAAGTAAACAAAAGATTTGTTTCACAGGAATTCATAAATCCCCTACGCTGAAGAAAATTCATTCAACGAAAGGACACTGTATCGAAAAATGATACACCTGTGTTCCTTTATTGTTCAGTAACAAAAGTTAAAATATATCTGACTGCTCCCCGTACGTCATTCTGCATTCTATAAACCATATTAACATCTATTTTGACTTACGAGAATGACCTATGCACAAAAATAATCAATATGTGAAGCAAAGCAACCAATATATTACAATGCCAGATGTAACAGTTTATGAAAGTTGCGATTGTGTGGAAACTACTGTCCAGCAACGCAAAGAAGGTCCCTGAAAGGAATGTGCTCCCTTACACTGTGGGACAAGGACAGCGAATGTGTGTGACAGGGAACGTGTGCTATACAAGGAACAGAACCGTTAAAAAAACATGCGCCCTGTTCGCTCTGTACACTAAAACCGACAAGATTCATTCACAAAAGTAGAAGCCATCAGAATGTTTTGAATGGTCTGCAACAGTACTGACATGGGGTATCATAAACCTGCCCAGGGAGAGCGTAGGAACCTTCTGCAATCCCCCGGCGGCTCAGGCCCCGGAGATTTTTGTGGTATACTGTACATATGTTATGGACAACTGATTGATTTTAACATAAAACGCGAGGAAACGTTTCTTTTAAACGTACTTAGGCTTAACCATGTGCTATATACAAAGTAAACACAAAGTTCTTATGTTTAAGTTAATTTTTTGATTAAGTGATCTTCAATTTAACTCTGCAAAACAAAGTGAAATAACTAACATCCATTGAATTTGAAAATGGAGTTGATGCATCTTCCTGCCTTATGCCATGATAGCCAACTTTGCAATATTTAACTCAGCAAACATTATTTTCAGGTATTGAAACTGTACATTTCCCTCATATATATAAAAAGAAGCAGTTCTTTGCAATTGTAAAGTACTACATTTGTTCTTAAGTTTAGCGTTGTGATTAGTACTTTCATTTTGAAAAGTCCTGAAATGAGACTATAGAACACAGTATATTTAGAAAAAAATGAGAGACATGTCGCGACCTACAAAGATCTACTTATTGTATCTTCATTGGAAGAAATGCGTTAAGTGAAGAAATCACAGGCCATTAACATACAGTTTACACACACAGGTGGCCTGCCTTGGTAGTGTAGATGGTAGTACGTCTGCCTCACGTTCAAGAGGTCTCCAGTTCGAATCTCTGTGTGGGTGAGTTACCTGGATAAGGTTTTCTCCGGGGTTTTTCCTTATCCTGAAAGTAAAATGTCGGGTAACTTTAAGCTCCATGGACCCCGGACGCATTGAGCATCATTTCACCCATTTCATTCATCGTCCGATATGACTAAATGTTGGAGGACGTAAATAACAAACAAAAAAAGAAAGAAAGACACATTTTATAACATGTTCAGGCTTAAAAAAAAAACCGAGCCGAACCATTACTGGAGCAGTCCAAATATGACATGTTCGAGCTGTGCACCCATGCAGCTATCTAGTGTCGACAAGCAATACTGTTTCTCTGATGCAAGTGTCTTTCCATCCCCACATCACGCCACAAAACCTTACAGTACACCTGAAATATGGACATCAAATGTGAGACTTATCCAATTCGAGCCTTGAGTTTCGAGCTTTGACGTTACCGACGTTTCACTCGGTCGCTGTAGCACTAAGAAGCTGTTTTAATTAAAATGGTTGGTGTTTCAGGTAAAATGAAAACCTAAACCGAAATATGTAAGAAAGAATCAGAAAGTGTAGTTTGTGCAACGTGCCTGTTGATACAATTGCCTATAGCTAATTACTTTGAAATATAAAGCTTAAGTACATTGTTGTAAATGGTTATAAGCTGCATACATTTTCACATACGCTTAGATATATTTTTGTTTCTCAATACCACGATCCAGATATATTATGAGATTTTAATTAGTTGTTATAAAGCTAACTAAACTGTTGTGATTAAGCTATTCAATAAATAAGCAACAACAAAAATGAAACGTCTGGCCATGTACCTTAGTCGGTAGCGCACTTACCTGCCGTGCAAGGGGTACCGGGTTCGATTTCCCGCTGGATGGGATGTCTCCAAACAAAATGATTCTCCATCTTCCCCAGAGTCTGCTCGTATAAATGTGTGCATGATTTAATATTAAAATACAAAGTACCTGCAACACAATGTTTACGAGTTAACACCATCGCCAATAAGCGATATTTTCCAGTGTTAAACATTGCAGTTAATGGAACAAAAAATGAAACCAAATGTTGAATTGTGAAATATTTATTACATTTTCTCAGTCATTATTCTTTATAGCGTTAAATTATATTTTAATATTTTCTGTTGTATCACTTTTTGTAGAGATGAAAATAGAACGTTCCTGCTTTTACCACACTGCACTTAATTTGTATTGTTTAGCATGCAACGAAACTCCGAGTCTTCATAAGAAAACCTTGAACTATAGAAAAGTACAATGTCCTCTTTGCTCTTGGGAGAAATTAGCTCATACTCATTTACATAGAAGCTAAAAAGACCCCGGAGTCAAATGTACGTGAGGCGAGAAAAAGCGAGAAAGTTCATTTCTATTAGCTCAGTGTCCTCCATGGCATTTATCTTCTACTTCATTCTTTCTCTCCATTTTAAAATGTTATAGTAAACATGTGACCAGCTCTTGCTGGAGATATGTTTACGTACAATGCTCACCATGGTCATTAATGAACTACTGTTGGTTTCTTCCACATGATCAGAACAATAATGTTGAGAAAAATAATTTTAAAATGTTTATTTTAACAAAAATATTCAGTAATCAAGGCTTCCGTTGTAGATTTAATATTTTGTCTTCACATAAAATTTTAAGCTTTTCCAATCTAAAGTGAGTTGGAAAGTTTCATCTTTAAATCACCGTTTTAAATTTCTACTTTAATCATCCGGTGTTGATTTTGTTGAAATTCAACTCCAGAGTCTGAACTTAAAGTTCATGTTCTTCTCTAAGATCGATTTATAACACTTTGAACTTCAGTTTATAGGATTTCTATTCTTTTACTTTAATTCTGACTTCCAAATATTCTTTTATTGCACAGTTAGTGACACATATAGGTTATTATAGAATTTAACCAAAAGACTCGCAGGGATTACAGAGGTTTTCTTTTACAGTTTAAGTACATGTTAGGGAGGTACTTACGTGGTTACGATTACTTGCAAGTAATAGCAGATCAAGAACTCTTGGAGGTGCTCTGGCTCGTTGATGTACGAAGGCTGTAGAATAAAGAACGATCACATTTTTTTTTAGAACGTACCTTTACTCATCCTCATAATTTTGATGGTCCTTCTCAAAATAGTCTCCCCTGAATGCGATGCACTTGTCCCAGCGTTTCTGCCAGTCTTCAAAGACATGATGGAAACCATTTTTGAGAGATCCTTCAAAATCGCCTCCGCAGCCATCACCACTGCTTCTGATGATGGATAATGCCTCCCACGAAAGCGTTTCTTCAAGTTAGGGAATATAAAAAAGTCACATGGAGCTAAATCCGGACTATAGGGAGGCTGAGGGATGTACTTCACGTTGATTTTTGCAAGATATTCAGCAACAACATTGGCAATATGCGGCCGCGCATTATCGTGATGCAGCATCCAGCCTACTTCATGGAAATGTGGTCTTTCGTGCCTGATATGGACTTACAATGTTTTCAGAACATCCCTGTAATGTTGTCCAGTTACTGATGTGTGTGCAGGTACAACATGCTGATAAACCATTCCATGAATATCAAAGAATCAGATGACCGTAACTTTCCCAGCAGAAGTAACCATTTTTGCTTTTGGGGGGTTGGTGATGAAGGAGATTTCCACACTGAGATTTGCTGTTTGCTCTCAGGATTAAAATGATGTAGCCAAGTTTCATCAGCAGTGATTACGTTTGAAAGAGACTCCGGATCTTCCTCTAACATCAACTTTAACTGTGTGTTACCTCTATTGCAGCGGTAGGCGATACTGAACATGTCTGAACTTACCTGTTTCTCACAGGCGGGAACCAGAAGTACCAAAAATGAAACTACTACCGCGTGTTTGTTTCACATTAAGCTAATATAATATATATAAATATGAGTAGATGGCATGCCAATTTATAAGAGTACTCACTCAACTGTTTGTGGTCCAGCTTTCCTTCAAAAGCACTTTTCTACCCTAAGGTTGGGTCATATTCAGTGAAGTCTGTTCCAATTTGGAGCAGATAAAATTATAAATTGGCATGCCAGCTACTCATACTTATATATTAACAATATGTCACTTTTAATACTTTGACAATTCTTCTTAATAAGAATATAATAACATTGGATTATAGTACGAAAAATTATGAGCGTAAAAAATTATGATCATTCTTTATTGAACAGCCCTCGTATATCATATGCAAATAAAGGTGACTCAGGAATCTCACATATTCGTTTATTAAGATGCGCACATAGCGCTTTTTGAAAACATTGGTTGGTTGAATTCTATAAATGTGTATACGAGCATACACATATACTGTAAACTTAGCTAGCTTTAAAATTTTACTAGCTTTTCACTCGTGATTACTTGAATACTGTAATCTTTGTATTAGGTCATCGCATAAGTAAAGTTGTTTTTCTTTTTTACTTTGGAGCTTTATAAAATTTACTAGGATTCTTTGGTTTGGCAAGGCTATTTACAGGATGCTATCACTAGTGTTGCGTATATTGCCAACATGTATCAGTCCTCAGATGTTCATAAATAAAATGGAAATAACAACGCTTGAAGTTAAGAGTCCTTCTGAATCAGTACTGGAATCAGGATTATAAAGCCACTTCTACAGTTCGTATATGTGAAGTGGTAGGAGAAGGTGTCGTTGGTGAGAGTGTGGCACAACGATGATTCCAACCTTTCAACAATGGGGACGGAAACACTAAAGATTTAGCACGTTCTGGAAGACCATAAGTATGGAATGTTCAGGATACACGCCAAGTATTGCGAGAAAATCCATAAAAAGGACCCTAAGCTTTCAGAAGAACTTGGTGCGTCAGAAGATGCCATACATCATCACATTAGGACCCTGGAAAATCATACAGAAGCTGTAGATCTGTACCTCATGAACTGACACCTCAAAAGGCTGAACGTAGAGTGGATATCTGTCATCAGCTTATCCGCAGTCCCATGGATGATAGTTTTGTCAGGAGAATAGTCACTTATGATGAAAAATGGGTATATTACCGAAACCCTGATGACTCGAAACAGTGGCTTGATTCCCGCCAGTCTGCCAAAGTCATCGTTAGAAACAATTAGTTCGTAATATTGAAGGTATAATTCACAGGGAGTTTGTCTAAACCGACGGGCGACTGATGCGGATGTTTATTCTCAACAACAGGAGCGAGTTCATGAAATTTTGAGACGGAGATACCTAGCATTAGTTAACCTAGATTTCTAGTGCAACAGGACAATACAGCACACCATACTGCACCAACAAGAATGGAAAAAATTCAGGAATTGGGCGGAATCAAGTTGCTACCACACCAACATACAGCTCTGATCCCGTACCCTGAGAATATCGTCTTTTTCGATCAATGGCACATTTTCTACATGGAATAAATGTTGACAACTTTGAAGCGGTGCAACTGTGTGTCACCAACTTCTTCGCATCAAAAACAGAGACTGTTGCCATCATGAGGTTAGTTAAATGCTTTTCAGAACACATTTCAATTAATTATTTTTCTTAAAAACTGACATTACTTATATTATAGAATCTATAATTCATTTTTTCTTAAACTCAGGCGGTTTATTTATAAACTACACTACTGTAAAAGAAACGCTTATTTTTATGCTATGTTCCAGAGGATATTTGAAGCCAATTTTACACCGTAAAGTTTTATTGATTTCATGTTTGAAGTGTATGATAAGAGAATTCAATTAACAGCATTTGTACTTGATTCTACAGAGTTGTTAGAATGCGAGTAAGGCCCTTTATGCGTGGCCATGAGAGAGCAGGGGAGGGAGTGGTAGCATGTAAATCATTAATGCGCCGGCATGGTGAATATGGTGCGGCCCGCAGAGGGAATACGCTTCACACAATTATTTATGGAGAAAAGGAACGTGTCTTGGCTCTACTTTCTTTCTTTCTCTCTTCTTATTCCACTTTCTGCCGAGTGTTCAAATTCTGCACCAAGTTGCTCCTCTCCTAGGTACCACGTTATGCAGCGCTTGTTCCTCTTTATATTGCTGTCCTTCGGAGTTATTTCTCTATTGAAAACATTAACTGAAATATTGATATGAATTTCAAAATCACTTGACAGTTTCAGGGAGGAATTATTCAACTATATGGATGAATATTTGCTTTGGTTTGCATACGAAAGTGCACCAAAGAACGACAATTTCATTGTGGAAGTGGTTAAATGTGCTGTCTCCCAGATAGCTCCTTTGATCATGAGATTTAGTAAAGCACAAAATACAATTGAATGTGTTCCGAGCTTGACATAAAAATATATTATATCTAATTAAAAAGTCAATCTTTCTAATGCTTTTAATTATACGTGACCATAATGGAGCTCACTAGTGAACCATCACTAGGCTCATACCTGTACTCGCTTGCGAATTTGATGGAATCATCTCTGCTGTTATGAAGCCTATGTGCCAAAAATAGGGTGAGTAGCATAGCTGGAAGTACCCAAAAATGAGTCTAGAATACTTAGGAACAAATAGGCATAACATGTAATGTGTGGTAGCGATTGTTTACCCCTATGGCCAGCAATCTACACACAGGCATATGTAAGGAGCGCCGAAATAGAGCTCACGAGGGATGTCCAGCAGCTACTTGCAAATGGTCACATGCTGCACTTTCCAGGCTTCAGGTTTTGGCGTTGCGGTTTTAATCCGTAGCAGAGTTTTGGCACATAGGCCCCACATAGGGCAGAAATGAGGCTATCAAACTCTCAAACGAATATATATATATGAACATAGGGATAGTTCCCTTGACAAATTTAATCCCATACTCTACCATTGCCTGTTCATGAAGCATACTTTTAACCATGGATATATAGGATAATTTTCCTCCCCAAAAATATTCCCTAAAATCCGAAGGGTAACATCACAATCTACTTTCAGTGTTCACAGTAGCGGAGGCAATATTATTTGGTAAAAACTTTAAAAAAGAAACTGTAGAAATAATATTCTTAAAATTTGCTGCAAAACTGCGCTTTTATTTGTCTCGGTTCTACGGAGACGATAACTTTAAGCTTCGTCTCCGTGTCGTTGATAAAATACTTCATACAAATATCGTAAACATTATTATTTAAAAGACACGTGCAAATAAGTGTATAATTCTTCCTCTAAAGGGGGAAAGTATGCTCTGTTGTCTTGTATGTACACTCCTATAGAAGCTGTAATATGATTTTAGATTGGATGAGGTGATGATGAAATTCCAGCGAGTGATGTTGCCTGTTACATGATTTTTTTATTATGTGATAAATAAATTTTCATTCTTATATATTTGAAGCCGGATATGAGTTTATACTTTGGAGTAAGTTTATGATTCTAAAATATTTTTGCTGTACAAATTTTTACCGAAATATACGTTTTCTTTTCTCACAGTTGTGGTCTCTAATTAAGATGAAGCTTGGCGTAATTGAAGAAATAATAATTATTTTAATTTACATTCACTTATTCATTATATATACAATATTAACCATTTTAAATAAAAACATTCTGGTTATATCATCAGAAATCCGAAAAGACGTCTCCTCTCTTCAGCGTTTCCTATTAAGCAGAACAACATTATTAATTTACGTTGCCTTAACGACAAACGCCCCTACAATATTTAACATTCATAATCTACTCGACATCACACGTCTTTCTTTTCCTCACTGAATTAATATTCTAGTTCTCGTCACAAATTTTAACGGTTCATAACAACTTCCTTTTTAAAACATTTTAAACCTAAATTTAAAATAGAAAATATATAAAGAGTAATAAAAGTTTGCGGCTGAGATAAAAACAACTGTTTGAAAGCAGAGATAGAATGCAAGTCACTCCCTTATTTCAAATCGATTATAACATTGTTCATTGGTTTGTTTTTGTGAGTTGATTTTTTTTTTATGCACGCCAGCGTACCCTATTATTAAGTCCGTCAAGATTCCTGTTTTAACCAAGCAATTGTAGTGGTTTGGTCGTAAGAAGACCGTTAGATAAACATGTGAGCTACTTATAATTGCTTATAATTGCGACCTATAATTCACCATTTTTAGTTTGCAGTACAACACGTAACAAAATGTCGAGGCACCTAATTTTAACAACAAAACTTCACAGTAACGGGCGAAGTTCGTATTCGGGGGCTCTTTTGTTTCCTTTCCTTTTTTTTAAAATTTACGTCCTACAACGCTAAGTCTTAACGAACCATGGAGGTCCCTTGTGGCCGCCTACTCTGACCGTGAGTTTTTATTGGAAAGTCGGCGTATCTTCTACCATGCTCTTCTCTGTCCCATTTCCTCTTATTTAGTCTCCCTAAATGAGCACGACTCATGGGTTTGTATCGGTCGATGGCAGGCATATGGCGTAGACGTTCGCGATTTGAAACTCCTTTTCGGCTTTGTCAGGGTGCGGTCGTATGAACCTCTTCTGCCGAGTCGAGCTTTCCCATTTTGTGCTGGAGGGGACCTCTCCATCACCCTGGGTAGTTTTGGCGGGTCACCGTCGAGCACAACTCAGCCCTATGATGAAGCCTGTAACTTCTGGGAACCCGCAGTTTCTGCGGCCTATGCTCCTCTTGAGGTTCCATTCTCATATCAAATACTCCTCGGACATATGTTCTTGACACCTCTACGTCAAGGTGTAGGTGTTCTATCTGTTGCAAAAAGAGTACTTCAAAACATAAAGGTGTGACTCGAACCCAATAGTACAGGTAAAGCTCATCGGCAGGACGATTTCTAGTGGACGTTTACTGTTACTCTAAAGCTGTTATTAAGTCACGTGATTCCAACTGGCCTCGCCAATGCTGCTCACTCTCATTTGAGCTCATTTCACGATTACACCCTTCTTATTAACTTCTTCCCCTTACAATTTCCGATAACCCTGCTACCAGGGTCAACCTAAAGTTTTCGAGAATGAACGCAATAGAAATTTGTTTGAGCATCGCATGTATTCAAATTATTCTATATAGCAGTATAATATGTTTCCATTTCTCGTTCTTTGAAGCCTTTACTAAAAGCCGAATGCCATTCTTCTTTGGAGAGACCGCAAATGCATACTTTATGAGTAGTTACTATTTCAGATGACCTCATTTTTGAAGAGGAGTGCAAAGGAATTATAGAGATAGATATAGACTTCAAGGAATAAAGGGACAAATGTCCATTGCTGAATCCCCCTGAGTTTTGTTGTTTCTAACGCACTAGTAGGGTGACCCACCATTGAAGGCTTTGTACTGATTATCCAGGACAAGAAGGCAAGCTAAAGGAATGCGTATCGTAATCACTTTTACTGTCCGTACGGTGTATATGCTTCCTTCCCGAGTATGACAAGGATGGAAGATTCGTTTAATATATACAAGTGTTGTCACATAACTCACCGATACATAATACCCATTGCTGCATTTACTGCAACAAAAATTATAGATCTGGCAGCATGGGTGACTTACATGCACCCTCATACACTCATTTCCTAATAAACAGATCCGTTACCGGAGCAGATAAACAGTTCAGGCTCCTCTACCCTTCACACCCCTCTAGCCTTCTGGTTGTAGGCATACAGTACTCGGTTCTTGAAGACTTGTAGCAGATGTTTTGTAGTGTACTACCTTGTAGTAACAAGTTCTTTGTTTCCACAAGTGGAAGTGTCACGTATGAACACTAGCTGATAAAAACATACAGATCATCTTCTTTTCAACAGTTCTTGCTCACCTCACGTTTTATACGGTTTTTGTTTTGTGAAAACCTTGATGGATAACTTACTTCAGTTCTGTATCATATTGGTGTATCCAGTTTCGTCACATTTCACGATGTTAAATCTCCTGATACCACCTTTCGAGACACGTGCATATTTCTGCTAATTTGTGAGATGATATGGCATCCAAAGAATGCAGTGCTTTCTGTTGAGAAGTTCCCCAAAAGGATCTATTACCTATATTTATCACTAACTCTTACTGATCTTATCAAGTAAATTTATATCACAGACCTTATTTCACTCCACAGTACTGACGCTGTACATTGCTGGGGCGCATAGAGCCTTAAACGCTTTGCTATCTGAAATTCAATCGAAAATTGGGAAAGCTGATTGGACTAACTTGAACTAAGTGTCGCCCAAAATAAAAAAAATTTAGCGATCATGCGTACCACCTAATGACCTTTTATGCGTATAGGGGCTACATGATTTCATTCAGGACAAATAATAGCTCCCTGGACTTATTGACAACCACGAAAGGAAACATGCTCCGACAGAAGTGTACCCCAATGGCGACGTAAACATTGAATAACACCTGTCGATTTCGGTAATTATTACAAGAATGGTTATTTAGGTCTTATTATTCTCTAACTTCCCTAGTATTAACACTTATCGCGGTGTTAGGACATTCTTGTTCCCCTATTCTTTAAGGTCGAGTTGAGGAACCGAAGTTTTGGATCGGATAGAGAGCCCAGGGTGGGTGATAAAAATTGAGTGAAATATTTCCTTATGCCAAAAACTGCAAACGAGATAGTGAAGCGTCTAAATACCGTTTAGCTTCTTCAGATCAGTTTACTATTAATAAATATTAAGGTATGGTTTAATTCTATTCTACAAGTGCCGTTCTAGAAATACAGTATCACATGTCAGGAAATTTCTGAAGGGAAGCAAGCTGAAAATTTGAACCTCTCTTCGATTGAAACGAAATCATATCGCATACTATAGTATAACTGTCTTTTTATCCGATCATAGAAAACAAAAAATAAATTAAAATCTTCCAAAAGAGCTAGAAGAATTTACTCTGGATTCTCTAATTACTAGTCTATGTGGCTCCTCTGCATATTTAATTTCTTATATTATTATCACTTAAAAGCGTTACCTCTTCTCATCTAAATCTTAATAATTGGAAGCTAAAAAGCATTTAAATTGTAAAGCAAATTCACTTGACCATTGCATTTATCATGCTATTCGCACAAACATAAATTCAGTTATTCACATGCTCGTATATAGGCTAGAAATGGCTTATAGATTGGTTACTCGCTAGACGTGAAAACAGCATTCAACTCTTGGTTATTACACATGGAGTTTTTATTTGTGTTATGCAAAGAAATGGAAAGAACTACAATTAAACTTGTTCAATTCTATATATTTTTTTAAATTGCTAAAGTGGAATACACCTAAAATCTAATTTTACGAAAATTGGTTTTAGACAAACTATATTTTAATGAGCTTACAGCTTTGAAAGTAGTATACCTTTATATATCTTAGAGTCTCTAGAGTATATAAAGGACACACTCATACACATATACACACAAATAATACATACAGGGTATTGAAGCTACAACTGCAGAAATATGCACTTAAAGTGGACTGTGTTTAATCTTGCAATGCTTAATATGTAACAGTCTAAATGCCTTTTACAAGAACAATAACTCCAGATTACGTGTGCCACCAAGTCCAATACTGAAAAGGCCACGCTGTGGCTCAGTGGTTAGACCGCTTGGCTCTCACCAAGGCGGCCAGGGTTCGATCCCAGGCGACCGCAAAGTGAGATTTGTGGTGGACAACACGCCGCTGGGGCGGGTTTTCTCCGGGATCTCCGGTTTCCCCCCATTTCATTCCACCGGTGCTCCATCTTCATCTCATGTATCATCAGTGTCATCACCTGCGGTGCCGTATATAGTAAAAGCGGGCGTTAAACACTACACATTTCAATACTGAAAGCTGAACACGTAAAAGCAATGCGGATGATCTACACTGATAGGTGTTTTCACTTATTATGGCACAGTTATGACCTTAGACAAAATATCAGATACTGATTTATTATGCGATGCGTTTGTGAGAAAACTATTAGACGAAGAGAAGAAACATAAAATGGAAAGATTTCAAAGGTATCATATTTTGGTGAAAATCGCAATTAAGGAACATTTTTAATGTAAATTGTTTAAGGCACATCTTTTTTCAAACTTCTGTTCTAGAATGCATTAAGTATTGTAATTATCGAAATATAGTTTTGAAATTATGCCGCCCCCTCTCTTACATATATACACAAATAGACGCACCGTTTTGAAATAGACCCTTTGCCATGCTTGAATTAATCAAATATTTGCTTCAAATGGAACGTGATATGAATGGTGCTCCTATCAATAAGATTTGAGATATGTATTATTGTTGGGCGATACAAATCACATTACAAAAATAAATTTGTTCCAAATACTGCACCGTGGAGTTATGAGAACTTAACTAATGCAGAAAAGGCTTTGAGGAAACAAATATGCGGACAGGATTGCTAAAATACTTTAATTGTATTCCTCATTCTAGGTCAAACCTCATTCATTGCACCGAAAAGGCGGACTAGGAAAAGTCCCCTTTGACCTGCATCTAGCTTCAAACTTCTAAAGTTTCTTAAGTTAATTAGTGAAGTAAACAATGATAGTGCTGACACGAAGGTATGGCCTTACTGGAGCGCAGGAGCTGCATAAGGCCCTTAGGAGTTGCGAACCTAATGAGGTTCTAAATTGCTGCTCCCTGCGCAGCAGGAGGCCTTTGCCCTCAAGGGATTTACAGGATTTTCATTCATTTCATTTATTAAATTATTTGCTTATGTTAAGCTTCTTATAGAAATTGATCGTTCTTTTAACGAGTATCTATAAAGGGAAGCTCTAAAATAAATTATTTTCCACATCACAAACAGTTCCAAATTGTATATTAAATGTTCTTACATCATCGGGTAATTCATGAAAGGACAATGGATAAAGTTAGTTTCATAGGTTAAAAATAAACTTTTCAGCTTATCTAATTGATATTCTGAGGTATCTGGAAAAACTTCTTTAAGTTTAACTTCTTTCTCGTATTCCTCTTACGAAAGTAAACTTCTTTGGGTATTTACAATCCTAAAATATTACCTATTTTTTACTAAAATATTAAGAAAAATGTGAGATATAAAAATCTATATACAGCTTTAGACAAAAAAAAATGAGCAGCTACCAGAAACAAAGCTAGATTTGGAAAGCATCGGAATCATTCGTTCACAATATATACTTTGGAAAGGTAGTCATACCAAAAATGCAATGTTATAGCCGAGATTTAAATTCCAGATGAAGATGTGTATGAATATACATACATATATACATATGAATATAGATGAAATCGCGATCCTGGAGAGTTTATAAGTATAATCATTTATTATAAGTGAAGTTTTAAGTTACAAATTATTATATTTGTATACATTTGTTTACTTCACTGTTAATAGCTTCATATGTTACGTATTTACGTAATACACATTTTGCATTTCTACAATAAAAAGAATCAAAATGATGTTTGGGATTCGCACCTTTGTAGGTGTAGCTCCTACCTACTTTATCTATAACCGCTCGGCTATCTCTGCACGTTTAGTAATTGCAACTTGATTATGAGTTAATTATGAGTCAATCAGCTTATAGCACACATTACAATCTTCAAAAAGTGCGCCGGGGTAGCGCAGTGGTTTCCTTCGCGACTCTCGTGCTGAGGGTCCGAGTTCGATTCTCGGCTCTGGGGTGTCGATTTAAAGTCGGCCCTATCCCTCCTTCACCTCTGTCCAGCTCATGTGAAGTGTCCCGTATGCCCAAAGTTTTACGGAGTCCACGGTATAAACGTCCACTCGCTTCACCGTCATCTTCCCTATCACCATATCATTGGAGGTAATGGACACCGCCCTCTGGGTGCCACCACTTGAGAAATTGGTCCGGTCATCACGTGGTGGGGGGAGGTTACCCCGAAGGCCGTAGTTGCCACATGGGGAGTGTTGGTGTACATACATACGATGTGCAAAAAAGGAAAGATTCCCCATGTGAATATGCACGAAACGTATGAAACCATACAGGATGTATGAACATCATCATTATTAGAATTATTAAAAGTATTATTCTGATTTTTTATTATTATGATTATTGCTTATTATTATGATTATTGCTTATTATTATGATTATTGCTTATTATTATTAATTAGTATTGCTTATTATTATTATTATCATCATCATCATCATCATCATCATCATCATCATCATCATCATCATCATCATCATCATCATTATTATTATTATTATTATTATTATTATTATTATTATTATTATTATTATTATTATTATTATTATTATTATTATTATTATTATTATTATTATTATTATTATTATGAGGGGATTCTGTAGGACGAAGCTAAAGGACTAAAGGACGTTCCGCGACACCATTGTAATCCGACCGTGAAGACGAAGTGGACTTAAAATATACGCTTCCAGAGTCTACTCTTTTCTTTTATTGTCAAGGGGTGTATACAAACGCTTTCAGTAATTTGTTAAACAGTGTCAGTTAACCAAAGTGGTTGCTCCGCCAGCGAGGTATACAACATTCCCCACAAATATTGCTGGTAACATGTTTAACATCCTTGTGTTGCCTACCTAAAGTTCCACCACTAAACTTAATTGAATTGCAAATTTCCTATCCAAACATCCGAAATATAGTATTTTGTTAAACCAGTTTCCAACTAACTACTTTCCCAATTTAATGTTTACTGTCAGTAACGTGGTGTTTGCGTTGATAACTAGCCGTAATCTGTAATACGGCATAAATGCATTCACGTTGATATGCTGCGTTTGACACGGTAAATGAAAAGGATTTGTTGTCAAGACCAGGTTACATGTGTAACAGCGCTTCCGCGTTTTAGATATTTCCAAGCTTATCTAAAGGTACAGGCTGGCAACCGGTATGTGAAGGCTTAATCAATCACCAAGATAAAGGCACCTTAACAATGCAGTTATTAGCGACCAGTACAATAAAACGTTTGCAACTGAAAGCGCCTTTAGGGGTACTGCAACAACAATATTCAGGCGAGAAAACAAAAGAGCTGCAGCATAACGGCCATATTTATTTTGAAGACAATTGCTGGTCGCTCAACAAAACACTAGTAATTGCATTTGTTGTAACAAACAAGGATGGTTGACTACCACACTGCCTAACACTTCTACCTTCATTAATTCGGCGACAAGGGAAGAGATATCGCTATTCATCAACAGAGAACGTGTCCGGTAAGCCCCCAGGAAATATATCCCGTCACGTGACTTTATGTTCATTTTCCGCACGAGCTTGGCTTTTGTGATGGAGTGTACAATAAATTCAAACAAGGAAACATTTCTGTAATTCGCGGAAAAGAAACGGCAGTCGGAATTGAGTTTATATCCTTCATATTATATGCCAGAGCAATTTCTTGATTTAAAGCTCATCCTCCACAATTCATGCTTCTGAACCACCTTAACACTACATCCTTTTGTGCTTCAAAATTTATTAGATGCATTGATGTATCAGCAACCCAAAGTGCTTAAATATATTGCGTTCCAGGTATCAGCTAAGCAAGCCTTTCTCGCCTAATACGTTCCTCTGTCTTTAACGTACTGTCGCGGAAACGGGCATTGAAGTTTCGGAGCAAATAGATAATAGATGGTTAGGTTTCACGTAGATAATGAACTTGTGTAAACAGATAGTGCCAGCAAGCAAGATAACTGAGGCAAAGGCCTCACCAGCGTAGATTAAGTTACGTTTCTTGAAGGTGATAGAATGTTCGAATTATGTAATTAGATGCCTTGTCCAGAGACTTCTAGTGATTGACAGAACAGTCTGGTAATCATGAATGGAGATATAAAAGGGATTGTGACACGCCAGCAGACAGTTGCAGTTGTGAAATAGTTGTTGTGAAACCAGACAGCTGGAAGTGTTATTGTAACGAGAGCTAATGTAATCAGCTGCAAGTGTTTGTTATTGTCCTCGACCTTGGAAGATTGTGTGATGTAATGTTGTTACGTGAGAATTGGACAGACGGAAATAAAGGAGATTTTTAATTTCTGCAACTCGGCATTTTAATTCTACGAACCCAAGTTACAGTACTCATTCCGTACTCCAGGACAAGGTTCCTATGAGAAACCAAGCACTCCGTCATAGAAGAACCTTTGTGCCGCCCAGCAGGGAAGAGGTTTTAAGGGTAGTGAGACCTGAGGAGAGCTACAGAAAAGGCAGAGTCCCTAAAATCTATATATTGAATCTCCCCGGTTACAGAGTGTACAACCAGCTTCTCTCTATCTCCTGTGGGCCCAGCAATCGGAGACTTCCCCGATTCGGAGGACGAGAATTTACACAGGAAAAATTCTCTGCCATGACATCGAAACTCTCGCTATCACGTGCGGCCCTAAAATAACCAACTTGGAGAGAAATGAAAATTGAGGTGAAACGGAGAAACAGAAAATTCAGATGTGTGAGGTGAAATGGAGGATAAGAAGTGCAATTACTCCTCCCCAGCATTCGCCTAGCTACCAGGGAGCCCAACCCATTACTTCCCAAATGCGGGCCATGAACGCTATGGGAGCCATACCAGTCGGTCTCCCAGGGATTAGGCTGATTATGTTGGTCTGATACATAGACGCATTTTGGTGACTTAGAGTAAAAGTTCTCTACATGTATTTTACTCCTTATTGAAACAGCAATTAAGTAATTTTAAATTGGTTCAGTTCGTAATTCATAACTAAATGATATCAAAGATATAATTTTTTATTTTTGAATACAAATTATTTATCTTTCTCTCACCATTCGCATAGAATTTTGCGTTAGTATAATATTGTCGCGAACCCGATCGGGATAAGGCGGCTTGCGCACACAAAAGGAACTGATAGGCGAGCAGTATGGTAATAAGGAGCTTGCATAAGCAATTAACGATAGCGCCGATAAACAAGAGACGGATAGTTTATCACAGAGGTGAAAGACTTGCCGGCACCGATATAGTTACATTCTAGAGCATTCGTGTTTTATCTGGTGACATTCTAGAGAAAATTCGAGAACAGTCTAGTATTCATGAATGGGTGTATAAAAAGAAGCCAGGGAAATTTGTAAAGTGTTGTGAACGAGAGACATCTGGAAGTGTTATTGTAACGAGAGCTAATGATGTAATCTGATGTCACTGTTATTGTCATCGACCTTGGTAGTCTGATGGTGTATGTAACGTAATGCTGCTGTAATCTATAAGAGTATTTCTACGAAAATAAAGGAGATTTTTAATTTCTGCAACTCGGCCTTTTAATTCTACGAACCCCCAAAGTCACAATATTATCCCAATTAACTCTGCGCATAGTGCGACAGCTTTAAATTTTGATGTAGGTATGCTATCTCCGCAATGCGGAGTGCATGAGTACAAGAATCCCACATATCTGGTGTTCTTCCTTCTTCTTCCTCTTCTTCTTCTATCTAACAAAAATTAGGCCATTAGGTATGTTCCAGTCTCGATCCATCTTTGCCTGGGCCTTCCCGGATCTCTTCGTCCTATGGCTTACAATTTAAAACCTTACTTGATATTCTTGTGCAGCCCATTCTTTTTAGGTGCTCTTCCCAGTTTTCTCTATGTACTTCAGTTTTATCATGTACATATTATGAAGGCCTGACCATGGATATTGATGGATAATGATACCACATGGCCATAACTTGCACGTGGAATAGCTCAGAAGGAACTTTATGCTTTGCGGAGAGGTTGGAATTTTCTATTGGTACATTTCTACAAAAGGTTGGGTAGCACTAACTAAAACTACAATTAACTTAATATGAATATTTACTAAACTAAATAATTACAAAGATGGTCAAACAGACCATCATACCTGTTAAAGACTAGGCATTGCAACCAGCACGGTCTATAGCCAACACACAAACACTAAGATATTCATACACCAGGCTCACTCATGCCACAGAGGGTGATGGAGTGGGGGAGGGACGTCACACATTCCACTAAAATCAAATGAACTACTATTTGTGTTAAACAAAGCAGTCGCTTGTGACATATCGAGAGGGCACATGTGACTAATATTCAGTTCCTTAAAATTATTAATTCTGCTTTTATCTTGTTCTGTTAATCCAAACAATTTGCACTTGATAACTTCGTGTTTTGTATAAAGTGACTTTATTTGAACAGAAGATTTAATTTTCTAAAAGTGTTTCTTTATGAAAAAATTTAAGACATTTTCTTTCTTGAGATCAATGTATGAATTGATCTTAGGAGAAGCAAGGGGGAGATGTCACAAGTGACTGTTTTGTTTACTTCAAACAGTATGTTAAGTAATCATTTGGTCATAGTAGTGCGGGTGAAGTCATGTCACGTGACCTCGCCTCCCTCTGTTGAAGCCTGTAAAAGGTTTCCTCTATCTTGTGAGCAAGCTTAGGTCAAAGACAGACCTAGCTCCGCTCTCTGTAAAGGTATGTGGTCAACTGTGTATTTTCTATTATTGAAGTAAACCTTTCATGTCTAAATTGTAGTTCCAGTAATTTCGTAATGTAACTGAACCTTTATACAGGAAATCCCAACCTCACCGCAAAGCGTGCGTTCCCGTCTAAGTGCTCCTCCGTGCTAGGTCTGGCCGTGTGATATCTTTATCCATTAACATCCATAGTCAGGTCTTCACAATATATTAAAACTGTTTCCCTTATATCCTGGTTTTTTCTTTTATATGTTCTTGTATGTCCCAATATTTTATGTCCCAAAAATTCTATTTCTATAGTTTGAATATTACAAAAATCTTTCCTGCCGTATAAAAATGTATTGGCACTGCCATTATGTTGTAAAATGTTAATTTATCTGCCAGTGTTGTTTTAATATTCTACTTGCAGTGCCGCACTCTAAATTATATATATTTACTTTATTTTCCGTATCTCCGTCATATACAAAGGACATTTCACATGCTATATAATTGAAATAACGAACTTCTTCTAAAATGTTATTATCTAGAATTACGCGGGCTTGTCAATAAAGAATGATCACTTTTTTTTTTTTTTTTTTTTTTTTTGGCAACGTACCTTTACTCATCCTCATAATTTTGATGGTCCTTCTGAACATAGTCTCCCCTGAATGCGATGCACTTGTCCCAGTGTTTCTGCCAGTCTTTAAATACATGCCGGAAAACATTTTTTGAGAGATCCTTCAGCCTTCACCACTGCTTCTGATGATGGATAATGCCTCCCACTAAGGCGTTTCTTCAAGTTAGGGAATATAAAATAGTCACATGGGGATAAATCCGGACTATAGGGAGGGTGAGGCATGTACTTCGCGTTGATTTTTGCAAGATATTCAGCAACAACATTGGCAATATGCAGCCGCGCATTATCGAGGTGCAGCATCCAGCCTGCTTCACGGAAATGCGGTCTTTTGCACCTGATTTGGACTTGCAATGTTTTCAAGACATCCCTGTAGTATTGTCCAGTTGCTGATGTGTGTGCAGGTACACCATACTCATAAACCATTCCATGAATATCAAAGAATGAGATGAGCATAACTTTCCCAGCACAAGCAACCACTTTTGCTTTTTGGGGGGTTGGTGATGAAGGAGATTTCCACACTGAGCTTTGCTGTTTACTCTCATGATCAAAATGATGTAGCCAAGTTTCATCAGCAGTGATTACGTTTGAAAGAAACTTCGGATCTTCCTCTAATATCAACTTTAACTGCATGTTACCTCCATTGCAGCGGTAGGCGGTACTGAACATGTCTGAACTTACGTGGTTCTCACAGGCGGGAACCAGAAGTACCAATAATGAAACTACTATGGCGTATTTGTTTCACATTAAGCTAACAGAATATAATAAGATTTAATTTTAGTGCGAAAAATTATGACCGTAAAAAAATTATGATCATTCTTTCGATTTAGGTAAAGAAATTTTAAAATTATATTCTTTACATAGCCGATATAACATGCAAGTTGCTCTCTGGAGATTATCTTCAGAGTTTTGAATAATAACTAAATCATCTGGATAGACCAACACCTGTAAATTAAAGTCCATTACCTTTATTATTCCACCTTTTGTATATTTTTCCATCATTTTATGATGTCGTCTATGTAAATATTTAAAAAAAAATTAGGGTGATAAATACATACCCTTGACTTACGCCTTGGTTAAATGGTATATTCTCCCCCTTATTATACGACCTACTAAATCTGAAGCCCATGCCTTGGTATAAACCTTTTAAACAATTTATGATATGCAAGGAGTATCCCTGATTCTTTATTATCTCCCATAATTTGTGTCTGTCCATTCTTTCAAAGAGATTTCTCCAGATCTATAAATGCCATAAATGTAGGTAGATTATATTCCCTTCCTTTCTCAATTAACTGCCTAATTGTAAACGTATTATCCGTGTAGGAACTTCCTTTTTTAAAGCCATTTTGTACTACTAGCAATAATGCTTCCGTAATTGGTTTCATTATTATTTAAGATTCCTGCATCAAGTTTGTAAGTTGAATTCCAAAAGATCATACCTCTGTAGTTTATGGGATTATTTCTTCACTCCCTCTTAAATATAGAAAATATTGTTGCCTCTAACCATGTACTAGAAATGTTCGCTGTAATCCAGCATACATTAAACAGATGAAGTCGTAACTAGACCGCTTCGCTAGCGTGGTGGTATCATGTCTGCCTCTCGTTCAAGAGGTCACAAGTTCGAATCTCGGTCAGGGTGAGTTACCTAGATAAGGGTTTTTCCTTATCCTGAAAGGCGAATGTCGGTAACTCTAAGCTCTATGGACCCTGGGCTCATTTGAGCATCATTTCACCCCTTCCATTCATCGTCCGATATGACGACGTTGGAGGACGTAAATTACAAAAACAAAGTAACTTAAGCAATAGTCCTTTTTTAAAAGTTCTATATTTATTTCTTCTGTTCCTGGCGACTTTTTATTCTTTTGGTATTTCAGAACAGTCTCTAATTCATCCAAAGTGTATAAATCAATTTCACATTGTATTACTCTTGTCTAGTAAATATTTTGACATCCGGATTGAACCAAAGGCTTATTTTTTCGGCAAATACAAATTCAGTGCATGGTTTTTTATGTATAATCTTGTTTGACTACATTATTTTCCACCTTTGAATAGTGTATACTTGAATTATTAAACTCTAAGAAGCACAAGCATTAGATTTACTTATCTCCTCAAAATGTGCTTCCCACACAGCTCTGAATATCGTGGATTGTTAG
The DNA here is from genome assembly GCA_030765055.1 of Mantis religiosa. Taxonomy (NCBI): domain Eukaryota; kingdom Metazoa; phylum Arthropoda; class Insecta; order Mantodea; family Mantidae; genus Mantis; species Mantis religiosa. The sequence continues at coordinate 78,788,029 of CM060949.1, forward strand.
GATTTCAATTATTAGAGAATAAACATTTTTAATATCCATTTAACCCATGAAAAGGGATACAGACTACAAGCTATTACTGTCAGCCCCGTGAGCGGAATAGCCCCGCCCTACCCTAAGGTAGTTTTTGCAATTTTTTGTAAAGACAAGTTTCAACATTTGCAACAGTTTTTTTGTAATTTACGTCCTCCAATGTCAAGTCATATCGGACGGTGAATGAATTGGGTGACATGATGTTAAAATGAGTCCAGGGTCCATGGAGCTTCCTGATATTCGTCTTGGACAAGAGAAAATCCCCGGAGAAAACCTTATCCAGGTAACTCACTCTGACCGAGATTCGAACTCGGGACTTCTTGAACGTGAGGCAGACATGCCACCATCTACGATACCGAAGCAGGCATTTGCAGCACTTATATTCCTTATAGTTACATTGTTTATCATTAATAAGTACCGCCACCATCACCACCACCACCTTCATTGTAACATCCAGACCCCTAATAAACTGTATGACTCAGCTGACGCAAATATTTGACAAAATATCTCAATGAACATATCGTCTTCACCAAACTAATACATTCAGCACTGCTAATTTATGGCTTCAAAATGAAACTTTCGGGCCAGTCGTAAGCGGTATGACAGCAAACGTTTTCGAAGAAGAATTTTGCAGCCGCACAAAGAATAAAAAAAAACATCAACAACAAGCAAAAGATATGCTTTCGATCTTCGAAAATTCTCTTGCTGATGCTAGTCAACCGAGATAGGGATTTGCCAATGCTATTGTGCCATTTACTCTAATGAGTATACCCAGACTAAAGAAAATCCATTTTATAAGGATAATGCAGAAATAAAATTCCAGCATCCGATTTAGAATGATGCCCAAGGTTTGATTGGAAGGGCTTTGTCCCCGGTCTAGCATGCAGACAAATTGATCAAAAACAGCTTTAACTTACAAGTATGAGTACATTTCTATGCTGCTGCTTTTGGATGTTATATTTCGCGTTTATCAGGTGTAACTGTTGAAAAAAATAAAGAACGTTTTAAACGAAAATTTAACTAACATCCACTAATACTACACCGTGTTCAAGTCGTATGTTTCACATAGCAGTGAAAAGACACTAGTGGAGTCTGAAAGCTGTACAAGTTCGTCGTCGCAAGCGCTAACAGTTGTGGGTAGGCTGGCTCCATAGCTCAGTCGGTAATGCACCTGCCTGCCATGCTAGGGGTCCCGGGTTCGATTACCGGCAGTGGGGGTTGAAATTTTTTTCCGGCCAAATAATTCCTCATCTGTCTGGAAGTATGAATGAGAGTGCGAATGCGTGCGTTATCTAATGATTAAAACCCCACGAATATGAGTTAACACCTCCGATATGTTCCAAAGGAGAACGGCCGCCGATATGACCATTGCAGTTAAAGGCGCGGTATTAAAGGAACAACTAAAAAAAAGTGAGTATGGAAAAATCTAGTACACAGAACCAGAAATATATATCATATACAGTGTCTCATTCTTTCATTCTCGCTTTTCACCTTGGTTCTTCTCAAAAGTCTCAATGCGTCACAGCAATTTACAAGGAGCAATGAGTGTGTTACTGACTGTCAGACCCAGTGACTTAAAATAAATCAATATTTTGTTTGTTAATGGCCTGTTAATTGGCAGGCTTGTATCAGCACTGCCCAGAGTCGTATTTTCGTTCCGCAATGGTTCTTTGACACCTCGTGAAGCTGTCGCATTTAAGCATACGTAAAATTGGTCTATGTGGGTCGAGTTTGAAGCCGCTACTTTGGGATGAGTAGACCAACGTCTAACCAACTGAGTCACCCAAATTGACACTTGACTCAAATTAGTACTAATGTACTCCTTCATTCAGGTCCCAACTGTAACACTTTTTTCTTTTCTTTTCTTTGTTTTTAATTTACGTCTTCCAACGTTAAGTCATATCGGACGATGAATGAAATGGGTGAAATGGTGCTCAAATGAGTCCGGAGTCCCTAGAGCTTAGAGTTACCCGACATTCATCTTTCAGAATAAGGGAAAACCTCGGAAAAACCTTATCCAGGTAACTCACCCTCAGTGAGATTCGAACTCGGCACCTCTTGAACGTGAGGCAGACATACTGCCACCACGCTACCGAGGTGGGCACTGTAACACTTGCTGCGGATGTCAACGTTTTTCAGATAACAAGGAGAAGACTGATGTTGCAATTTCTCGCTATATACCTATGATTAATATTATTTCACTACACATGCTAGTTAATTCAAATTAGAGTTAACTTCTAAGTATAAAATGATGGAAATAAATATTTATTATTTAAATATAAGGGATAACAAACTACTGTAAAATGAATATAGATTCAATTCCTGTTTATTCAGTTACACGCCATAGCTAGAAAATATGCAAGTAGTACTTTTTCCCCATTTCTTTTTCGCGATTTACACATAGCACTTCAGGAAGACAGTGATTGGCAGACGCAAATCGATATCTAGCACATCTAGTTTTACATGATCCTGTGGCTGCTACGATGCACCAGAATGTGAAGCAAGGATTCCCAAACGCCGCCAAGGTCTTGTAAACCTGAGTTCTTTTTCTCTTTTCACCATTTCCGGTTGATGTGTCCCGTGAATATAATTTTCCCTTCTCACCCATCAGCAGAATTACTTGCTATCACCTCGCTGCATATCTCAATCGGTGCTAGGCGTTACGGTTATGATACTCCCGGATAAGATTAAATCCACCCCCTCCAGTCCTTGAATAAAATAAAACGAGAAGGAATCACGCAAGCGCTTTCTTTATTTTTCCCATCTTCGGCGCCCCTTCCTGCTACTACATTTCCATATTTTTTTTGTCCCGTTGCCCGTTCAAGTGTTGCACTATATCTTCTATCTGTTATTGTCCCAATGTCGTCGTATGCTGGAGTCCATGATCATACGAGAAACAGCAGCGGCGCTGAGGGGATGAGGTTTGGGGAAGAATTATTCCCCTCTAGGGGATCTCTGTTTCCCGTCCCCTCTCCGGCTCAGTAGCTACTGCCATTTTTGTTTCTTCTCATCTATTTTTACTTTTTTGTTTCAACTGAACGTAGCACTTCAGCCTCCCAACTCATTTCGCACACTTGAACCTTTGCATTGTTGTTCGTAGTTAAAAACAACAGCATTAATATTATTGTGGTTTTAAAAACATCATCTAGTATGCATGTGTATGTAGTTTATTTGCAACCGGGAGCTCTGTAGTTGGTATATTTACTTTAAAATTATTCAGCAACAGGACAAACAAAAGGAGTAAAGTAGGAACGAACCGCATAGCCTTTGGGACCATTTGCAGGTTATCATTATAGGCTCCCCGGAGGTTCCCTGCAAAATGAAAAGAGGCATACAGTTATTAAATTTGCTACAGAGGTAGTTTCTAGGAAATGACAAAAGGACTAAGGTTCACGTGGAGTAAATTAGTCAACTCTTATGGGTGTGTACTTGTGCAATCCACGGGGATTCTCATGATAAACTACTAGGAAATTAATTGCAAAAAATGAAATACTAGTATTTGTATTTTGTATTTATTTCTCAACTTTCTTCTACATACAATTTCATTGCTACATTGACATTTGCAACATTTCCTTCACACAATAACAATATAACTTATTCACATCTAACATACCCTTCCTACCTGCTTGCCCCAAGTCTCGGTCTCAATACACATAACCCCTGGTTTTCCGTATATTGATGACGCTCCTCTCCCTTGTATCCCTCGTTCTAGTTTCCCATCCCTTAATTGTTATTTATTCTTCATCAATCTTAACCATTTCTCTCTAACTTTTCCTAGATATTCATCTATATTTCTTACATTCTTTTCTCCTTTTACCAATAATATTTTCTTTATTATTAATACCTCCACCCCACCCTTAACACTGTCCCACTTTTGTTGCCAAATATGTTCTTTCCATATCTTTGTTTGCAATAAAGTATACTGTGCCAATCTGTATCCTCTTCTCCACACATTGGGCACTTCCCTGTATCCTTTTCATATCTAATACCTTTCAAATTTCTAACTCCTGTCCCTGCCCAGGCAAATCCTTCTCGCCCTGACTTGTTACACACATCCATGTACTTCTCCCCACACTGTCTTTATTTCCCTATATGTCCTCAATGATCTTTTCTCCCTTACACTGGTAAATATAACTTGGCTATCTAAGTCTTCCAGCCTTAATTCTACCTCTTTCCAAAAGTCCCTATAATAATACTCCTCGTTTCTCCAAATATGTCCCATACCAATCTGTGCCATCAGTTCCCTTACTTTTTGCGCCCAAAACTTCCCCCCCCCCCCATTTGCTTCTCATCTGCAAAATAAAACTTTCCTTGATAATATTGCTTTCCTCCAAATTGGCAACTCTGTATAGATATTTCAATGCCCTCGAGACAATTTTAACCCTTGTTGAATGTCTTCCCAACTCTAATTTTGCTGCCCCATTGGGTGAAGCTACCGGTAAGCCCAAAATGTATTTAGAGAAAGATCTTTTAATAGCATCCACCTCTTCCCATGCTTCATGCACTCCCCATATCTCTGCCCCATACAACATCTTATTTTCCACTATGGCAGTATAGATTCTATCCAGCCATTGGACATTAATGTCAGGTAATTTCCTTAAACATGTTCTTACAACACTCTTGGCCATTTTACCTTTCGAAAGAGCCAATTTTTCTATTCAGTCTATTTACCATCACAGCTCAATCTTATCCCCAAATAATCAAATCTCTTTACGACCTCTATTTCTCTTCCGTTTATCTCCCATTTCTCATCTTTACGCAATCTATAAGCTTTCTTAAAAACCATGATCTTCGTTTTCTTTTCGTTAAATCTCAACCCCCATTTTTGGCAATAACTACTTATTGCTTCAATTGCCCTTCTCAGCCCTCCAACGGATATAGAACCAACTACTAAGTCATCTGCAAATAACAACCCTGGGATTTCTTTGTTATTCTAGAAAATGTTTCTCTGTTTCTTGAAAATTACAAAAGGACTAAGGTTCACGTGGAGTAAATTAGTCAACTCTTATGGATGTGTACTGGTGCAATCCAAGGGGATTCAGGTGATAAACTAGAAAATTAATTGCAAAAAATAAAATACTACTACTGAAGTAACTTTGGTACACATTATGACTTACTAAAGTGGTTACTACAAGGATGACGCGTGCTCCTCTATTCCATTGATAATCGACCAATTAATTTAATCAACGATCAGTTTTAGCTTCCTCTCCTATAAATCCTTTCTTTCAAAGTAATTTATGCAATAAATCAATAATCTTAATAATTACGGCATGAGTGAAATTGAAATAGGTTGGAACTATGATTGAAACTTCAATTATATAATAAGACCTTAGCTTCTCTCCCTGTATTTCATTCAGTAATATGTTAGGATTAGGATTTCATTACGGAGGGGATTCGGTACGTACGCCACCATGCTGGGCCCATTGTGCCTATGCCCTCTAGGGGTGCACCCCCGGGAGGAAGGATGAAGCGAAGAAGACGAGGAGCCACGACAGTACAGAGAGCAGTGTCCCTACAGTTTACTTGCATAGAGACTTCCCCGACAGGCCAGGACAACGAACTTGCTGTCCTACTGCCGGACGGCAATGAGCCCAGCAGCCGAGCCCTAATGGTCCCAGGCAGGCGATCCGATCCTTAAAAGTCCCTGACTGGCGGTCCCGAAATGGTCCCAGCAGAGGAGCGGAGACCGGTAACCAACCTACCGGAGGAGGAAGTAGTTTTCTTCGGAGCATATCATCCTGCCATGCACTACCAAGATACCCGCCGACACTTCTACCCTGAAAGAGACCACCAGATTTGAGATGATAAGAAATGATGATAGATATGAAATGGAGGGACAGGAAATTCGGAAAATGTAATTAACCTACCCAGCATTCGCCTAGCGTACCGAAAGAAACCCTGAAAAAAAAAACCATGGGTCAGGTAGGTCGGGCACGGGAATAAAACCCGGAGGACCCGGAGGAAATCCACCCTCCGCAGCCACAATAGTAGTCCACCACAAATTGCACTTTGCGGTCGCCTAGGATCGAACCAGGGCCGCCTAGGTGAAAGCCAAGTGATCTAACCACTCAGGCGCGGCCACACACACACACACACACACACACACACACACACACACACGCACACACACAAACACACACATGTATGTATGTATACCTTATATATACATCATTGACAAACGAAAAATCGTTTAAATAGCGAATGTTGTGTTTAAATTAAGTCTTCTAAGATTGCGAAAAATGACGCTAACGATTCTGAATGAAGTGCCATATGTTTAAATCATTTTTGTAACAAATGAAATATAGGCTTATTTTCTGAGAATAGCCTATGAGGGTCCTGCTTATTTTCATAACCGATAAGGGGTACTTAATAAAAATGTTTTTTTCTGAATATCGCTTTCTGTTTGCATCATCGAAATGAAAGTATATCTATAAAGGTAAATAATTCGACTCAGCCTGATAAAACGATATTTGACTCTAATACTAAAATTATCTCCGACTTGAGCAGCGTTTCTAGTTTCCTACTATCTGTGGTTTCCATCTCAACAAAATGGCAACGGAGAAATAGCGTCGAGGCGTACTAGAGGTAACCATTAAAATAAGCTGGCAACACCGCATTGTCTCGACATTTGAACAGAATGGCTGCATTAGAAGCGGGAAGTGGCGCATACAGCGGCATAACCTCTGATATAGCCTGCCGTGTTGCCTAATGTCGCTGTTCGCTCTATCTATCATTTGCGTCGCTTTAAAAGCTCTCTTTCTCTACACTGTTATTTGAAATTCTGTTGTTCCAACCTGACCTAGCTGTGATATGTCAAATATCTTGACCACGCAGTTAATTAATAGAATTCCAGAATAATTAATAATGCAGATTGCATTTGCATTTCCCAATTACAGATTAATTAATTTCGGGAGCATGGTACAGTTCCGAGCTAAAACAGTATTTAAATGAAGGAAATCCCGTTTTTCCCAAAGGACAAACTGATGTATTTCATTTCAATTGTATTTGTGATTATAAAGAACGTTAACGATATTACTCGCACAACTGTGCTATGCTACTTTGTTACATATTCTGTCGAAATATCCTTGCTATATTTCATATTTAAAGAGCAAATCTACAAGGAAAATTTAACGCTTACAAGGACATTTTTATGTTTAAAACCGTGGTAGTCACTTTTCTTACTTGTTTTCTGTTAGTATGCCCAAAATTTATTTTGAAACTATTGCTTCAATTTCTTAGAGTACTTTTTTCTTGCTTCGTGTTCTTAATCTTCATTCCATAAAATAGTTTTAGTGTACTTTTATACTAAATCTCTCTTTTTTCATAAGGTTTAAAATTTATGCTCTAGTATTTAAATCGCAAAAGAAGTCATTTTATGTGTTTTGAATGTTAAATATTTAATTATTTCAGTGTCTTAGGTTTGGCCTTTAATATATTTTACCCTTACCTTACTAAACGATGCAGAGCCATGATATTTATCTTATATACTGACCCTCTCATATTCCACTTCTTGTCTTATGTAATTTCATGTTTTTCTGTTTTTTCATGCCACACACACATGAAAGCATAACAGCAATGGCAATATTTTAGTGGGAATTTTGTTATATTTAGTTACACGTACTTGAACATCGTTTACGGAAAGAGAATTAATTATATCAAGAAAAATAAATAAAAAATAAATATATGATCAAAAATTCGAGCTTAGAACTGAAGTATGAATGCATTTTTCAACTACTTTTTAGAATTCCAGATCTTCTCGAGAAACAAGCCAGGTAAACAACGATTTGAAATCAACATTTCGGGAGCGTGCATCTCTCCCATCATTAGGATATTTACAGACATGCTATAACCACAAAATGTATTACTGGACATAACACAAATATCAACAAAAACAAAACACTATCAATATTCGCATTACTGAACAAAACACATCATCATCGTCTTCAAGGATTGGGCCCTGTGACCCGTTCCATTCACTTCAAGAGCCTACTGATCCTTCCAGCGTAAAGCTGGGTGTCCCACATTTCTCCTTCCCTTCGACATATAATCTAAAACTCTTCTTGGAAGTCGTTCCGCGTCCACTCTTAAAATATGTTTTTTCCATTAATTTTTGTTCATTATTATTTAACTGTTTAAATTAAAAATCCTAAACTCTTCTCTTATATTTTCGTTTCTTTCGTGGTCTATTCTTTTATAACCTGCCACGCTTCTCAAAAATATCATCTCTGCCGATTCTAGCTGTTTGCGTTGGTTCTTTGCCAGTGTCCATATTTCGGAACCGTATGTTAACGTTGGGACTGCCATTATCTTATAAAACTTCATCTGTGTTTCCTTTCGTGTTTTCCTGTTCAGCGTTCTTATTGTGGTCCCACACATTTGATTGAGTCTCTTTAAATTCACCTCCGTATCCTTGTTGTTATTTGCTACTACTACTGTGTAGCCTAGATAGTTAAAACCATTAACCTGTTCTATTATGTTCTTGTTTATAGCTATTTTTGCTCTTATGTTGTTCTTTCCTCTAAAAGCCATTACAAAGACTGGTTCAGTAAATTAAATGCCAGGTCAAGAGATGGCGTGAGTGTAGAAAATTAATTAGGTTAAAGAAATTTAACTATAGGAGTTAAGGAGGCTTTGGCCATTTCCTCCGAGAGGAGCCCACTTAATCGTGATGCTGGATTTCAGTTCAGTGCCTCTTGGAAACCGGCCTTAAAAATAGAAATCCGTTGACTTAAGAAGCACAGATCTACACAGCTTGATCATCAAGTTAAGTACTTACATTCCTTTGACCTAATTAATTTTCTATACTCACGCCATCTCCTGACCTGGCATTTAATTTACTGAAAACAGTCTTCTGTTCAGTCAATTTCAAATCGTCTTTTCACCTGGCTTGTTTCCCGAGAAGATCTAGAATATATTCGTCGCCAGGAAAGCTTCAGGTCTTAGTTTACTTTTTATAAACGAACTAATTTACAAAACTCTATATAAAAATCAGGTCTTTAGCTCAGATTCAAAATTCGCATCACTAACATATTTATCGCCAAAGACTTATCAAGCCAAGTGCTGCCCGCCTCGGTAGCGTGGTGGTAGAATGTCTGACTCACGTTCAACAGGTCCCTAGTTCGAGTCTCGGTCAGGGTGAGTTACCTGGATGAGGCTTTTTCCGGGGTTTTCCCTTATCCTGAAAGACGAATGTCTGGTAAGTCTAAGCTCTGTGGACCCGGGGCTCATTTGAGCATCATTTCACCTATTCCATTCATCATCCGATATGACTTAACGTTGGAGGACGTAAATTACAAAAAAAAAAACAAAAAAAAAACAAGTGCTGTATTATCTCATGTGTGTGACATTTCGAAGAACATATAAAGGATATTTTGAAAAGTCAAATCTATTTTGATTATTTTGCTATCAATCCTAATTAACGCAGAAGATACGTCAGCGAAGTGCCTCAGATATGAGGGAGGTCCTAGGTTCGAATTGTCTCTGGCAGCTAGATGTCAACACTCCATCACTTCAAGAGTGATTGACATCCATCTAACTGGCAGAAATAAGAATGTCACTTTTAATACTGCCTCTATTGTACATCAACCAAATTTAGAACGAATCATTTTTATATTTTATTTGAGTGACCGTTTTCAAGAGCTTTTTTAGTTCCAGAACACTTTTCGTTTTAGTTGGGTTGTCGGGAGGTACTGCCGGCAGTGAAGCGAAGGTGATAATATGACGATGGCGTTAGAGGTTCCTCCTGGATCTTTAAGGGGGCGGCGAAATGGTCTCGTAGCAAAGTGGCTATTCTCGTTGTTTAAGACAAGCCGCTCCATTTTGATCGCAGCAGGCCCACGGTACTGCTCTTTAGAGTTCACATTTGAGAACAATCGGGGTGAGAACTTAAATTTATGTACTCACATCGGCTGAAACTGAGTTTTAAGGGAACTTCACATCACTGGCGATGTGCATGTATTTACTTTAAGGCAGTAAGGAACATTAATGCAGAGCGCATTTCTGTTGCTAGTATTATTGCCAGCTGTGGTGGAGCTGTTAATCGAATGAGTTTCGATATTAGTTTGCACCATTCATGCCTTCGAACACAAATGAGTTGTACTTATGTGATTGAGTTGGATGTACCAGAAATCGAACAGTGTTCCGTTCTCCATCCATTGCATCTGGTACACCAAACGAGTATATTATACATATTATATCCCGTTCGAACGTCCAGTGCGACTAGAATTTAGAGCAAGACTACTTACTTCAATAGCGTTGTTGCAGCACGGTGCCTTATAGCATAGATCACTGGCTACGCCAACAAGTGTAACCGACCAATTAGGATCAGGATTTCTACGGAGGGGATTCGGCACTGCGACCAGTCTTGATCTATTGTACCTATGTCCCCAATTGGGCATCCCCCGCTAGGAAGGAAGGAAGAGGCGAGAGGAGGCACGGGCGGGCATTCCAAGAAGCCAAGCAGGGTCACTACATTTTACTCGTACTTAAATAGAAACCGCCCCCGGTGTGCTAGGCAAACGGACATTCCTCCCTACTGTTGTACGAAAACGGTCCCAGCAGCTGGTTCGGAAATGATCCCGGCAGCCGGTTGCGAAATGGTCTCAGTAGCCGGTTCGGGGACTGGCAACCAACCTACGCGGGAGGAAGTGATTCAGTCAGAGCACATCATCTTGTCATGCACCGCCGAGGCTCCCGCCGACACTTCTAATCTGAAAGAGACCACCAGATGAGATATGACGTGAAATGATAATGGAGATGAAATAGGGGGAAATGAAATTAATGTAATTGACAGTAATTAACCTACCCAGCATTTAGCTGGTGACCCGGGAAAAAAACCGAAAAAAAACCATGGGTCAGGTAGGTTGACCACGAGAATCGAACCCAGGCTTCCTGAATGTGGGCTAGAGACGAAACCGCCTGAGTCATCCCACTCGGTAACCAAAACCATTAAGACACAGACTCGTGACGGGAGGATTTCGGTTCAAATCTTGGCAAAACTGTACTCCTTGACTCTCGTTTTCTTTTTGTTTTCTTTTTCTAGTTTTCCTAGTCCCCGTAACTTTAAAATAATCAGACCTTAGGAAATGCAATGTAGTCATAAACACACCATAGCAAGTATTCTACATTCAATAATTCTTGCATCTCGCTGTTCAGAGAAAAGAGTATCTCTCTATAACCCACGGGAATTTCGAATACCGGTATTACGTCATTGCTGTAGGAAATACGACATTTTTATTATTAGCAAGTGTGCCATAATGATCCAATTAAACACGATGTTGATAATCAATACAGTAACAGCCTGTTTATAATGATAGAATTACGTAAATAAACGTAGAAAACAATTGTGCAGTATATTCTTTCCTTTAATATCGGTTTATGGATATATCCTTAGTGTAAATGTACAAGTCGCAACATGTAAATTCATTATAAGAAGATAATAATAAATATATTTATTGCTAGGGTCCAGTTTATTACCATAACATGCAGTTTTGTTTCCGAAACAACATTAGACCAAGAAAATCATTGTTTCCTTGGTCATTTAAATATTTAAACATATAAATGTAAACGATAGCTGCTGTGGGCAGCCAGTGAGCATTCTTTTGTAACAATTAAAATAAATTCTACACGGTAATTAAAACGATTCCAAATGTATTTTAAGTGTGTTTTCCTAATGTATTACTACAAAACTACAGTAAACTAATATATTTAATGCAAAAGTGGTGAAGTTTATTATTGTAACCTCTAATTAGAAAGTCAAGGTTCAATGTGCAGTATGTTAAAAGTGAAAAGCACCTTGTAAGAGTTTCAAATATTAATACGATTAATTAAACTTCCAGTGTACTGATGAAAATTTAAAAATATATGTTTTTTAAAAATGAATAACTTTAAATGTATATGTATAAGTAGTTCGGATAGATAAGGAGCAGTAGGATGGGTGGCTACTTCCCACTTGCTGCAGTCTTCTATTGGATGTAACTGAAACTGAAAAGATATTCAAAAGAGAATGAGCACAGCACCGCAGTGCCCACCTCGGTAGCGTGGTGGTAGCGAGCCTGCCTCACGTTCAAGAGGTCCCGAGTTCGAATCTCGGTCGGGGTGAGTTACCTGGATAATGCTTTTTCCGGGGTTTTCCCTTATCCTGAAAGACGAATGTCGGCTAACTCTAAGCTCTATGGACCCTGGACTCATTTGAGCATTATTTTAACCATTCCATTCATCGTCCGATATGACAACGTTGGAGGACGTAAAATTAAAAACAAAAAAAGGACCGCAGCTAGTATGAGGATTTGGGACATTTGCCACCGCAGATACTTTCTCAATTGCGCAGATATTTCACGTAGTGTCCAATTTCTTAATAAAGGAGAAAAAATAAATAGTTAAACCGTCTAACAGAAAGCCTTTGGCTACAACATTGCTCGTACTTGTCTGCCAATAACTTGGCACACTCCAGCTACTAACAGGTGTAAATTAATTCTTTGTTTTCGTATCTTGTCTGCTCCATGACAACTGGAGTGAAGAGTTATAACAGGTATGAATCGCGCGTTTACCAAATTTCAACATGAGTCGAACACAATTCTTTCTTTTTTTTTTTGGAGTTTACGTCATCCAACGTTAAATCATATCGGACGATGAATGAAATGGGTGAAATGATGCTCAAATGAGTACGGGGTCCATGGAGCTTAGAGCTACCCGACATTCGTCTTTCAGGATAAGGGAAAACCCCGGAAAAAACCTTATCCAGGTAACTCACCCTGACCGACATTCGAACTCGGGACCTCTTGAACGTGAGGCAGAACCACTACCATCTACGCTACCGAGGCGGGCGGTCCATCACAAGTGTGTATGTTAGACTCAAGTAAAATTTTACAGTATAATGATACTAAGCCTTGAATTTGAAAGTATCGTACATATCTAAAGCATATATCTAAAACAAAATAAAATTCTATATGAAACCGTTCAGCTATTTGCACTGAAAACATTACATTTCATATTCATTTAATAACAGCACAACGTCAGTAAATTTTCTTAATGAAAGACCAATTTTTCAAGGGCTCAAGCACCTCCAGAGTACATATATCTACTTTATTTATTTCCTGATGTGGTAGTTATGAAGTTCCATACCGAATATTTATATGAAGAACGTTTGTAAATAGTCATCTAAAGTCCATTTTAGGAAAACTAATTTCACTGAGGAAAAAAATATTTATGCTCAGTAATACTAATACAAGATAAAATGTTAAACTGCTTTTTGTACAGGCAGTCATTTATTTGAGATCAGCTGAAAATTCCATAAGTATTTTTGATCCTAAAACATCAATATTTTGGAGACAATCTTGAGCTTAAGAGCAGAATGAAGTATTTATTGTAAATAATGGCACCAGGCGCAAATGATACAAAAACCCATGGTGCAATGACATGTGTGATATACCGTACTAAGGAGGCAGGCCATTTCTAGTGACTGATGGTTTTGTTGAACGTGTGAACACACAGTGCTTAGTACTTCCTTGGCAACACTTTCTTTAAGAGTAGCTCATTGAACTGTGTGGTGAATTTTCCAGTTAATTTCTCGTTGTATAAGAATTTCAATCTATTTTGTACGCTCATATATCATTCATTGTATATTAAAAATCAAGCTTAATAACATGTTAAATATTCTGGTGAGTTCTGGGGAGTGCAAAGTTATCAAAATGTAAATCCGAAAGGTGATCGCGACGGAGAAACTTTGAAACATTCAAATCTTTATTTAATTTGTTTACATATCTGTTATTGTTGACATCTTTGGAATCAATGCATAAGAAAACCAGATTTTTACTAAAGCAGTTATATGTGCCATTAATCATTTAAATACATTTGCTGCCATTGGTTTAAATTATACATCGCTTTATCACACGCTTTACGCAGTTTCTTCGTTCTTTTGTTTCTTGTAATGAGAAAATAGTATGGTACTTCAAGATCAGGATACAGTTCTTTTTGTGTGTGTAATTTACGTGCTCCAACATTAAGTCATGCCGAAGGATGAATGAAATTGCTGAAATAATGCTCAAATGAGTCCGGGGTCCTTGGATCTTAGAGCTACCTGACATTCGTCTTTAAGGATAAAGGAAAACCTGGAAAAAACCTTATCCAGGTAACTCACCCTGACCGAGATTCTAGCTCGGGACCTCTTGAACGTGAGGCAGACATGCTACCATATACTCTACCGACGCGGGCATCAGGATACAGTGACCACCCTTTGAAAATGTTACCATCGCTTCAGCATCCTGCATCCCCTACGTTCCCACAAATAATGTGTAATGAAATATTTCTGCAAACGAACATCTTCATTAACATGAAGTGGGACTAAAATAAAGCATTTTTAGGAATAATACCTGAAAATATATTAAAATGAAAAGTATCGGTCAATTAAAGTCATATTAATATAACATGAACTTTTATGGGTGTTTTACTAGTGTATAGTTAGCAACTATTTCCCTTCGAGTTTATATCTCATTTCAAAGCATTATTGCTTATTGACAGTTATTTTATGGCAAGGCTACACTGAAAATTTGCTGAAAATGTTGAAAATCATGGAATTTGTTTTTTTTTGGGGGGAAGCATTTTTGGTAGGTTAGGGTTTGCAGTAATAGATGGCATGCTACTTTTATCATTTGCAACATTTTAGGTCATCACGTGACAATTCAAAGAGACATTAAACAATCTTTAAAGGTAACAATACTTATTTTAAAATTAATTTTCGGAGAAACTTTTTTCTAGCACTTTTCAGTATACAAAGTGCCACGCGCGTCAAAGTTTTTCATTTAACTTGTTTAAACGTACAGGATAGCTCCATAATATGTAAATAAGAAACTTCACATTCCCCCTTTTTTGTTAATGCTCATGTTTTGAAAATTACATGATGATAAGGAATAAAAACAGTTAATATTTTCAAAATTTTAAGAGATCACACATGGAAAATGTTTTAGAACAAATGCTACAGGAATATTCCAAAAAATAAGAATGTCGTTCTTTTAAAATTGCTCTTCTAGCTAAAAACAAAAATTCAACTTAAAAGCTGAGATTTTTTGACGCGTAGAACATTTTTAACTTTTACAACATTTTCGCAAAATATAATTAAGAATTATTTAACTATTTGGTGCAGCAACAGGAAAATTTGCATGCAAGTTTAAAATGATACCCTAATTATGTGACTAAATTTTCAAAATGTTAAGTTTATGACTATAAAAGTTGGAATTTTCAGTGTAGCCTTGCCTTAAAATTATATTCTTTTGGTGATAAACTTAAACACTGCTTTCATAATTTAGGAATTTATGTTTCGTTACCAAGCAATACAGGTTTCATTGGGTAATATTGACTTTTCCTGTTTTCCAGAATCCGATTCCCTTTTCCATTGCTAATGGTGGTGCATGTTGTTGTGGTTATCGATCTTCTATTCTTGCAACTTCATTTTAAACAACTTTAGCACAGCGATGGAGCTGTACACAATTTCAGAAACCTAAATTCGCAACCAGGCATTTGCAATAAACTTGACCCACTATAACTTGATTAGGATAGTAATATTTCACCGTGATTTTTGTAACATATACTGATAATAGAAATCATAGTGCCCACAGATATTAACAACTGATATCAAAACCTGACAATTTCAACTTTATTCGTAATTGATTACTTTTTAATGATAACATGAAATGTTCTTTATACCCTACAAATAATATCGCTCGCAAAATTTAATTGAAACCTATTCATAAAAGTAAATAAATTAATACATTTTCATTAAGTTGGGATATAAATAGTTCCTACGTGGAAACACCATATCTCGTATGTTATAATCTAAGAAAATTTGTATACAGAAATGTATCATAGTTAAATATTAACTTATGTGGAACGGTTAGTGTACCAATGATACCTCTTAACTGGAGATTGGTAGAATAAGTCATTCACTTCTTAGAAAGCATCAGGATTTTTAAATACAAATTCTAAAGCACCAACTTTTAGATGAATTTTATCCACATAAAACTTAACACGCGCTGAAACTGCAGATTTAAACTTCACACAGCACAATCCTGTAAGAAAATTATTGAAAGTATTTCAGATGTAACCGAAATGAATGCAAATTTGGGGTAATCCTAAAAGCATAGGTATCTAATACAGATCTCATTTAGGCTTAATATTTTTCAGTTATTTCTTATCATAATTTAACACACTCCGCTGTCACAAAAAGAAAATGCCCAATATTTATATTTGGTGAGGTTTCATTTATACCCCGCCTTTATCTGCGGCCGTTCTCCTTTGGAACATATCAAAGGTGTTAACTCGTATTCGTTGAGTTTTAATCATTAGATCACTCACACATTCGTACTCTCATTCATACTTCCAGGTTCTGGAGAAGAAGAGCAATTATCTTGGTCGGAGAAAACTCCCCACCACCAACGCCGAGAACCGAACACGGAACCCCTAGCACAGCGGGCAGGTGCTCTAACGAATGAGCTACGGGGCCAGGCATTGGTGATAGTCTTGTGTCTATAGGATTATCTCTTCTACCTCAAATATGTGTACCATTATTTCCATTCTGCTCGCCTCGGTAGCGTAGATGGTAGCGTGTCTGCCTCACGTTCAAGAGGTGCCGAGTTCGAATCTCGGTCAGGGTGAGTTACCTGGATAACGTTTTTCCGGGGTTTTCCCTTATCCTGAAAGACGAATGTCGGGTATCTCCAAGCTTCATGGACCCCGGAATCATTTGAGCATCATTTCACCCATTTCATTCATCGCCCTATATGACTAAATGTTGGAGGACGTAAATTGCAAAAACAAAAAACAAAAATTATTTCCATTCTGAATATTTTCCCTAATTTTCCCTGATATATGTCCCAGATGTTTTTTCAAATACCATTAAGCTGTTTACAGAGTTTAAAAATACACGACTCTAAGTAAAGTGTAACACAGTTAAGTATTAAACTTTCTTGTACTACCCGAAAAGCTAAGTAACGAAAATACTTACCAGCATAATCGGATGCCAAAGTTGATGCTTTCTAAGGGCGTGGCTTTAGATTTACAAGCCAATGCGTTTGCTTACAACGGATGCCACATGCTATATTATAATAATAAGCAATACAAAGTGAGCAAATTGTCGAATATCTTCTGTTCAGCAATACTTATAATTCAGATTTTACCTTTTGGACATCTCTCCAAGCTAGCGTTTGCAAGTACCTTTCCTGAGAGGTAACAAATGAAATGCACGGCGTGCAGCCGACATAAGCATAAAGATATAACAAAACCATCCCACGTTTGATGAAGACTTGTGTTTTCCTCTTAGTAGAGATGTCACTGCGCGTGACATGGAGATGTATTGTACTTCGTCAACAAACAAAACGTCCACCATTCAAATCATTTCTTGGTTTTTTTGTCACCTGTATCTGACGTATAATAAATACATCTGAAAATACAGCTGCTCGTGCAACGTAATCTGAGCTCTCTACGATTCTGTATTAGGGGAGAGCCCTACCTATAATCTAGGGGTTTTAATTCATCTGCACTATTTTTACAACCTAAAATAATGTTTGATGTGTAATATTAATGCAAATATTCTCTCTCCGTTGCCATTTCATAGATTTCCTCAAAGTATTCTTACTTAAGACTTATTCCAAAGAAATAGGTAACAATAAGGCGATACATAATTTCTGTACCACTTAAAATATGACTCAGAATTTTAAGCAGTAGATAATATGCACATTCTAGAGGCTTAAGAGTTTCCATTAACCTCCAAAATCATACTTTGCAGTAAAAAATGGAACTCTGAGAAAATTGAGATAATTAGCATCCCTATAAAATTATATAATTGATATTTATTTTTACAGCTTACATTACAGTTTCGCCACAATGACGTTAACATCGTATATGCACTTATTATACATCCTGTACAAATACATGAAATTGCTAACCCTAAGATTTACTTGCTAACTCAGGTCCCCTGGCCATAAGCCTTTGGTTTTCCTGATCAGCTTGATGTCATTTTTTCTTAACCTTCGCTTCTTTTACCCGAATCCATTTTTCTCTTAACTTATATAAAAATTCTCCTATACATCTATTTTTCTTTACACCCATCTCCGTTAACATGCGTAACGCCACTACCCCTTTGCTCACACTGTCCCATTTCTTGTCCCATATTTTGCTCCAGAAATTTGTTAACTCCTTACAAAAAATTACAAAAAGTTTTATAATTTTACGAAATGCACATTTTCGGGGAATCATTTGATATTGGAATGAAGTTGAGGGAACTTTTCAGTTATGTATTAAAGTGAGGGAGTGAGTGTGTGGTGTTTTAGGGCCCGTCGACAACAAGGTCATTTGGGCCCGAAGTTAACACTAAAAACTAAAAGCTACACAAATTAAGCTAAAATGTAAAATAAAAATAAAAACACTCAACTATTAAAAGTGCATAAAAAACCCAACCCAAGACAACATAAAATCTATAAAATTAACAAATATAAAATGCTAGTTAGACCCGTTTATTAAAACCGATTTGGGCAACAAACCGCAGTGCCTTAACCACGGCCACTGGGTCGTCCCCTAAAACACCCAGCAAGTTAGTCCCCAAGCCCACTGAATGGCGAACGCGGGCGTACTGCGGGCACTCGAGTAATACGTGCCGCACAGTGAGGCGTACTGCACATGGAGCACACACTGGGGCCGGTTGCCCTCTTAACAAATGACCATGAGTCGCTCGTGTGTGCCCAATTCTCAGCCGGGTGAGTATCACCTCGGCTCGCCGGTTATCCCTGCAGGAAGTTAGCCAGGGTTGTACGCTTTCCTTTATTGCCCGGAGTTGTGTGCCTTCCAAAGCTGTCCAGGAGTGCTGCCAAGCAGATAGGAGTTGGCGAAGGAAAAAACGTTGCACATCCTGGTATGGCACCGTAGTTGTTAATCTCCGGGGCAAACTGTAAGCGGACTTAGCAGCCGCGTCCGCCTCCTCGTTCCCGGAAATCCCCACATGGCCTGGGGTCCAAGTAAAAACAAAATTGTATCCGCGACTGAGCATTTGCTAGATCTGGGTCTGTATTTTTAAAACAAGGGTGTGAGCGGCAGTGTGCTGTTGCAAGGCCTGAAGAGTACTTAGAGAGTCAGTGCAGACGATAAAAGAGCCAGGAGCTAACTTGCAAATAAAAAGGAGCAAATAGAAGATGGCATACAGCCCTGCGGAGAAAACTGAAGTGGAGTCCAGAAGGCGAAATTTATGAGCCTCACCGTTAATGCAGAACGCGCAACCCGTAGAGCTACCCAACTGAGAACCGTCTGTAAAGACCGGAACATAGTTAGGGTAACGCCCAGTAGTTCGGCAAAAAGTTGTTGGAACACCGAATGTAGAGTAGCGAGTCTAGAGTTGCTTGAAAGAGCGAGATCGAACCGCGCACGATTGAGCTGCCATGAAGGATAAGGGCAGATTAACGACCTCTCCACGCGAGACATTCGGAGGCCATGCGAATGTAGGAGATCCCGAAATCTTATTCCCATTGGGCGTGTCCGAGAACCAGGGCGCATATAACGGTGGACTAAATCTGGACACAGAACTGGTTTAAAACAAGGATGATTGGAATAACTTGCCAACTTCGAGACGTACGAGCAGAGTAACAGCGAGCGACGAATATGGAGTGGAGGTTCGCCTGAGTCTGCATACAGGCAGTCGACTCGACTGGTGCGGAAAGCTCCTGTGGCAAGGCGGATGCCAGCAGACCAGCAGAAGAGACGAGTCGTCCAGGTTTACCTGCAGTCGCCCCGTGTAGGGGGGATGCGCCAATGCTGGGTGCGCTCTTCCTCCTGCCTGGGAGGCATCTGAGCACAGTCCGCTGGACAGGCTAGAGGGAAAGGAACCGTGTTAATGTATTAAGTTTACCAAGCCTATTTCTGGGCTTAGGAGGTTGGTGTCAGGGGAATGTGGCCCTGTTCAGTACTAGGTACCCAAGGCATCTTTGGGTAACCGGTAGCTCGGTCGCCGGCGAGGAACCCTGTGGTCGTAACGGCCTAGGGTGTTCACCAGTATGGTTGGATGGGAGTCCAGCTTATCGTAGATGGTGCGGGATCTTTCCCGCACCACGTCCACTATATACGGGACCCCAGAGTAAGTGTGTAGGATGTGGGACGGATTCTACGCCCGGTATCGTAGATCATGCGCAATGCCCTGTTCTGGACGCACTGGAGTCTGCGAATAGTGGTGGGAGCCGTTGATCCCCAGACTTCGCAGCCGTACAGAATCAGGGGCGGTATGATCGCCCGATATAGGCGTATTTTGAG
Organism: Mantis religiosa; assembly: GCA_030765055.1. Taxonomy (NCBI): domain Eukaryota; kingdom Metazoa; phylum Arthropoda; class Insecta; order Mantodea; family Mantidae; genus Mantis; species Mantis religiosa. Next base: position 78,808,342 of record CM060949.1, read on the forward strand.
GTGAGTTGGCATGGTGGACTTTAGAATGGGGTATAGCTTTGTTAACGCTGCATGCCCTTGTCCGGCTTTGACCCGGACATGAGGTGCGTAGGTGAGACCACGATCCAGGTGGACTCCAAGCTATTTGGCAGTGGGAACCCAAGGGATTTGCCTCTGCCTTAACCTCACCGACCAATCTGGTCGCCTAGATTGGACCTTAGCCAGGAGAAGTGCAGAGCTCTTCTCGGGGCTAATGGCAATCCTCCACATCTCACTCCAACGGCCAATGGCTCGGAGTTGGCGCTGCAGCGGAGGATGACAATATCGTAGGTTTTTGTTACGTCCCATTATGAGGACGTCGTCAACATATTGGCACGTAACAGTCTGTGGTTCTAAGGGTAAGTCAGACATGTAGGCCACAAAGAGTATCGGGGACAGTACACTGCCCTCCGGGACTCCCGCGGCTATTGGTCTGATAGATGACATCCGTCCTTCCACTCTCATCCTGAGAGTGCGGTTTCTGAGGAAACTACTAATCAGGGCGAGATAGGGAGGAGGTACGTTGGCCTCCCTGAGTTTGTACAGTAGGCCTTGGTGCCAGGTTGTGGCAAAGGCTTTCTCTACGTCTAGAAGCACCGCGACTGTCTTGAGGTTTTCCTGGAAACCCAGGGCTGTCCTCTCGGCCAGACGCAGTAGCTGTAGGGTCGTGGAGTGTCCATGACTAAAACCAAACTGGTGATCGGGTAGGAGCTGCCTTTCCTCGAAGAGAGGGGTCAGGCGGGATAGGAGCAACCTCTCAAATAGTTTTGAGACGGTTGGGAGAAGACTTATGGATGGGTAGCTAGACGGAAAGACCGGATCCTTGCCGGGATTCAGGATGCACACCACTCTCGCCTCTTTCCAGCAAGCCGGGAAGTGGCGGAGGTGGAGGCACGCATTGAAGATCCGCGTCAAGTGGATAACGGCCCTCTTGGGAAGGTGCTGGAGCATGAGTGCACTAACACCATCATGTCCAGGGGATTTTTTGGGTTTCATTTTTCGTTTTTCAGCAGTCACCGCCTTTTGGGTGACTATTGGGATATGGATCGCCTCATGGCGCCGCTATGGCCCCTCATAGAGGTCTTCCACAGCAGCCTCCACGAGGTCAGTGAAGTCTTCGTCCTGGGGGTCCTCCCTCGGCTCAAATTGACTTTCCAAATGATCCGCGAAAGCTCTGGCCTTATCTTGGGGCTCGTAAGTGAGTCTCCCGCGAGTGCCATGCAGCGGATGCTGGTACAGGGTTTTGTCCCTCCTGAGGTACTTGATGATCTTCCAGGGGTACTTTTCCTGGAGGTCGACGTTTCGGAATGTGTTCTCCCAGGCCACCTTACGGTGGGCACGGAGCAGCCGCCTTGCCAGGGATTTGAACCGCTGGTAAACTGCTCCTATCCTGGGATGACGGAAAAGCTGCCATAGCTTCCGAACAGCTGCCTTGGCTTTTAGCAGCTGCCGGATCTCTTTTGTGATGGACAGAAAGTTAGGTGTGTTGGTGGTTATACGATGAGTGTGTGTACTCACCGCTAGGCGGACCTGCTGGGAAAAACTCATCGCCGCAGCCTCCAGCGCCTCGACGTCGTCGATGCGTGGACGAGGGTCGATGGTTTGGTTGAGTTTGAGGATGGCTGCATCCCAGTCTACCTCTAGTTCCCAGTCTGAGTTTAGCAGACCTGGCATGGTGACGTCGGAATCGACCGTGACAGGGTCATGGTCAGAGTCCAATTCATTCACCGCCGAGAGGTCTAGATGAAATGGAAAGTTCTTGGTAATCATGATGTCGATGACATCCGGCCTGCCGCGGGCCGGATGGAAAGTTGGACTTCTCGGTCCGTGCGCGGCGAGATTTGGGTCACCGCTTATGAAGCGGTAGAGCCCTCGTCCCCTCTGGTTGCTTGTGCGGCTGTGCCAGAGCCCGTGTTTCGCGTTGAGGTCTCCTGCAATGCAAACCACTGGGTGTAGGTTGAAAAGGGTAGTGTAGTCAGCTTCGAAGAACTGGTTACCAGGTGGGTCATATGCCGTTACCAGCAGGGTGTCCTGTCCGCCTACTGAGAGCCGGATGGTGCAGGCCTCACGTGCTGCAGGGCAGGGAGAGGAACAGGTGTGTGCGTCATGATGTTTTTCACGAGTATAGAAGTACCGCCACCCCACCGAGCGTTTCGATCAGTGCGGTGGGTGACGTAACTTGGCAGCGAGAAGTCTATACCAGCGTTCAGGTTCGTCTCGCAGATCATGAGGATGTCAATCCCGTAGGACTGTACAAACTCCAACATTCCAGGACGCTGATCCCGTACACCGTTTGCGTTCCAAAACGCAGCACGTAATGGCCTCCTGACAAGTCAGGGGGCCATTACTCATCGGCGCACGGGAAAAGTTCCTCGAGTGTTTGGAGGAGGATAGTGTGTTTTTCGAGGAAGTTAAGCCTCGGGTCTTCAATCTTCTCCTTGCAATCCCTAAGGATGGGGAGAACTCTCAGAATGAGGTCGCCGAACCACAGGGAAAGCTCCCTGAATTCGTCGACATCCTTCACAGAGATGGTCCCCCCGAAGGATGCAAGCGCCGCTTTGGGTGCCCTCGCAGAGGCAGGCGCCCTGTTTGAAGCAGGTTCTGCCCCTGGTACCGGCGCTGGCGCTGCGGCCGGGCCGGTTTACTCAGCTGGGGCCACCTCTCTGGTGGGAGGAACTGCGGCCTTTGTAGCAGGCTTGGCTGTCCGATGTGCCTTGCGGCCCTTTCTCGGACGCTGCGTGCGTGGTGCCTCCTGTGGAGGTTTTGGTGCAGTGGGCTGAGGAGCCGCCTGCTCTGCTACTTGCAGAGTGCGCTCTGCCCTTCCGAGAGCCGCCGCGAATGAGACTCCGGGACGGACAGTTGCCAATCCCGCATTGCCCCCGCGGCGGTTCTCTATAATCCTCTGCCGCGTCGCACAGCCCTTGTAGGTGCTGATATGGTCCTGGCGGCAATTCGCACATTTCTTCTCCTCAGGCGCTTTCTCGCAATCCTTCAGGAGGTGGGGACCCGCACACCGCAGACATGCGAGCTTACGCTCGCAGGCCATGCTGGAGTGATGGAACCCCATGCACCTGTAGCATTGCACCGGCCCACACTGTCCGTGAAAGCGTTCAACCTTCACTACAGTGTGGAACAGCACCCGAACAGCGTCTATGGGCTGAACCACCTCTCCAGGAACCCTGTCCACAACCACAAGGAAGAGAGGCATGGGTACACGCACAGAGCCTTCCTCTGTGTGTACTATCTTCCTCAGCTGGGCAACAGCTGAGACCTTGATACTGTGCTCCTGCTCCAGGGCGAGTTTTACCTCCTCTGGCGGGCACTCGGTATCTAGTCACCGCAGAACCCGTCTTTCGAAGTTGGGCTTCTGGGGGGAGAAGTAGTAGAACTGTATTTCACAGTCCCGCAGAACCTGCTTTGCAGCCTCGAAATCCTCGGGACTGCTGGTATAAATGAAGACCTTGCGAGGCTCCCTCTTGGCCTCGAGGGGGTGCTTTAGAGTGGCTGCCAGCTTTCGCATAACACCCACGTGATTCTTTAAGCTATCCGCTACGATAGGCGGAAGCTTGGACCCCCTTTTGGTTAGGGGTTGGGGCACCTGTGCAGGTTGACCTTCTGGCTTGGGACCAGAGTTACTACGCCGTCGCCCTTGGACGACGGTGAAACCCCCCTGGTCGGCGGTGTCATCCTCTGACTCTGAGTCAGGCAGAGGGGGATATTCGGTCACAGGAACTGGTGCCTCTTGGACCGGAGCAAGGCCCTGAGGAGGTGCCGAAGCTTTCCTCTTCGTGGACCTTGTCTTCGTGGCTGCAGGTGCCACGGGATCGGGTGCAGTTGAGGTGGAGGGTTGCTGCCCATCGTCCGACGTGGTATGATGCACGGTGTCTAAAAGCCGAAGTTTAGAGGCGGTCGCTGCGCCATAAATAAAACTGCCGTAGTCTAGCTTGGACCGAACCGGAGAGCGGTACAGCCTCAACATTACCGTGCGATCGCCCGCCCCCCAAGATGCTCCAGATAATACCTTCAGCACCTGCAGAGAACGATCGCAAGAGGCTCGAAGGTGACGAATGTGGTGCTCCCAGTTGAGTTGTCTGTCCAAGTAGAGGCCCAAGAACTTCATGTGCGAGACAAATGGCAGGGGTGTGCCGTTCAAATGAAGATCAGGAGGCGGGTGAATACCTCGTAGGCGGTGAAAGTGGATGCACTGTGTCTTCGCAGCTGAAAAGCGGAAGCCGGTTTGAAGCGCCCAAGCTGCTAGCTGGGTGATGGTCAGCTGCAGTTGGCGCTCAATGTGATCTATGTTGGCTGACCTATAATAATATTAGGATCCAAACTTATCGATAAACGTCAAATTATGATACTTTAATATAACATTTAGAACCATATATAAGTAAACAGAAGGAATATAAGAAAGCCCTTTAATAAAAGGATTGTTTGGGCTGAGGTGGTTCGCTGAAAATCTTCCCCGTGCAATCTGAAGAACTAACTTACTTAAGATACAGTTATATAGCATTACAGTTTTTTAAGTGTATCATTTGACAACACATGCGTGGACCATCATGCACCTATATATCTCTATCATTATCTCTATCTCTTTGTTCTTATTTCTTCCCCATCCTTTGTTACATGAGTGAAACTACTACATGGCAAAGCGAGAAGGCGTATCGGAAAAAATTCGCAATACAGAGATGTTTACCTCAGCTTATCGCACATACACGTGAGTCCAGTATATGTATAGTCTGTACAGATATAATCATGTCTTCTGGACAGCAATGTGTGATACATCGGCAGGCGCGAGAAAACATATCATATAGACACACGCAGCTTCCAATGGCTCTATTTGTGCTTTTTTAACCTACTGTACGTCAGCTTACTAATACTTCACTCTTCTAATGGACCAGATAAGACCCGATAAGGAACGATCGCAGCGCTGGTCGCTTGAAGATCGATAAGCCTCAACGCTCTGTCGAGTAAGAAATGTCAAAGTTCTGGATGGAATGAAATATTTCCCACGTTCTCCATCACTTAGCTAGCAGGTAAACAAGATATTGGTTTCCAACCAAACGTTTAATGTTCGTGATTTAAACAAAACACTTCATGTTTTCAAGCCAGCGTATAAAAATTAATTAAAAAAAAACAGTTCCATTTGTACGTGAACATGTAACCCAAAAACGAAACATCCAGCAAACAACAAACTTGATATTACAATAAAATATAATACTTTATTACATCAATTTAGATCTCTAAACAGCATACAGTTTATTTCGAATAAATTTTGATGGCATCAGCCATTTCCAAGATAAGCGATTTTATTGATTCGAATGTTTCAATATCTTGCCATGTTTCAAAAGTGTTGTCCTTATTCAGATATTTCTCACGATGTCGTGAAAAGAATATGTAATATCCAGATCAATAATACAGTTACTTTTAAGTTATTATAAGTATATAGAAAATTAAGCTTTCGTAGGAACAGCTGTGGATGATATAAAAATAAAATACATATATCTTGCTAAATCTATATAAATTATCCTAGTGTTGTCCCAGCGATTGACTTTTGCATTCTATGCTCAGAAACATATATTCCATCACAATAGTTAACAAGCCTGAACAAAACGTACTTGTTGCATCACGAATTGCCTTTTGAAGCATGAACTTCTCGTTTCCATGCCAACATAATAAATCTTGTTAGAGATTCTAGAAGCACTGCTTCCTCTGGTTACTGTATTTATTTTTCTAATGCCCTAAGGGCATGTCCGTATAGGATGTTAAACTAAAAAGTCTCTCAGGTTGAAAATACTCAATTCTTCTCAAGCTACCCTCCTATATTGAATATTTCAAGACTTCCAGTAAATATATAGCAAATTTTCTCGTCGTGTAAAATAAGCAGGCGCCGCTTAGCACTGGAGATAATTAAGTACACGTAACTTCCCGAAAATCTGTGCATATTTTTTTTCATAATAGCCTGACTCTACGTAACAAGTCTATCTTTACCCGCAAAGCTTGGAAAATTCTGTTTTAATGTCGTAGAATAACATTTAAAATTAAACAATCACATTATTTGTAACATAATGGTGACGAATAATTTGGACTTATCAATAACTCGTGTATATTGCAAGGTGCTTCAAAAATATATGTGGATTTCTGCGCCATTTCTGCTCTGGTTTGTTGTCCGCCAATTATCTATTCGTATATTACGTGATGCTCTTTGGTGTCACGCAGAATAATCATTAGCAGAAGCGAGGGTAGAATTTTTTGCTACACGTCGTATTGCACATAACCTTATTTCTTATGCATCTTCTGTTAATTATGGTAAATTAGTGTGTCACGAATATTTTCAAAGCACCATATTTTCAAACGGCATAACAGAAGCATAAAGAAGACTGAAATATCAGTGCACTGATCGGTAGTTTCTGTAGCAATGCATTTTATTCGACAGTAATTTTTCTAAATTTGAAGTTCTTTACTTTAAAATTTATATGCGTGTTTCTTGTGATTAAGTGAAACATTGCAATTTGATATTATAATAACTTTTAAGAACACACACAATTCATTTATACAATCATTATGTCTTAATTGTTCCATAAAACTTCAAGAAGAAGAAGAAGAAGAGTACATCAATTTTTCTTTTTTTAAGTTCAAAGGAACAGGAATTTCATTAATTTTAAGTTGTGCATTTATTTATTAAGATATTGTGTCACTGCTTTCAGAATTCTTAAGTTAAGATGCATATGTTTTCTGCAATTATGACTTGTAAAAATCAATAGTATGACAGAAAAAGCTTTAACTAGAACTATGAATACGCTTATACTTAAAATAAAGCAATAAATCGTTTAATGGAACTTGAATAAAAATTCAAAGTATTAATATAAGCCCTCAAATTTACACTAGATACATAAATGCGTAACTTCAACTGAAGCATATTAGCTGTAAGTGTATCTGTAAGTGACACATTTTTCGAGTTAACAATATCTCTAGAACTTAAGCATAAATTAGTACTAATTGAAATTTCTAACGCCTAACTTTTATGCTTCCCAGCTACATATATGCTAATGTTAATGAATAAGAAATCAATATAAAAACATTTTACTTACCATGCGAAAATTATAAACATAAAGGTTCGATATATTTAGTTTTATAACATAACAGCTATGAAAATTACCCCACGTTAATGTCGATTAACGGGAAGTAGTGAAATGGAGGATTCTATAAAAATATTTCATTTCTACCTTAAAGCAGCACTCCACTACAAAAAATAGAGAATTCCACACGGAAATTCGACGTTTCACCTGAAAAACTTGTATTGGAACACTCCAAAATAGAAAAGAAAAAGCAATTATTAGAACAAATAATTGTGTGTGTGTGTGTGCGCGCGTGCGTGTGTGTATGTGTGTGTATGTGTGTGTGTGTGTGTGTGTGTGTGTGTGTGTGTGTGTGTGTGTGTGTGTGTGTGTGTGTGTGGGTGGGTGGGTGGGTGGGTGGGTGGGTGGGTGGGTGGGTGGGTGTGTACAGCATTACACAAAAACTGTTAAACACCACACTTTTAATTTATGTTCACGACATGAAAATATAAAAATAAATCCATCCAAAACTACATGGAAAATCCTTGGAATGTTTTTTTTTTTCCCCTCATAAATGACCTTTAACGACTTTTGTTAAAATGAAACAGCCTCTGAAGTCTGCTTCGCTCTGAATGAATTTGCATAGCTACATATCTTAAGAGGTATATAAAATATTGTACAAAACGTGTATATTTCGTTTATATACTTATTTTACATATTTTTTATTTTTAGTTAAAATTTACAGTATCTCTTATCCATGCAAAGAGAAAGGAATTTTAAAGTTATCATATAACGACCAGCTCTTAATAGACTTGAATATCTCTTATAGCCTACTCTATTCCCATATTCCCACTGCGATACAAAGCAATGTGAAAATAAACATTTCTGCAAATGTTGACTCGATAAATATGAAGTAGACAGGAAAATAGGCTCCTGTACATATAAGCTTGTAGTGTAGCAAAAGTCATGTGAGTCAACACATTATATTTTTGCTCTATTGAGCTTTACAGTAAACACAGGATGTAGTTCAATTTCATTTATTATACAATCCAAATAATAAGTATAATTTCATCTACCAAAATTTAATATTCATTCAATAGCTATTAGTAATGCTACGTCTCCAACCCAATTATTCCATTCAAGAATTCAATTCATGCATTTCACCAGGATTTTCTGACACTTCCTGTACAAAAAGGAGAATATTTTTAGAAAATGTGTGCATGTTTGTCTAACTGTGTGTAACTGTGTGAGTGGGCGCACGCTTCTGTCATCACACAACATACCTAAAAAAATTTAATTAAATACAAACTTAATATTTGATTTCGATATATTCAAATGAGACATGACAAATGTTTTAAAGAATTCTCCTTCTCCCAAACTACCATTAACACAGGACATTTCTTTAAACACATATTATTAAAATTTTCTCTAAGATTTTTTATTCATTTATAATCTTTAACTCATTTTTATAACAAAGAACTTCTCTCCTTCTCAATGGCTGTTATGCACTAGTGAAACTAGATATTCTAAGAAAATTCATCGTGTATATGCGTAGATTCCCTATTAAGTACTAGTAAACACGTGAAACCTTACTGCATAAAAATTGGATATGTTTAAGAAATAACTTATGTCGAAAAAAACTTCTGTGTGATTAATCATTTAGATATTTCGTTATTCTTTTTTAATTTTTTGATACGTTTGTTGATCTCGAATAGCATTAAGTAGGCATATTAAGTATATGATATATTTGTTGTGCATATTCCAAAATTTTACAATTTACAACTTTTGGCTACATTTATTTGTCTTTACCTTGTTGCTAACTTGCCTTACATGACACCCTGGTCTTCTGCTCTACCAGGTAGCTCTCAACCTCCATACCTCCTTGATTCCTTAATTAGTTCCTTCCCCCTCACCTTCCTTTCTTACAGTTTTTACATTTCTGGCCCACTTTTCTTTTACTTTCTGCAAGAACTCACCAATACTTCTTACCTTCTTTTCCTGCCTGCCCGTTAACATTTTTATAGCTACTATCCTCTTCTCTACTTTCTCCCAATTTTCTTCCCAAAACTTTTTTCTCCATATTGCAACTTCCTCGCATTCTGTTACATAGTGTTCTATGCTTTCTTTTTCCCCACACATTTCACAAATTCCCTTTACCCTACCTCTTATCCCTCTTAGAAATATTATTCCTTTTCTCGTCCATGCTAACCCTTCTCTCTCTTGCCTATTGCAGTAATCTACATATGCTTCTCGTCCCCAATTTCTTTTTATTTTCTTGTAAAATTGTGATGATTTCATATTTTCTAGACTTCCCCATATTTCCTGTCTTTCTATATCTTCTATTCTGCATTTTACTAATTTACCCACATCGCATGTATTCCTATCCTCTAAAGAAGAATAAGGATTTGTAAGACTGGACTGGAGTGGACTACGTTACGGAGGGGATTCAGCATGGAGGTCGAAACGTGATGTACTGTACCTATATCCTCAAAAGAGCACCCCTGAGAGGAAGGATGAGGCGAGAGGAGACAGAAGATGGCCATATCAAGGAGCCACGATAGTGCAGAGGGCATAGTCCCTACACTTAACCAGTCTGAAACTCCCTGGCAGGCCAGAACCACCAGCATCCAACACTACTGTGGTCCGGAAACGGCCCCACCAGAGCGGGTTCGGAGACCGGAGGCCGTCCTACCGGAGGAGCAAGCTTTCACCAGGAGCAATATCATCCTGACATGCAACGCCGAAACACACTTCGACACTTCTACCCTGAAAGAGGCCACCAGATGAGAGATGATTTTAAATGAAAATGGAGAAGAAATGGAGGGACAGCCGGTATATAATTAACCTACACAGCACTCACCTGGTGACCGCGGAAAACCCCCTAAAAGCCCCATAGATCAGGTAGGTCGACCATGGGAATCGAACTCAGACCACCCGAATGTGGACGAAAGCGCCATCCGCTCGGTAGGATTTGTAAGAATAGTTTGTACAAAAGTGAGTGAGAGAAGTCATGATGTTGAAATAAAGCAGCTATTTTGTGTTTATATATACATATATGTATATAGGTATGAGTATTTTACATTTTATGGGAGGTGTTCAGCGGCCTTCAAAACTTGCGCTTCCGATGAACTTATACTACAGAATTGTTTTGTCTTACTATATTATGTACTCAAACTTAGGTAAGCAGTAAAGTGAATAAACAAATAGGTATAGGTAAAATGAATACGAATAGACTGAATGCATTTTTACCCAAAGAATTATTCATCAGAAGTAATGCTAAAGCACCTGTAAAAGAACTAAAAATAATACATGCTTTCTCTTTTAGATGGAAAATAATTTCATTGCGTAAATATCTCCGTGAATTAACAAATGAAACGCTATTTCTTGTGAAACTAAAGCCCGCCACAAATTTCCCTCCATATCTTGTTTTACGACACATAAAGCCGTGCTCGAAGGATCACCACCCTCTCTGATTTTCCGCTCAATCCGCCTAAGAGCGCGTTATTTCCGTGTTATTCCACGTCATTAGAGTTCGGCGAATCTTCCAAAAATGACATCGAAGGCAATTTGCCATCAGAGGGCGTCACATTTGTTTCTTCTGCACAGAAAATCTCTAAAGGAATGGTGCTTCAAAGCGTAAACTTCGCACCCATCTCTAGTGTAAGCTTGCGGATAAGAAACCTTTCCTCCTTAAACAGTAGAATATCCTGAGCCATTGAAAAAAAGGCAAGGCATAGCTAAACAAGTAACGCTGGTAAAGTTGGCGATCACACCCATTAGTGAAACAGAACTCCATGTGTTTGTTTTCTCTGTTGTAACATTTGCATTATTCTTATCGATGACTAATGAGTTTAACTTTATGTACGCCGTGACGTAGCGGGCTAAGGCAGCATGACTTGGTCCGTGGCCACGGAAAGCGGCCCCGGGTTCGAGCTCACCCATGGGGTGCGGATTTTAAGTCCCGGGTAAGGAGCCGGTGCCCACTAAGCACCGTGAGGAACTGAGGAGCTTACGCTAGGTAAGCGGTCCTGCTCACGAAAACCAACGTGATGGCGAGATGCTGGCCACATCTCCTCCTGGTAACGGTTGGATGATCGCCCACCTCCACAATGCGTAATTGGGCGTGAGGCCGGCAGTCGGGTTGGTAGGCCTTGGCCCTCTTAAGGCTGTCGCGCCAGTGTTTATTTTTGTATGTACTATAGATACTTCTATCTGGGAAATACACATCTTGAGGTCCCCGAATATACAGTATTTTTAGAGAAACATCGCTATATGTGGGTCTATGAAAAGTTGATTAATCAGCAGAAAAGTTACACAAGTTAAGAACACATCCGCCATCTCAAACTACCACCTACTTGTAAAACAGTTTGTTACTTCCGATTTTCTCAAAACACTGTTAATATTTTCTCTCCTTTTTTAATGCCACGCGATTAAAATATTTGTTATTATATAATTATTATTTCGAAACTATAAGAAATAAACAAAACTTAGATAAACAAAATATATCTCCTTTTTCTTCTACAGTAGAACAACTTATTTCTTTATTTTAAATACCCGCTCTTTATACATCCTTTCGGAGGTCTTCCTCTGTCTTTTCTGCCATTAAATGGGACATTTTCTTCCATGTCTTTGCCAACCAATTATCTTCCATTCCATGTGCTCCTTCCATGTTTCTCCTTCGTTCTTTGATAAATTTTCTAATATCTCTAATTTCTTATTGTGTATTCTGTCAAATAATGTTTTCCTTGGATTGTGCTTAATATCTTCATTTCAAATGTATTCCCTTTTCGTATTGTTCTTCGAGTATCTGCTCGTTTTCTGCTGAGTATGCTAAAATCAGTCTTACAACTTTTTTATAAATCCTTATTTTACTTACTAAATTTAAATATTTATCCAGATTATATCCTTCATATTCTGTTGCCCACATTCTTGAGAGCCCGGGCACGATTCCTGTGGCCGGTCTACCTGGCCCATGGGTTCTTCTCGGAGGTTTTCCCAAGTCACCAGGCTAATACTGGGTTAATTTCATCCCCCAAGCTTTCTGTCGCTCCATTTCATCTCCATTATCCTTTCACATAATCCCTCGGTGGTCTCTTTCTGGGTAGAAGTGTCGACGGGTAGCTGTGCTCCTTGGGACAGCCGCCCTCTGCCTCCTGTCGCCTCATCCTTTCTCCCGGGAATGCCCCACTTGGCGCTTAGGTATATACAATAAATTTCAGGTTTCAGGGCCGAATCCCCTCTTTAGTAATCCTAATCCTAATTTCCTTCATATATCCTGATATATAAGCTGCCTTATCTACACAAATCTCTTTAAATTGCTTCGTATATGAAAAATAACTTTGTTAGGGTGTTTATCACTTCCGGAACGTTTTTTCTTACAGAAAATCCCCCAATGATTTATTATTTCTCAGATCCAAAATCTATATTTTTCTGTTTCTCGTGACTGTAGAAGGAGAATGAAACGTCAAAGCAATCAAATAGCGATCCTATTTTAAAATATTCGACTATTATTTAAGTCTATGGCATTGAGAAGATATGATAGTAACCTGTTGTATCAATAATTTGTTGAAAATGATTATAGAAAGTTATAGAATATGCTACCTCAGATTTTTATTCTCTACCACGTACATAGTGGCGAGATTATTGCATTCGACACAACAATTCTATAAAAAAATCTGATTAGAAATACACGGTTTGTCGTTTAATGTGTGGACTTTTCAATTGTTTACCTTTTAATTTGGGATTAAAGACTTTTCTGTTGAAATATTTAGTAAAGTAAAATTAGTAAAAACAACGCAGCTCAAAATAAAAAAAAGAGAGAAACCGAACTTGGTATTTAATCAGCCCTAATGATGTAACTTAGCAAAACTTTTTAAAGAAAATCCTGCCACCGTAAAACACCTTTTTGCTAGAAAATTGTTGTAAGATAATTTTACTTTTCAAAAATGTTACTAAAACTTTCGATTATGTATGTTTAATATATTCCAATAATAAACGACATGTATACCTTTAATTTCCTGGAATTACTTTTAATGTTCCCTTCATTATTAATGACTTACATAACTTGTAAACTGCAAGAGATGCTCAAAATTTTACTACACAAGGATTTAGATTTATGTTAGAAATTAAAGTACAGAATTTATGTCTAATAGCGTTCATTAGAAATGAATATTTTCGAGATATTCCTTGTAATCTTATGCCCTGGCCATGCAAAGAAAACATAATTTTAAAATCATCACCCAATGACCAACTCTTGAAAATTTAGCTATATCGCTTAAGCCTGCTCCCTTCTATTGAACTGTACCAACAAAGCAATGTGTAATACAATTAGATAGAAAATAAGGTATTGTTAGAATAGTTTTTGAACAATAGTCAGAATGTAACAGATCCGAGAATTAAAAATAACTTTTATCTCTTCCAGTTCTTGCTGGAGCAATTACTACACTTTCATTTGACTGAAATCTTAATACATCCTTATGTTTTCAAGTTGTAATCCTTAAAATTTCAAGAACCATCCTTCAATGTTAACGTTAACATTTGTGGTCAGAACTGTGAATTGTAGCACCATTATAGTTCGTTCTTATGTCATCCAAATTTCTCTGTCTTAGAAGTACTGAAAGTAAAGTAGGTAAATATAAAAAATATCAATATTTGAAGTTCACTGAAAATTCATATTTTGAGATCTCTGAAGCCACAGTAATGCCCGAATGGCAGAAACGGAAGGCGTTCCTGGTCGCATCCTCTACGTGCTGCATTGGAAGACATAAAAAGCGTGTATGAATACATTTCGCTTGCGACATCTCGTTTTCTTTCGAAAAATTTATTCTTGGCTGCAACGGAAGGTAGCTGAAGGTCGCCTACTAAGAATATTACACGGATTGCTATAAAATATGACAAAAGCCATCTAAATAAGAATGACGTTCTTCTAAATAGAAAGTTAAATTGATCTATAATGCATAGTTCAAGGATTTTCATTACACAGAGAAGAATTTTTAAAAGGAAACATATCTTCGCATGTAAAGATTGATTTGTCATTTTAAGATGCAATTATCAAAATGATAGTCTACTTTTTCAAAACAGAATGGGACGACATGGTAGGGAAGGCACTCATAGTTTTCTACAAATCTATCAAAATGTATTAGTAGAAAGTATTTTTCTTTCAATATTCTCCCTGCAATGTAAATACCTATTTTCTAAAATGAAGTTACAAAATGCAGTTATGGAACACATTTAATTGATTTGTGTCTTCTATCAGATTTGAAAGTCAACTATAGGGACGTACAGCTCACATTCACCTAATTTATAAACTGTAAAAGAAAATTACACTGAAGAAAACCAACAAATTACGAATAAGGTACGGGTGTTACGGGTACAGGGAGGTCGATGGGCTTCAAAAAATCGATTTTTTGTTTTTAGTGTTAAAATTATATAATTCTTCAGCTTTGGGTGTCACCTGGTATTAAAGCACTTTAATCCATCAATTTAAACATGGCACTGCAATGACACGCCCAATTTCGGATGTAGTATGAAGGGAAAGATTCTTCCAGGTAGCAAACCACTTGCAGGTCGTGGAGGACTAACAGACAGTGAGATTGGCCTCCTCCAGCAGTATTTTGGGCTAGCTATCAGGAGAAATAGAGGTAAAACAATTGCAGAAATGAAATAAGCTATTTGGGTCATTTATTTTCATAAATTATCCACAGATAGTAATGCACCACATGGTTTGTGTCCTAAATGTGAAGATACATGGTGTGGCTTTCAAAGAGCTCAGATTAGGAAAGAAATTTATAAACATAAACACTCTTCCAGAAGATATTCTTTTGGCAATTAAACCAGTATTTAGCGAAGTTTTTTCAAGACGAATTACTGAGAAAGAGCTTGCATGGTCGAACCCAAAACTCATATGAAAGTTTTCATCATATAATATGGGAAAGAATTCCAAAAACTGTGAATGTTGGGCCAAAGACTTTAAAATTTGGTGTATATGATAGTGTTATTTGTTACAATGATGGGTGCAGTGGTAGACATAAAGAAATGACAAAAATGGGTATAAAGTTTGGTGAATATATGAGGGCAGCATGTCTAAAAAAAGATGTGCGTTGACTCTCAGAGGCAATAAAGAAAAGCTCAGTTGTTTGAAAGTAGAGCTGGAAGTAAGAAAAGGAAAAGAAAAGATGAGGAAAACCTAATTGAGCAGGAATATGGAGCAGGAATGTTCTGAGAGTATCTATAATTTTAAAAAAATGGTGCTTAATTTTTTATCGTGATTTCCCGAAACCTTGATTTTTCATGCTTTAGGTGCATGTTACTCAAAAACTATAAAATATATTGATACAAAAATGTATTGCTTATTTTTTAATGTTCCCTGAACACATTTTATATCCATATGATTTATAAAATGGAGGGAAAATAAAATTCAGTCCTTAAAAATATTATCTTTTTTTAACACAACTAAATAATTTTTCATGTGCATAGTATAACCTATGTATGCCTTTTATTTAGTTTGGATTATAAAACTGTACCATATATTATTTAGGAAAAAGATTGGTGCCCATAGTTTTAAATTCCTACAAGGAACTTAGACCTGAAGATAGGGTGTAGTACTTTTTTCAGGATACACAGAGTGCCTTATGCCCCTTTTGCAATTAACTGTATGAACTCAATATGACAGTTGTTAAATGCACACATCCTTATACTATAATCATACCAAATTTCAATTTGTTGAAATTTTTAGTTTCTTGTATATTTATATTTTAATATTGTTAAAAACTAGACTTGTCTGTGTAAAAATAACCTGCCAGTGCCCTTAAGTCGTATGTTTTCATGAAATTTTAGGATGATTTTTATAATATTTTACGCCCTAATCCGAAGCTAATGCTAATGTGTGAAAATCTCGAGGGAGTAAAGAATGCAATACATTTATTGCCAATTTGCTTGAGGATTTTATGAAGATAATGTGGTTGTATGGCGTGAACAGAAAGAGTAGTTCACTGTTAGCAACAGATGGTGCTCCATATAGATTAAAGCAGCCAAGGGGCTTCTGATACTCTCTCCTCATTTCCTTTGATTCACTTATCCTACGCATGTATTTGCAGATTTGCAGAAGAGATATGGTCAAACTACTCTTGTGGAAAAATTAATTTTCCTGCGATGATAAAATCTTTGTTGCAGAAATTCAACAAACAATCACCTTCACGGTCCCACATTTCTTACTGACTTAATGCTTTGAGTATGACTGCACCAAATATTTTATGAGCTTGATAGCGAAGATGTCAAAGATGTGGAAGCTACCTTGAGTTGCGTCGACCATAGCTGATAAAGTGAACAACAAATTTCAAAGTGTTCTCCATCGAGATTCTGATATTCTAGAATGTGTAACTTAAGTGACATCATTTCTGGGACTGCCGCAACCAAAGCTGGCCTGCAGTGGGTTCGCCGCTTTCAAATATGGTCCTGTAACGTGGAGAACAGCTTTTCCAGATAAAAAGGACCTTCACTGAGCAACAACCACAGGTTTTTCAAAATGAAAACGCTGAACATACACCTTGTAATCCAGTGTACCTTTAAAATACTTAAGAGTGAGATAATATATGAACTGATTTCTAATACTTTAAGCAGTGTGCAGTAGTAAAAAGGTTTTATTGTTTGGGTAGTTGATTCTTTTCACATTATTTAGAAATTTTTAGATACATTCATAAATTTTAAATATTAAGTGTTAGTTAATTTCAAAGGTTACAGGAAGTGGAACCTAAGCTCAATCTGTGCTGGAGGGAGTTCTACGCACATATTTTTTTTAAATAAAAAACACTTTAAAAAGATATCTTATTTTAATATCATATTTATATAAATTTTATTTCATAAATTCTTGCGTATTTCCTGATATTTTACTCGCTAAAATGTGAGCCCTAATTAATATTAGCCTTTTTTGTAATTTACGTCCTCCAACGTTAAGTCATATCGGTCGATGAATGGAATGGGTAAAAAGGATGCTCAGGTGAGCCCAGCATCCATAGAGTTTAGAGTCACCCGACATTTGTCTTTCAAGATAAGGGGAAAACCCGGAAAAAGACTTATCCAGATAACTCACCATAACCGAGATTCGAACTCGCGACCTCTTCAGCTTGAGGCAGACACGCTGCCGTCTACGCTACCGAGGCGGGCAGCTAATATTAGTCCCATGCATAATACAATAAATATGATAAATAATACAAGGAAGGTATAGTGATCTACACCTTTATCCTTTTTCCTCTATTCCTGTCTGTGGTAGTTGCATGCATAATATGGATGGCATGTTACAAAAAACTGGTAAAAGATACGGACATAGAGCTTTCATAAGATCCGAATAAACTATTTTTTTCCACATACTTTCATATCATAGACGATGCTCAAGAACCGTTCTCTCGGCGAAATTATCTATGGGTAGACTGCAGAGAATTACAGGTAATTGTGGAATATTATGATATTGTTTATTAAATCCAACAGTTAAAGTTACGTTGCGTGATAAAAGAGGAAAAGAAAAGCAATGGAAAAGGGCTAGCAAAGCTTAAAAGAGAGAAAGTAAAATGTGATATATTACCAAGGTGCCATAGGATTGAAAGCAAGATTGAATAGTGTAAACAAGCAAATAATTCCCGCTGCCAGCGTCAACAAGGAAGCTGGAGATGTGTTTCCTTCCAAAGCATGTACTCTCTGTGCACTTCAAATAGCATAGTCAAACGTTTAAACGTATTTTAACTAAACTCTTAATAATATTATCGCTTTTAATTTATGTATAACAGAATATTTCAACATAAAAGTAAAACATTATCGACCTACATGATATATGGTTTTTTGGGGGGTTTCCCAGGGTCACTAGGCGAATGCTGGGTAGGTTAATTACATCCCCCTCCATTTCATCTCCATTATCATTTCACATTACCTCTCATCTGGTGGTCTCTTTCGGGATAGAAGTGTCAGCGGGAGTCTCGGCGGTACACAGTAGGATGATATGCTTTGAGTAAGACTTTCTCCCCCGGAAAGACAGCTTCCAGTCTCGGAGCCCGTCTGGTGTGACCGTTTCCGGTCCGCAGTTGGGTGATCTGTCGATTGTGCTGCCCTGCCGGGGAGCTTCCATCTAAAAAGATGTAGGGACCCTTCCCTCTGCACTGTAGTGTCTCCTTGTGCCGGCCACCCTTTGTCTCCTCTCACCTCATCTTTCCTCCCGGGATGCCCCACGTGGGGAATAGGTACGAGTACAATAGATCAAGTGTTCGCAGTGCCGAATCCTCTCCGAACCGTAATACCATCCAATCCAAGATAGAGAAGGTCAAAACAGTAGTCACCTCTTAAAACAGTGGACCGTTATGACTTTGACATTACATATTATTTTCATGAGAATGAGGAGGAACAAATAACAAGTAATATTTAAACCTAAAAGTCAATCACAAAGAATATCTCAAGAAACAATTAAAACCACAAAATATTGTATTTTACATAATAAGTGTGCTTTAAAGGAATCTAAAATTGTTGTATAGTAACATTTATTGTTATATCCTGCATTTAACTAGTTATACAAATGTCACGCAGAATTAAGACGAGCTTATACACACTCTCCCCAGGAAAACCGTTGAGTATATACATTATGTTATTTACACTAATTTATAAAACCAGTGTTAAAAAAATTAAAATGTATATTTTCCACGCAAAAGTTGGTTTGGTGTTAGAGAATTTTACTGAAAGGCTTTGGATCACATCCTTGGAGGGTGCTGAATTCCATGCTTGGTAATTAAGACTTACAGTTTTTACATATACACACGCAGGCATGCACTCGCAAAGAGAGAGAGAAATGGAGAACAGATTCACGTATCTTCCTTTAATTCTAAAAAATCATTTTTTTAATTCATGAAGCCTCAGAACGTAAGTAATGGAGAAATAAAAAGGAGGGCGCATGTATTGCAAGAACTGTCAGCATTTGAGAAACAATAATGAAACAAAAAGCAGTGAAGCAAAAAATACATTTTACCGTTTCGTGGTAGTCAGATGTTTGTACAAAGTGACAATGGAAATGAGTGACCCAACACCATCCAGATGCTGCTGTTTCTGTCCAGAACTCGTATAAAAAACGTAAAATGGAACGGGGTGGGAAAGGCATACCAAACAGAATATCTCCCTTAGGCAAGTACCATCCGGCTTTGTGTTGCAAAAAAAAATGTCACACTGCTATATCGGATATCGATCCCAGAACCTGTTGTTTGCTAAACGATGTTTGTCGATTTTTCCTGAGGGTGTTCGTCTTGCTGGCTATCCTGTGCCGCACCCATCGCTTTACTGAGTTTAATCAAGTGATGACACTGTCAATATAACACATCACTAACACATCAGCCCTCATGTACCTCCACCCTTTTTTACTACCCGAAGATGACAACAGATTATCAAACTGTCGCCGTCCAATTCTTTTGTCCCATAAGCAGTACTTCATGTTTCAAGATTTCTCTTTCCCACTCCTCTCTTTAACAATTTAATAGCTATTTGTATCTACACGTACCACTTACCATAAGAGATCATTTATCTAGGGCTGTTCAATAAAGAATGATCACAATTTTTTTGACAATGTACCTTTACTCATCATTATTTTGATGGTTCTTCTCAAAATAGTCTCCCCTGAATACTATGCACTTGTTCCAGCATTTTTAGCAGTCTTTAAAGACATTATGGGAACCATTTTTGAGAGATCCTTCAATATCACCTACGCAGCCTTCACCGCTACTTCTGATGATGGATAATGCCTTCCACGAAGGCGTTTCTTCAAGTTACGGAATAGAAAAACGTCACATGGAGCTAAATCCAGACTACAGAGAGGGTGAGGGATGCACTTCACGTCGATTTTTGCAAGATATTCAGCAACAAGGTTGGCAATATGTGGCCGCGCATTATCGTGGTGCGGCGTCCAGTCTGCTTCACGTAAATGTGGTCTTTTACGCCTGATACGAACCTGCAATGTTTTCAGGACATCCCTGTAGTATTTTCCAGTTACTGATGTGTGTGCAGGTACAACAAGCTGATAAACCATTCCATGAATAACAAAGAATGAGATGACCATAACTTTCCCAGCAGAATCAACCACGTTTGCTCTTCTGGGGGTTGGTGATGAAGGAGATTTCCACACTGAGCTTTGCTGTTTGCTCTCAGGATAAAAATGATGTAGCCAAGTTTCATCATCAGTGATTACGTTTGAAAGAAGCTCCGGATCTTCCTCTAATATTAACTTTAACTGCATGTTATCTCCATTGCAGTGGTAGCCAATACTGAACGTGTCTGAATTTGCCTGGTTCTCACAGGCGGGAACCAGGAGTACCAACAATGAAACTACTATGCCGTGTTTTTTTCACATTAAGCTAACAGAATATAATAAGACTGAATTTTAGTGCGAAAAATTATGACCGTAAAAAATTATGATCATTCTTTATTGAACAGCCCTCGTAATGCTCATTGGTTTACTTGGGTGTATGAATTTCCAGGTTGATTGCAGCATGTTTGTGTAACTGGTACACTGTTTGAGAAGACATGCCTTTCTAAACTCTTTATGTTATCCACCACGTGCCTAATAGGAGAGAGAGAGCACTGCATTCCACCCAAACATTCAATATCGAGATATCATTGGAAATATATCATTTGAGGCCTCCGAACAGAAAAAAAGAGTAAATAAATAAATGTTACGAAAAAGTAAGTGTATGGCGTGTTCTGCCTATGCGTCTCCGAAAACGAAAATCCAGATAAGCACCAAACTTAGTATTTTAGTTCAACATCTTCCAAAACTGATACCAATATCTTCAGGAAAACTACTCTCGATTACTGTGTGCATGGAACGTTTTTTGAAATATTTTATTTTCATAAAAACAGCTCTTAACGACTTTGGTTAAAATATTATATTATTAAGATATTTTTATTCTAATTTAAAAGTATATCTCGGATTTTCAAAAAAAGGGGGGGGGGTCAGAATTCCTCTACATACTAGCTGGTTAATCGTAATAGGCAAAAACTTCCTATGAAAGAAGATCTCGTTAAAACAAATAGACCTTAATCATGCAAAATCAAGGGAATGTCAGAGAATTTATAATTAGATGTTTATCTCGATTGACATGTAGATAAAAGGAATAAGCAATTGAAAGAATAGAGAAGATCATGTTAGTACACCAAATCAGATACTTCTTTTTCTTTCTTTTTATTTAAATGTAATCACTGATGTACACACGTGAAATTATGTCTTTCCGGCTGTTCTTTTCAATTTTATAAAATATTTTGGTTTACAACACTTATAGTTAGATGTGGCAATCTGGAAAATGGTGCAATTTTCCGTATTTTATGGCACGAAAATTTGGATGCTTACTTCAAGTACAATTTATAAGAAATTGGTATAAAGCATTCCTCAAAGCTTGTAGTTTACCGTAAAAGATAAGTTTTCTTGTATTAATTGGATGCTTTTAATAATATTAAGGGAAGTAACTGGGGTGGGTCTTGGGCGCATAAAATGAACGACGTGTTGAAGCAGATAGGTATGGGTCATTCTTGGATAAATGTGGAGTATGGGTATCGAGGCTTCTGGAAAGAAGTTAAGCTAAGATTAGAAGATATTGATAGACAAGATATTTTTGCCAATAAAAGTGACAAAAGCTCACCGAAATTATATAGAGAAAGAGAAACAACCTGGGGGAGGGAAAGGTATATAGATATATGTAGTAAGAGGGCGAGAAGATTTTGCTTGGGCGAGAACAGGAGTGAGAAACTTGAAAGGCATAGGTCAAGGGAGGGAGCTAGATAAATGTCCATTGTGGCTGGCCTCGTAGCTCAGTCGGCAGAGCACCTGCCTGACGTGCTAAGGCTCCGGGTTCGATTCCCGGCGGTGGGGGGTGGGGATTTTTCTCCGACCAAGATAATTACCCATATCCCCCGTCTGGAAGTATGAATGAGAGTGTGAATGTGTGCGCGATCTAATGATTAAAAACAAAAGATAACGAGTTAACACCTTCAGTATGTTCCAAAGGAGAACGGCCGCCGATATGACCATAGCAGTTAATGGCGGGGTATAAATGGAACAAGGAAAAAAATGCCCATTGTTTGGAGAAGAGAATGCAGATTTCCATTGTATATTAAATTGTAGTCAAACAAAGATATGGAGAGAGCAGGCTTGAGCTATGGAGACCAGTGTGGATTTTATAATTGTAATCTTGATTTTGTATTTCCATTAAATGATGTAAAAGGAAAGATGAGAAATAAATTACAAATTACTAGATTAATAATATTATAATAAAGTGAAAGAATGTGATAATAACGAAATCGAGACCGTATGGAAATAGAATTCTTCCTATATAGATGATTATACAGCTTCTGTGAAAATACTCAGAGTTTACTACATGAATAATAATAGTATCTGATTATTTGCAGCTATGTCGATCTACTATTATGTCTCATACATAACACACAAATATTAACATAGACAATAACTACAGATCAAAGAATCAATATCAAAAAGCGAATAGTGATTAATAATTCGGGAGTCCATAATCTGTCTAGAAACATAAATAAACTTAACGTTACACACAGAAGGAATGCAAAATTACGACATTGTCTACAATAACTTGAGATACTATTAATAGTTTGTAAACCAACTTGTATATAAATTATAGATTTATTTATCACAGAAACCTAAGGATTGATTATTAGAACGGAAGAATTATTTATTGTGACCCTAATAATAATAATAATAATAATAATAATAATAATAATAATAATAATAATAATAATAATAATAATAATAATAATAATAATAATAATAATAATAATAATAATAATAATAATAATAATAATAATAATAATAATAATAATAATAATAATAATAATAATAATAATAATAATAATAATAATAATAATAATAATAATAATAATAATAATAATAATAATAATAATAATAATAATAATAATAATTATAATTATAATAATAATAATAATAATTATAATTATAATAATAATAATAATTATAATAATAATAATAATAATAATAATAATAATAATAATAATAATAATAATAATAATAATAATAATAATAATAATAATAATAATAATAATAATAATAATAATAATAATAATAATAATAATAATAATAATAATAATAATAATAATAATAATAATAATAATAATAATAATAATAATAATAATAATAATAATAATAATAATAATAATAATAATAATAATAATAATAATAATAATAATAATAATAATAATAATAATAATAATAATAATAATAATAATAATAATAATAATAATAATAATAATAATAATAATAATAATAATAATAATAATAATAATAATAATAATAATAATAATAATAATAATAATAATAATAATAATAATAATAATAATAATAATAATAATAATAATAATAATAATAATAATAATAATAATAATAATAATAATAATAATAATAATAATAATAATAATAATAATAATAATAATAATAATAATAATAATAATAATAATAATAATAATAATAATAATAATAATAATAATAATAATAATAATAATAATAATAATAATAATAATAATAATAATTGGGTAGAGTTTTAATTATTAAAAAATGGAGCTTATTTTGGTAAATAAACCCACACTTTTTCATTTGATAGAAAGCCCTCCTCTCCCTTTATTGATTACCATGAAAGCTATAACAGTCATACTCTAAAACTTATCATTCATTTGCACAAAATTCTTCTGAGCTAAAGAATATATTTTACCTCTCTTTCCCTTTTTCTGCTTAGTTCTTATTATTTTATCTTATTTTCCGATTGCGAATGTTCTACATTTGGCATATATGTCAATATATGTCAACATATATGTTCTATATGTATATTGGGCGCATGCGCAATAGATAATTTTATTGCTTTCAGTTCATTTAAGCAAGGACTCTAACTTAAAATGCTTGCCATTTTGTTGGGCGATGATGATAAATTTATATACAAATGGAATTAGTAGCTGGAAACTGAAGCACAATTGGTACGTCTTGTTCTGCACCAAAAAGAAGCTTTATTAAAGATATAGAAGTAAGAGTAATTGTACCAAAAAGGAAGAAAATCAAACAAAAATTTGAAACAACTTACGAATAAAACCTCAGTGTTTCTGATATTTTTGCATGGAGATATATCGAACCTTCAGGAAGTAAAGACACACAGAAGTTGTTTTAATAAAATGAAAGGAACATGCCAAATGCTAATTATAAGTCAAGATAACTCGGAAATTGTGAACTATTTTCATGGAATACATTCTGCAGCAGCTACAATAGGTCCAAGTGGGTGTTGTGCATACGACCATTATGTACTGGAAATGGCGTAAAGGGGCAGATTGAATTTTACATGAAATTAAAATATTCTGAAAGTTACTTAATGAGTCCAAACAAATATCAAAGCGTAGATTCCACCATGTCCCTGAAGTGATTCAATATTTAATGTGGCTGAACGTACATACTCTTTGGTATAACTAATCTGCTAAACTAAATGTACTTGTACATTAATGACTTTGACTGTCATACATTTGCCAAAATTCAATTTTAGTAATGTAATCTTGCATAAAACAGAATGTCGTATCTATATGACTGAAATGATGTGTATTTCAGTGCTTGCTATGTGCCACGTTTAAAGTCCTGAATTATTGCATTTATTGGAAATGAATGCTTTACTAAAAACACCATGTAAGTTTCTTTTTAATGTGGGTACATCCTTAAATATAAAATAATGAAAAGTGCTGCAATTTTGCCCACTTTCACTGTACAGGGTACCGCACCTCTGAATACATATGATGTTTTTCTCCATTAAATAAAGCACAATTTAAATATTAGTTTTAGAACTGAAATGTTTACTACCCCTCATATTAGTATATTGGGCATTCATAATAGGTGCTCTGTTTACATTTCCAGAGTTTGGTAGGAAACTTGAATTCCAACTAATTGAAAATCAATGAGGCTCAACATGAAAAATCGCACCATTATCTAAATCGAGATTTGTATTTGTAGTGATTATATTTACTTTTAAGACTTCCTCAATAATTAGTGCAATGATCCGTGAACATACCGTTTCGTATTAAATTAAGCCCGTGATGTTTCCTGGTAGATTTCAGAAGTTCTTCAAACTGCAGGCTCGCGTGACTTATAGGATGTTATTTGCTCTGCTTCTTCTAATGAAAGCCTTGAAATAAGAAGGATGGCCTCGCCGTAGTTGAGTGCTTAGACCGCTCGGCTCTCACCAAGGCGTCCTGGGTTCGATTCCAGGCGACCGCAAAGTGAGTTTTGTGGAGGACAACACGGAACTGGGGCGAGTTTTCTCCGGGTCCTCCGTTTCTCCCGCTATCATTCCACCGATTTTTCCATCATCATCTTCCCTATCATTTCACTTCGCCCTCCTGCTATTATCCACTTCCCTCACTCTCATATCAGGCATCACCCATCCTGGATTCTCTCTCTCACTGATCAGGAGATTCCATTCCTTAACCCACCGCCAACGGGCATAAGAGTTAACAGGAACAAGAATACCCTGACACCACGTAGTGGTATAAGAGGGCAGTTAAAGAAGAAGGAGAGAAGGAGTAGCATAGCTAAATATGTGAATGTATAACAAATTTTATACAGCTCAGCAGGATTAATACTTTTTTTCAGAAAATACCCCTGATTCTGAAAAAGAAACATCCACGTGTAAAAGGTATTACTTCGATTTCAGCAAAAAGGTATAAACGTATTAGCATTTGGAATTAATGATAACGTTCAATATTTGGCAAATAATGAGGCTTTCCTTGCGGAATAAATTCTCAAAATTTCCTCCGCAAAATTATACACTTGGCTTAAAGCCCCTGAAAATTTGGAGAAGTATAGCAAATTTACTATGTGAAAATAGACCACAGAATCCAGATAGATGGGAATAAACTATGGCACTTAAGATTAGCAGACAATGCCGTGTTGTTTGCAATTTCCATGGACGAATTAGTCGAAAAATACAAGAACTAAACTAACAGAGCAAGAAAGCAAAACTGGAGCTAAATCTCCAAAAAAAAGCGAAACTAATGACCAACAGCAACAACAAATGAAAAATACAGGAAACTACAATACGTCACCGAATACATCTACCTGGATACAATAGTCACATTCAACAATACCACTCTCAAAGAAGTGCAAGTGCAACGATGCATTTCGACAGTATGATTAAAATTTTGGAATCCCAAATGTATGTTCATAAGCAAGATATACAGTATGAAAGTGGAAAACTTTATAAATGCTGTTATATGGCCCTTAACAGGCCAAGAAAGAAATAAGTTAGGAACATGTCAACGAAAGATGGAATGACAAATTCTTAGAGTCAGTCTCCAAGAAAGAATCTCCAATGAAGAGCTGAGGAAGATGACGGACATCAAAGACGCAACATCAGCCCCTACACCAAATAGAAATGAGCGGGCTAAGTCATAAGGATGGACCACAGAGATGGGCGCTTAGCAACGATCTGGAACCAAAGAACCTGCCAAATGAATGTAGGTCAGCAGAAAACAAGATGGACCGACGATTTAAAACATTGCTTCAGATCCAGTTGGACAACACCAAGGACCAATGCGAGTAAAGACTACTGACCGAAGTAGCAACAAAAAATGGGGAATTTCTCCGAACTAGGTACGATGGATGGCCAAACAGCGACCTTGCCAGTCAAGGTGCCCTTGCCCCGCAGGAATTCTAAGGACTACTTCCATTTCTAATATTTCCTAATATACTCCATTTTTGAAGTATGAAAAAACCCGCTGAGTAACAACATATAACATCTAATGGACAAAATATACTTGACACTAAAACTTTCATACCCTTGTTTCTGGTCAAAATTATCCTATGACTTTTAAGGATGATTAAAAAATGTAATTGTCATTATTGCGTGAAGTGATAAACATACGTATTGCTGTAGTTTGCATAACCCTTACATTTAATCCATGTATCTTGTGTTTTTTGATGTGCCATGAAGGTACTACTATATCGCAAATATTTCTCCAGTGATAAGTTTTCGTTTGAAAGTTTTAGTTCAGCTATGAAAATAAATAACACAAAATCATGAGGGAGCACTCACTAGATCCTAGGAAGATTCAAAGTGTGGAAGGTAATTCTACAGGGCAAATATTATAAATGGAAATAATCATTTCTTCCACACTAGCCGTGTATAGGCTAAGATTTGGATGAATAAAACCAATTGAAAAATTCAAGACCATAACCGTGAATTTTTCAGTCTGGCTCTATTCATCCAAAGAATATAAATTTTTCAAACAATAAAACGTCAAGTTGTAATCCCTCAGCTACTCGTGTTATTTATAGAATATTTTGAATAGAAGAATTCATACAAATAAAGCAATTTTGCTCCAACAAATGCAGTACTCTCCCGTTTGCTATGGAAAAGGGCGCTTGAAATGGAATAAACTGTTACAGGAACATAATTACAATGGTTCAGTGATCGGCGAACGCGCCAAAGCCAAGGATCATTACGCCCACACATAATGAGCCTCATTGCAGGGTAAGCACGCCGGTCACGTACCTGGTGGTTGGTTAGACGCGGCACGGAGGGCGATAATGCTGCTTTTACCTAGAATGTAGCACTTTCCCACTATGTAATTGACTGTGACATCCAGCGCAATCTCTGCCTTCTCTCTACCTTTTTAATATCACCAAGAAGAAGTAGAACAAACATTCTTAATAAAAAAAAACCACACTAACCATTGGAAATGCGATGTTGCTATGTGAATACAAATGAGAATGTGGGTATATCTTGGACCTTGTGGTCAGCGTGATCTTCCAAATCTAGAACTACCGTGTTAGTTTCATGGTTAGAATGAGAAAAAATTTTAGTTAGGATTATCATCTCCCTCCCTGAAACTGGAAAGTTGGAATAAAGCAGTTAATGTGTGGGCTTAATTGTTCGGAAAACAACTAGATATGAATGCCAACATCACTACCATCACGCATTTGGCGCTAGAGGCTAATGTAAGAGGTATAGCGCGGCGGCTACAATTGTGGAACATTTCGGTTAAGAAACACAAATTTTATAATCATATTATGATGATCCTACGTTTAGAATGGATATTTCAGGATCTTTGACTCCTATGGTTTTCCAGAAATAACAGAGAGAAAAATAGAGCAAGAGTCTCCAATACCTAATAACTAAGAACCTGGGAACTAAAGATAGAGTGTTTTTCCTCACCACTGATATCACAAAGGAATAGTCGTATATTGCAAAAATATATAACCCGTCCCTGCAGTTATAGGAGCGAGAGATATCTCTCATATAACATTTATGTATTATAGTGATAAATGAAAACGTTAAAATCGTATTGAATTTACATTATGATGACAAATTATTAAACTTTGGAGTAGTATATTTTATAGTGGCTCTTAGAAGTTGCAAACATAAATGAGCTTCTCAATTTCTACTCCCTGCGCAGCAGCAGGCTTGTACTCTTAAGGGATTTACAGACTTTTCATTCATATTCTGTAGTACTGTAATCTGTTAGTACATTCTGTCATTTTAGAGTTTCAAATAGAATGTCCAAGTTAATAAGACAAATACAATGGTTCGACGGTTTCATCTATATTTTTAAATGCGTTACGGTGTTTAGATAGCAAATGAAATATACTAAAAGGGCATTGTTGATATAACTTAAAATAGGACGAAATTCCCCACAAAATACATTTCAAAGACAACTAAGTTGTAAATCCACACCATAGCAACATCGCGAACAATTGCCAGTCATGTGTTTATCGCTTTCTTCTGAAATATTGAGTTGTTATCATTCTGTCTGATAAATAGAAAGTAAAATATGGGTTTCTTTAAGTCGAATTTGGTTTCAAAATGAAAAAGTGTATTATTTGGATTAAGCGTTCAACAAAACAAGGTTCGTGAACACCAGAACAATGTGAAAACCACAGTGCTGCAACATTCTGAAAGAAAAAGATTCAAATAAAATTCTAGAAAGACGTTGGAGATTGTACTGATTGCCCAGGACAAGAAGGCAAGCTAGAGTAATATGCAACGTAATCACTTTTGCTGCCTCCTCGGGGTGTATGTTCGCCTTCCAAGAATAAGGATGGAAGGCTCGTATAAAATAAACAAGTGTTGTCACATGCACACCTATGCATCATACCGTGACTTTGTGTGTTCGTAGAATTAAAAGTCCAATTTGCAGAAATTCCAAATGTTCTTTATCTCCTTAGAAATACACTTTGGTCAACCCTTACGCTAGCATAATTACGTAACATACACAAATACAATCTTCGTCACTTCTGCACACGTAAACAAAGAGTTCACTTTCAAAACACAGCTTCAGGCACACAACTATTCTGTCTCAATAAACTAGCCACGGCTTTTTTTATATACCTGCTCACTGTTCGAGAAATTACCGGTATTTTCTGTAACAAACAAGATGGTACTAGAACCTTCCAGTTATCTAATCATTATCTGTTTCGGCTAGCCTTTTATCTTCACGCTGCACTATCTGTGCCTTTGTACGCGCCGGCCGCGCATCGTCACAACAATGGGTTTGCGACAATGCCTATCACTGCAACAAACATTAGATCTGGCAGAATAGGTGACTCATATGCACTCTCGTACACTCCTTTAATAGAAAACAGATCCGCTACTGGAGCAGATCAACAGTTCAAGCTCCTCTGCCCTTCATACCCCTCTAGCCTTCTTGTCGTGGGCATACAGTAAAAAGGATTTATTTTGAAACTGAATCCCTTAACCTCTTCTACACAACCTGAAAACATATATGTACCACTTAGGCGTACTCTTTCTGTGCTTTAGAGTATTGTTACCACAATTCGTTCTACTTTTTCTTCGTTTTATAGGACTATAATTACCAATGCATGGTTACTCCATTAGCGCTTTCTTTTATATTCTTCCTTCCTACTCAATTTATAACTCTTTCTCCTTTAGATTTGTAATTTTAAATTAGACATAACTATAGTCACACATTTATTTTTAAGATATCATTAAGATTAAAATATTTATTATTTCTTAGTTTGAAATTATAATAAAGTAATTAAAAGCAGTTTTAGGATATGAGCTTTACGCTTGTTTATTCAGATAGCCACAAGTTCACATCCATGGGAATATTGGCTTAAGGTCGCTGGTTAAAAGTGTGTTTGAGAGTGTGTTAATTACCTACCTTTGATGTTCTCTGCAAATATAATTTAAAGCTTTACATTTGACGTTTCTTATTTGCTAGCCACATATGTATTTGAGTTCATTCACTTTACCCTTACTCTTTTATAAAGTATTATTTTTCATTTATTTATAAAAGGATGCGACTCTTAGATATCCTGTTTAGTTCGTATTTAAATTATTATTTTATATTATCTATTTAAGTACACTTAGTTACCGGTAAATATGTTGATATTGCATATTAGAAACGTTCGCTACCGTTACCTAAAATTAGGTAAAGTTGCCCATTGAAAATTATTTGTAAATTTTTAAGCCCTCTTAGTACAAAACTTTTTTTTGCAGATATATGTGTGCACGCGCGGAGAACATGCAAAAACATGCATCATAAAACAAGGTTTGAGAAACACCCAATTTCGTAATTATGTAACACTAATGTTGAAAGTTCAAAAAAAAAAATGTTACCTCTTCACTTCTTAGAAATCTTTAAATAAAATAGTTTCGTGAAAGAGACAACTTAGCACTCTCGGTCCGGAAGTGAATCCCCTCACACGCCACCAGTAAAGTATTTAAAACACCGCTTTTTACTTCAATCCCATTCTGAAACCAATAAAATTTCATGCACAATATTTAAAATATTATAATGACATTTTTTCCGTTTTATAAAGTGGAAAGTTGCTAATTAAAACACATTTTGAAAAACTTACTCCCTTAAATGGCGTCCATTTTTTGTTTTCACCGAACCTAAACAATAGCCTATTAAACTGCAATATTTTTACTTCATAATGTTTCAAACACTAACATTTAATTATTCATATAATATTTGTTATACCGATTTTCATAGATTACAGCAGGCGAATATACGGAAAATATAATATTCAGTAAACCTCTAAATAATCGTGCCACACCAAAACCAAATTGACGGGTTATTTAACCTCTTCTAGGTATTAGGTAAAAAGATTGGAGAAAATACAAAAAGGTCATGTCTCAGATGTGATCGTTTTGACATGGAATGACTCATATGTGTGTGCACGCGCGGAGGAATGACAAAAGGCATGCATCATAAAACAAGGTTTGAGAAATACTCGATTTCGTAATTATGTAACACTAATGTTGAAAGTTCAAAGAAAATGTTACGTCTTCACTTCTTAGAAACCTTTAAATAAAATAGTTTCGTTAAAGAGACAACTTAGATTTGCAATGAAGTTTCTGCATTTGGACAGAAAACTTATGTTAATTTATTTCCTCCAACACGCCTCTAACGATTCTGACTAAAAAATTAAAGATATTTCCATGACGAAAAAAATGTACATTTATATTATACTGTGAAATTATCGAATTTGTCATAGTGTGACTGGAAGACAGAGACAGATAAAATCTACCACTTTCGAAATATCTATTGATGTCGGTTTAACTCAAGGTTTTAATTAGTAGCATTGGAATGTGATTTTTATTTTATTTTTATTCTGTTCAAAGCATTAATATGACTAGCATAATCTAGAGACCTTATTAAACAGTTCAGTAAATCAACTTCCTTTGTAGTTATAAAAGTTTTCTCGGGCTTTGTAGTGCTTTATTCTAATATATTGAATCAAGTGACCAGTATACTAACTTCAAGCTGTGACGTGGAATTTTACTCCCCATTATTCTCTTCCTTCTCTTCCTCCTCCTCTTCCTCCTCCTCCTCCTCCTCCTCCTCCTCACCATCATCATCATCATCATCATCATCATCATCATCATCATCGTCGTCGTCGTCGTCGTCGTCGTCGTCGTCGTCATCGTGATTCATCAGCTTTAACCTTTTCTAGTACTTAGTTGTTACTTCCACGGTTTATTGTGTTTATGAATTGGTTTTATCGCTTTTGGACTATGCTTAGAGCGACGTCTATGATTTTTCATGCATTGCAGGTTATCAGATTATTTATTTCTTCTATGGTTTATATTGTTGAATAATTATTTAATGAATACGTTCTCTCTTTTAATTTTAATAAGACCTTCGAGTTAATCCTTTCACTCGTCTTAAAAATTCCATTTGTTCCGTCTGGATTCCGCTTGATTACAATTTTCCTTTAATTGGAATTAGTCCCTACCTTCTGCACAATATGAAAATGGGAATGCGAGTGAATGGATATGCTTCAAAGGATTAAATCAATAACCTTAAGTTAAGGCTAAACAAAAGTCAATTTCAACAATTGTTTCGTAATTCTAAGCCCTTTGAATTTTACATACATTATTTTAATTTGTATTGCTAAAGAGCAATTATTGCGCAAAATTATTGGAAGGCCCACTGTAAACTCGATAAGCACGACTGCCAGATATCTAAAAACTGGATGTTTCGACATCCTGGTCGTTTTCAAATTCCATCGGCTGAGTACTGTCCACCCAACACAAGAAGGTAAGGCAAAAGAATGTGCAACGTAATCAATTTTGCTATCTGCATGATCTTTATATGAGCCGTCCGGATATGATATGGATGCTGGCTTCACTTAAAATACACAGCTTCATCACATAACTCACCCATGCTTAATACCTATAGCTGTAGTACTGAAAGGAGCATTAGTTCTGGCAACTTGGGTCATTCATATAGCCTCTCATACACTCATTTCGTAGTAAATATATCAATTACCAGAGCAGATAAAGAGTTCAAGCCCCTCTCCCTCTTCAGACCCCACTTGCCTTCTTGTGATGGTCGGACATTACGTCATTGGGTACGGAAGTGAGTCAGCACTGTTAGCACTGTTCTTCGAGCAAGGCCTGGTGAATTGGAGGCGTCTTGTGTTCGACTCCCCAGGGAAAACAGGCTACATTGGGCGTATTTTTTACGACGCTAAGTCACGGAAACAATGAACAAACAGTAAGGAAAAGAACTAGTTCACATTAGTAAAGAGCCAGAAAACGTAAGCAAGTTCCCGGCGATATTGAAATACCTAGATTATTAGGTGAAAGCAAAACTGCGTGACGAAAACTCAAGAAAATTGTTGTATGACTAATCATAAAATATTGATTATGGTAAATCAGAATGAGGAGAGAAAATAATGTGACTTAATAGATATTATCTTAGGATGCCAGTAACTTACAAAGTGATTAATTAATCAAGAGATTAGATACTTTTCTTCATCATTAGTTGAATATACGAGTTTGTATAAGTCTTCCAATTTCATCGTGTTAATATTTCAGGAAATAATGAATAAAACTTGATTTCTGATGCACATTTACTGAGTGTACTAAGAATGATCTTGTTTACGTACATGAAAGTATTGTTGAAAGTTTTACCTTAGGCTTGTGCACATTATAAAGCTGCAGAAACAATTATGAAAGATGCAGTTGGCTATTTGCTGATGATTTGTGAACAATAAAGAGTTTAATCAATCAAAATAGACGATTCACTCGTTGGCGCTATTGGAATACTTTTGCCTTGTTGTTTTTTTCTAAAAAGACTTATTTGAGTAATAAGGTCATAAAATCATAGGCATATATTTTCTTGTTAGTTATTTATACCTCCTGAAAGGGAATATTATCATTTTGGTTAATGTACCTTGACTTTTTGATAAATACAATAAGATATATTTTCCTACATATACCATGAGACTACAGACTGGGAATGGTCTTTACTGAAATGAAGCGTGACAGAGCTGAGCTGTGGTACCTTAACGGAATTCTCTTTCTCCCTTTGCCCTCTCTACAGCTATAGGAAAGGGCTGCAAAGAGAATATTCGATAGGAAGGCTTTAGATTCTGCCAGAAGAACCTAAATAAACAGCCAAGTATTTAACTTTATCCACTACCAAGGAAACGCTCACATTTTGATGAGAATCAAATAACGTTCTGGTAGATTTTTTCAGTTGCAATTTAGCGGAGAAGTATGGTTAAAATTTCTGACACATCACACTTTTTCAATTATGTCTTGCACATCGTAATATATATATATATATATATATATATATATATATATTCAAACGAGCCTTTACGTTACAACTAACTAGCTGATTTCCCGACATTGTAAGGTTAGCTTTTTGAACTCTAATGACGCAATATTATAGTGAACACTCCCTTTAACACTTCCGTTGAAATTTTGTGTACTTTCTCTATTCCAAATACTGGATGGAAACCGACCCCTATACACATGCACACAAAAGCATCAAAGGAATGTCTGACTTCTTTATTCTCTCTTCACTCTCCCAAGTTCTGAAAAGTTGCATAGCATATACAGGGTTTAAAGAACTACACCGATATAATTTACGTGATTAATATAAGCAAGTGAGATAAACAATGAATGGTCTGAAACTAAACATAACTCAGTTAATTGCGTTAAACCTCATTGACATCAGATGAGTTGGAATTTAAACAAGATCGGTAATATTATTGGATTATAATGTCTTTAAAACTGCTTCCAGAGTATAGAAATAAGAATAGAAATATTGATCATTAGTAACTCGTTATTGGCGTTCTCAAGATTTAATGCCTCAGAAATCTCTCAAATCTCGAACTAATCACCTGCCAGTGCGACACTGAACAGCGGTTAACTACCTTCTTGTATCATGTAGCTTGCTGTAGTGGCGTTTCTGTAACTATTCTGGTAGTCCAGTCCGTAACGTCAGAAAGTGGTGCTCCAAAAGTCATTGATTCGGTTTTCTTCGTAGTTATTTTTTTTCCTTGTCTTTATTACCTCAGAAGAGAACCTAACTGCCCGAATAATAGCAGCATGTGTAGTTATTCAACACATACAAGGAATTTTGGACAGAGTACGACAGTCGTTCCTTTGCCGCTGTCAACTTTGCATTGAAATCGCAGGTCCCGACTTCGGGCAGTTCCTACAAACCTGACGTAAAGAGTTGCATTTACCTTTTATTTTATGTAAGTCCATTCATCCTTTAAACAACCTTACATTTAGCTAATTATTAAGCAGGGTTCAACTGTACAGACAAGATGAAATTACTTCGTAAAATGCATACATTTGTATAAGAATAAAAATATTACACAAAATATTAAAAATAGATAAACAATGGAAAAATGAGCCAAAAAAGGTGGAGGAGAATCGAACTCCTTTACTTCTCACTTGTAGGCTAACGTCACTATCATTGCACTAGAGGGAGTGTTCCGACACGTGTCTTTATTTTCGTGTGTTGTGCACACAAGTGGCATCATCATTAGCAGTGGCGTACTGACACTTCAGAAACTTATAGCCGTATCTTCCACATTTGAACCAAGAAGTTATAGGTCTCCTATCATAAATTGTTTGTATAAGATATCTCCACTTGCTTTGAAAATATTTCGATGTATGCATAACACGCTGTATGATAATTCTTTGGCGACAGAAAATTTTTTCATCACAATTGCCAAAAAATATTTCATAAATTATTGCAGTCAAATTTTTAAAATGTTGTAGGCTTTTTCTTGGTCTCATAGCTATTTAGTAACTTACACACCACATATAGGTAAAGCGTACATAATAAAGGGAAAGACCTCACGCAATGCGACTTCGGCAACATCTATTGCGACTATCATCTCTCAGGAGAAAGGAATGAAACGGCAGGAGACCACAGAGTTTTAGACAGACAGACCACACAGACTCTCGGAAGTCCCTAACAAGTACTGTGAGATTTTGATCCCGACACCTGACTCTCTGCGCAGTCACCGACACCCCACATCAGTACAGCGATCACTCAACCTCAATCAGCGTCGAAAACAGCATCAATAAGATGAAAACGTTTGTTAAAGATGATGGTGATGATGATTATGGTGATAAAGATATAGATTGTTGCCCTAGGAAATATTTCAGATATACTCGTACTTATAGGTATTTAAATTAAAATCATTATCAGCCATTTTTATAAAACAAAGACATGTAGAGGATTATACATACTGGAACTGGAGGAATTCCCAAAAAATCTTCGGCTTATATGCTTAACCTATCTGAATTCTGAGTTCTCTCTCTCTCCCTCTCTCTTTCTGACACACACATACACACTGAGGCTGGAACTTAGACTGCCATGCCACAATTAATTATACACCAATAAATATAACCATTAGAAATGGCTATTAGCGAATATTTAAGTACACAACTAATGTATATACTTAAGATTTGAGAGGATGAAATTGGATGTGCAGAGCTAAAATTTCATCTCTTGGACAGCATGTTGCTGCAATTCGCTTGTGCTTTAGCGGATACAAAAGCTTTGACATTTTGAACCTAGTTCGCCTTGACGGGAAGAGAGATAGAACGACTGGGATGGGTAAAAAGGGTAATTCTGATAAATTTCAAACAATAGTATAAGTGACGAGGTTTAAACCAGGAAGCGATGCATTTAGAGCAGAAAAAATAGAAACCACTTACAGATGGCTCAGGCAAAACTGTAAAAGTATAAAACTTAGAGCTGTAAGGGTGAGAAGTTTATAAGACGGCGTATTAATTCTGCCTCACGTACAAGAGGTCCCGAGTTCGAATCTCGTTCAGGGTGAGCTACCTGCATAAGGTTTTTCCGGAGTTTTCCCTTATCCTTCAAGACGAATTTCAGGTAACTGTAAGCTCCATGGACCCTGGTGTCATTTGAGCATCATTCAACCCAATTCATTCACCGTCCGATATGACTTAACGTTGGAGGACATAAATTACAACAGCAACAAAAAACGGAGTATTAATTAAACACGTCCAACAGATAAATGGCGTGCTCCAAATATTAAGATTTGTATACCAACGAAAGTCTACATAGTGCGTGAATTTAGTTTTAGTACTTTGTGACTGACCATGGTCGGTAAGGAAAAAGCATAAATTATTTCCCTATGCTACACACCAGTGATTTACTGTAAGACAGGCATAAGGAATCTGGATAAATACGTGTGCGTGAAGGAGAATTTATGCATTGTTGGCTGTAGACTTGGCTCATAGAGATAAAAGCATTTCTTTGGTTTAATATGTACATGATATCTAATGGTCTGTGAAAATTCTTGTCTTTAACCTTCTCTAAGGCTTGTTCCTCTGTTATCGAGAAGAAAGTCAATAACTCTTCCCATTTCAAACTAGCAAGCCGGAGCATGCCGAGAGAACCTTAACTCAGTGACTTCAATAAGGGATAGACGCAAAGTAAGACCACGTGACGTAAGGACCTTACATCTCTCCCATCAACGTACTCCCCAACCATCACACTGGCGAGTTGAGCATTATTACTTCTAGAAAGCATGTATATTTGGACACTTTTATTACTTTATGAGCTATTGGATAGACCTAAGTAAATAAGCGTCTTCAGGACCACATTCAGAATAAATTAAACATTACACGTCTATCCAAATACTGCGAGTAAATTGTTGTCTTTGTTGGTCGCTTGTGCAACTTTGCCTCTTATTCCTCCAACTACCACTAATTTCGCACTGTCCCGCAGCCAACGCTGGGTAGCCTATATGCTCGGGTGTACGAGGTTTTTCGGAAAAGTAATGAACCCAGTTGCCTCAAATTAGTGGTGTAATAATCAATGTAGGTTCAAGCTTCATTTAAACAGGAATCTGTAATGAAATGATTGGTCTTCCTGTATAACAATTGGGTCCAAACTACCACGTAATGTAAACGTAGTTGTGGTCTACGTGAACTGAGATGGAAAACATTTATCACTTGTTTCGCTAACCGATTTAACGTATTATATTGCACAGAGCTTTTCGTTATACTATGTCTATCTGGTGCTGAATATTATTCCTTTTAATAGCATCGAGGAAATGACAGCTGGAGTAAGTGAACCTTTCCACGCTTTGCTTAAAGCAATATACAGCGTTGTCCAATTTGTTCGAATAGGCAATCCATGTGATACATGAGGGATGGTAAAAGTCTCCTACTCTTATACCATGGCATTGAGTAGGACTGCTTGTTTCCTTTTTAGTTCTTTTATAAATAAGCTTTCGCATATTGTTAATACTGCCTCCTATTTGGTGTATTAACATTTAGCTCCAACTGTTACTTACAATAACCATCGCATTGTATTAGTTATTTTTCAGTACTGAGGTAGAAGATTTATAGTCCTGTATACTAGTTTAACACTCCAAAATAAATAATAATATTATTATGTCTTGTACACTATGATTTAGAAATCTGAAGATTATCCTTTAACTAGCGCCTTAACCTACAGCAGTCGTGCTTTATGTAGCTGCGTTTAAGGTGAAGTGTTTCTCATACATAGGTTCCGAGATCGAATCCAGTTTTGTTCTGCAGGTGTTTATGACTACATTACCTACTGCTGCACTATTTATGTCTCTATTTCTAAGACTTTTGAAAAATATTGATATTAATATAGACGAATGTATTTCTAGAATTTTCCTTTTGGTTGCATAAAGGGGTCAGCCAACATTAAAGTACCGTACAATAATGACAAAATACGTAACGAGTGTACATATAGTGGTGAGACTGGAGGAAACCTTCTATTGCAAGAAGATTATATCAACATTGTCTTCCCCGACGTCGTTTACCTTGAATTTCAAATGCAGAGTGAGAGACGCAAGTCCTACGACAAATGCATAACTACATATTAATTGACCATTGACATGTAACAATGGCAGTCCCTGCACTACTTCATGGAAGTGAGGCATAGGTACTCACGAAGAAAATGAAAAGCCAAATTCAAAGTGCAGAGATGAACTTTTTAAGGAAAACAAAGGGATGCACAAGGTTGGATAGAATAAGGAATGAAGACATAAGAAAGG